>WEZZ01029918.1:91575-124645 GCA_013400585.1 Chloropsis cyanopogon
AAAAAAAAAAACCTAAAAAATCAAACTAAACCAAAACAAAAAAAATTTAAAAAAACCAAAAAAAACCACAAAAAAACACAAAGAAAAACACCAAAAAAACCCAAAACCAAAAACCCAAACTAACATAAAATAGGCATTCAGATTCTTTGTAAATCAAAAAGTTGACACTTTCTCTATAAGAATCACTTCCTGGATTACCTTTCTGGTACAAGCAGGTATCTCCCCTCAACAATAAATTCATAGATATTATATTCAAAGGAAAATAGCCCATTAAACTAAGCAAAATAAATCAAAATGCTATAACCAAACACCTTGCTGCATCTCCAAAACATTTTCATCATTCGTGGCTTAGTCCACTAGCTACAGAATTGTAAGACTCTTGCATAAAAAATCCTGTCCACTCAAATCTACATTTTTGTCTTTGCTTAAATCAAATATTTGACAAGTGGAAACAACACAGGTTTACAAATGGTCTGTGAGTATTGTGATTTGTTTTAAAGCCATTTCACATGAGGCATTCAACATCCTTTCCTCCCTTAGGTAAAATTTACATCTGCCCTTCCTCAGTCCTGCAAAGCCAAGACCCTCCAGCCTGATGGGATGCACTTGCTCTTTGTATTAAGGTAAACTGGAACAAAATCCTATTTAGCTTATGCCCAGGGACACTCAGAGCTTCTGGTGCAAGGGCTTATTCCAGGGGGATTTGTGGAGTTTGACACAGATAGGAGTTCCACTGGAGAGGCCAGGAGCGTGTCAATAGGGCCAGGCAAACAGGGTGGATGTCCTGATTCCTCCCTTGGGCATCTGCTGGGGATGAACCAGAGTGTGCAGGGGACACACAGACCCTGCTCCTGCAGGGCTCACACATCCTAGGCTCCCTTCTCTGGGGAGAAGGAGTCTGGAAGGAACTAGAAGAGTGTTGGAACCCTCTGACTGCCCTGGATGATCTGACCCTGGCAAGGGGCTCAGAGACCTTGGCACGGAGTCAAAAACAGCTGTGCCTTTGATTTTAGCCCATGGAAACAGCTACCATCTTTGTGTGAAGATGTGCAAGCCACAAGAGTTTGAGTAGAGTGATAGTTAATTTGTCACAGGGTGAAAAAGTAGAATTTTGGGGTTTTAGAATGGGGGTTCAAGGGGCAAGATGGAGGGATCTGGGCATGTCCTGTCCTTTCTTCTCCTTCTTCTTGGCCTCCATTTTCTGCTGTGTTGGTGGTACCTTTGATTGGTTTAGAGTAGGGACAAACTGTCTAACGTAGGTGATAGGTATTGGAGAATTATTGTAAATAACGTACACATAGATTTTAGTATAAAATAAAATGTTAACACCACCCCAAGGACAGGCAGTGTGCCACAACCCGACCTGCTGGACAGACTTCAGCTGGTCAGGGAAAAAGTGTTATAGATAAGGAAAAATAAACAACCTTGAGAAGCAGAACCAACAAATCTTGACTTCTTCTTTGGCTGTGGGGCTGGAAGAAAAAAGGAATTTTTACCTCGGGGTCATCTCAACCAGTGAACCCCGAGAGAAGAGCCTCTCCAAATGCTCCCAACCAGTGTCACAGCCTGGTCAAAGAGGATTGGACTGTCACCTGGTCCAGAAGAGGAAGAACTGTCCTGGCCATTGCATCCCAAGGCAGAAGGTTTGATCTGGTATTTCCTGGTTTTGGCTGCAGATTTTTGATGAACTACTGATGATCTCGCAGAGAGACTCCTCTAATCACCAGCATGATGGAGTGGAGGTGAATGTGGGTCACTGGTGGTTCACCACAGCTCAGACACCTCACAGAAAACACAGGGCAAACGAGGAAGCCAAGCTCTGCTGTTCAGCTCAACTGGGGCCTCCTCTGCAGCAACGAGCGCTGCGCTGCCCAGGCTGGAGCTACAAGAGATCCCTGAGCTAAAGCTGAGCCAGGCTGCCCCTGCCCTGGACATGGGGGATGAACTGGGCACAAAACACACCACTGGCCTCTGGCTGGGCCAGGTCTGCTCCTGTGGGAAGCAAAGTTCCTGTGCACAGTGTTCTCTCTGCAGGGTGTGGTGGTCCAGCATCACCCAGAGAGGGAGAGGGGCACTGCACAGGGGGATTAGGGTGGGCAGGTGTTACAGCATCACCGGGGTGGGCAGCAGGGGTTTGTCACAGCCACACTCCAGGGGGACATCCTGGACTGTCTGGTGCCTGAGCAGCCAGCGAGGACAAACCACAGCTGGACAAACCACACCAGGACAAACCACACCAGGACAAACCACACCAGGACAAACCACACCAGGACAGAACACAGCACATCAGCACCACTGGGAATGCACAGTGCTGTGCAGACAGAGGGAGGCAAATCACTCCATACAAGTGCTCTGAAAGTTGCTCTGCCCCACCAGGAAAAGGGACAGGACAGCTCCAATTAACTGCATCAGTCTGGCCTCCCCACCCCCCCATGCTGCATCAGGCCATGTCCCTGTGGCACTCACATTATCCTACCCCCCTCTCTAGGACATTCTGGGAAAGGGGAAGGTTGGTTATTTCTCATAGCCCAGTCCTTTTCCTTGCCCTTCAAGAACCCACCACCACTAACTCTCTCCACTGATGCACCCAGGCAGAGCTGGCTGTGGGTCTCTGTCATTTCTGCTGTGTGACATAAATGGCCTTGCTGACCTTGATGCTTCAGAGCTTACAGCTCCTGATCCACACAGTCCCAGGACAGCCATTCTGCTCAGCTCACTGATGGCAAAACTGTTAGACAGGCACCTTGGGAGCTGAGACAAAAATGACTTTGTGGTCCTACCCCCCTGCCACGAGCAAACAAAGGAGCTCAGGTGAGCTCACCCAACCCCCTCCTGGAAGCACAGGCTCTGCTCCCTGCCTTGGTGCTCAGGAAGCAGCAGAGTCAGGCTGACCCACGAGCGAGGGCTGTGAGAGGGTTAAGCAAGAGGTGCTGATGGCATCTGTCCAGAAGCCAGCAGGTAAGTCAAGAATTTCCCCAGTACATGCCTCAACCTCGGAGCAGAGCGAGCCAAAGTGTTGTAACACCTCCTGCAAGCTCAGGAGACACATTAAAGGAGTTCACAGGATGGAAGCACTTCTAGGCCTGTTGCATAATCCAGATAAGTAGATAAGTCTGTAATATTTGCACAACATCGTGTCCCTTCCTTGGCCTTGTTACTGGTCTCGTTTTGCAGGGCTTAATTCAGGGGATCTGAAGGATTGAGGACACCTTTCAGGTCATCGATTCCTTGGGAGGTGGCTGTGACTCAGCTCTAGCATTGGGACACCGTGAGCATTAAAGGGACAGGGACACCTTGCTGGCACCTGTACTTTGTGCTTTGCAGAGGCACTTTGGGAATGGCACCATGGCACCTATTGGGAGGCTGCTTCTGGAAAGACACTGGTTGTGCAAAACCACCGTGGAAAAAGAAAGGTGTCCTACCAAAGATGAACTAACCTTTACATAAACACACAAATCAAACTTGGGCATATTCACAATCTATTTACCTGACCCACAGGGTGCAGGATGAGGGAGTTGGGTACTGTCAGGACTCAGGTGCCAGGGAAACACTGCTGAGTGCACTGACTGAGTACAGACACGGTCCAGAGCCTGCTGGGATCTGTCTTGCTTCAGTACCTCCCCTCTCTGGGCTTGCCAGGCAGCCCGAGGCGAGGGCACGGCAGCATCTACCCAGCTGGTGAATGGCATCACCTTGCACTTATCTTTGTACTGTGGGTGAGGGAGGATGCAGCCAGCAGGCTCCAGGAACATGCCCTGAGCACAAAGGCACAGAACTGAGCAATCAGAGCTCTTATCTGGGCACTGGCACAGTCCTACAGCAAGACACCAAGCCAGGAACAATGCTGTGCCAAATGCCAGTGCCTGCCTTCCCTCCTGGAGCTTTCTGCCAGTCAGACCCACACCCCAGACTGGAGGGGACTGGAAGGTCAGAGCAGGAGGTTCAGGACCCTGCTGGTAACTGCCCAAGCCCCACACACCGTGCATGAGCCTGAGCTAACAGCCTGAGGAGCAGACAGAGCTGGATGTGCAAACTTTCTGACCCAAGGACCTGGTGTCAGGTCACACCAAATGGATTTTCACCTGCCAAGTGAAAATCTTCCCCATTTCTCTGTTCAGAGCCTGGGATGCTTTGTTCTTGAGTGCAGATGATCTTCTTCGGGGATCTGCAGCATTTCTAAATTGCAGCAGAATCCCAGGAGGGACCACATTGCTCCTCCCATTCTTTTCAGACAGATTCCTGTGCCTGTGGTTATCCAAGGGCCATCAACCCCAGCCACTCTCACACCGTGGGGAAGGTCCCAGACCTTGCTGTGCCCCACTCCTCTGGTCAGCTCACACTCTTTTAGCAGTGCAGTTTTCCTCTCTCCCAGGGGTTTCTTTGGCTCATTCTCAGGCCACAGCCCTTTGTCAAAGTGCATTCAGAAATTCCCCCTGGAGTGCTCATGGCCACAGTGTGGGACTTGCAGGGAAAACAGGCAGCACACACAGGATCACAGGGTCGGGAGTGGCAGGACAGGGAGCAGGGCCAGCAGGGCCAGCAGGGCCAGCAGGGCCAGCGGGGCCAGCAGGGCCAGCAGGGCCAGCAGAGCCATGGTCCCTGAGCTCCTGGCCCTGCTGGGTGAGTCACACGCTGACACCAGTGCCAAGGGGAGGGCAGGGACACCTGGCCCAGGGGAAGGCTTTTCCATGCTGAGCTCCCTGCCTGTAAAACCACTGCTCCTGCCCTTCTCCCATATCCTGAACATGAAGCATCTCTTCTCCTTGCCCTGTTCCACCTGCCACGGGCACAGCCTGGTCCTGGAGAGAAGTTCTGTCCTCTTCAACTGCAGGAGCATGCAGAGATGGAGAAAGGAACAACAGAGCTGCCTCATGGCGTGGTGCAGATAGCTCCCTGTCCTCCCCAAAATCTCCTCCTGGGGCAGAGCCAAGCAGCCAAGCAAAGACCAGACAGGAAGAAGACTAGAAAGGAAGGAGTTGGCATAAGTGATGGGAAAAGGCTTTCCACTCGTTGCTTTTCCTTCTTAGTAGGGATTGTAGTGCAATTACAAGGTTGCAAAATCTATGCTTGGGATTTTTTTAAAATGCTAATTCTGGATATCCAATCTTGAGCTGGGCAGGGGGCCACACTGAAATAATAAAAACCCATTTGTTTTCCTGAGGGGAAAACTAGAGGCTTGTTTGTTTTCCTTCCACATCAGAAAGTCAGATCTTGCACATCTAACTTGCTGAATTCTTGGATGAAAAAGAGCAGGTGGTTTTGTAGCACCAGATGCACCAAGAAAACATTGTCCTGTTGCTTGAGTTGTGACAAAATGGTTAAACATGTCAGTCGTTGTTGTTTGCTTCTCTCAATAACTAAACAAACAGCTGGGAGAAAAGGTTAGTCCTCTTACGTTTCAGTGCTCATCAGTGAGGGTCAGGCTCATTTTCTGCATGTGGGACCTCTAACAAGTCCTACAGGAAACCCAAGAAATGTCAGATGTGACCTTCCTGGCATATCAAATGTGAAAAACAAGGAAGCCATCCTAGGCAGGCTTTTTAAGGAAGTAGAAAATGGGCACAGCGCGTTTATTTTCCCTCAGCAGATCTCTCTGAGGTCATTATTCTCCTGTAAACTACATCTCTGATAAGAGAATTGAACAGTCTGTGGCATTAGTTGTGTGTGGGTCCAAGTTCATCCAGAGGAGAGCAGAGCCTGGAGACAGAGTGATGAACCTGGGTTTGGCTGTGGGCAGCTGTGCTGGGGAAATGAGCATTGATCACCTCCTGGTCCCAGCCTCCTCCAAACCCAAAAGGCTCTCACAGCAAAGGTTCCCTCTCCTCCAAATCAGCAGCAGTCTGTGCTTTAACAGTCTCGTCATAAACAGTAATCTGAGAGTCATCCCAAGGCACCCCAAGAGTCTGCACTGCACCTGGCCAGCTGAAATGTGTTGTTGCAAATGGGCATTAACAGAAATTGCAATTGCTGAAGGGCAACAACCCAAGCCTCACTCAAAATATATATATTTTTAAATGACCCATTGTCCTAAAAAACTAAACCATTCAATAGTCAGAAAAATCACTTTTCATTTAGACCTTTCTGGCCATTTATACTTTAAAAGGTTTCTTTAAAAGGCTGGAAGAGATAAAATATTTATAAATTATTCAAATTAAATGTTTATGTTAATTCAAAGTAAACCAAATCTTTCTTGAAATAGCCTCTTCAATGAAATTTTCAACAATTTGCCCTAATTGAAGTAGAAAATGGTTTTAGATACTCATGAACTATGGGATGGGAAGTGAGAGCTAGTGAAAATCAGCTGATAATTGCTTGTCTAAATCACTTGGCAAGGCCTTGTGAAGAAACAAGTCAGCAAAAGGAATGAAGATGGGCAAGGTAAGCAAAAGGCAGAGCGCTGGATTCAAAGGCACTCGATGGATTCTGGCCTGCAGAGGCTTTGGTGACTCACGGGGTTTCCTTGGCTCCTCCTTTTGGCTGATGCCAACATGGTTTGTGGTCTTTCCCCTGGCCAGGGCTGGTTCTCTGGAAGGCCTGGCTCTGCAAAGAGCAGGGCCAGCTCCTGCTGCAGCCCTCAGAGCTGGATGCAGCCCAGAGGAGCTCTGAGCTGAGGCGGTTGCAATGGGGACAAGCAAAGTTTAGAAAGCTGAGGCACAAAGAGGAAGCAATGGGGGCAGGGAACACTCATGCTCTGTTCTCCTCCCGTGTCTCATGAAAGGAATGAAGGATTTGCCTTTGCACACTGTCAGTCTGCTGATAAATAAAATTGGATACTGAGAGATGAAGGAAACACGGGGAAGAGCCATAAATACCATAGGAATGCCACTGATTGGCACAAGGAAAAGAAAAAAGGGGGGTATGCTTTGGAAGGGGGTCTGTATTTGGCATTTTGGGAAGTCTGTACCTCTCAGTACCTCAGGCAATGGGGAAAGAGAGAGGGAAATGTGCCTGGGAAATTGGGATAAAAAGGAGGCTGAGTCCTCCAAAACTTTGAGAGACCCCAGGGGAAATGCCCCATGGCCTCTCCCTTTATTCAAATAAAATTACAGGAGTCCTCTGTCTGTGTTTTGGACACAAACCTCTGATGTTTGTGGCTTAATTTTCCTGACACTCACTGGGCAGTGCAGGGTGCTGGTGGGGCAGAAGGAGCACTGAGGGTGCCAGGAGACCCCTGACTGAAGGGGCATCCCCCCTGCCCCCATTTCCTGCTCCTCCTGCTGGCCCCACTCCATTCTCCTCGGATCCCCCTTGTTGGCCCATTCCCGTTGCATTTTCCATTTGCAGCCTACAATCATTTCTGCATTCACTTCACAGGTCAGGGGTGAATTGCTTCTAAGGAAAAACTGTCCAAGACATCCCAGAAACCCAGTTAACTTCCCTGCACCCACTGCAGAGGTAATTCAGAAATCCCCCTGGCAAGGTCACGGGTAGTCTGGGACCCCTGATTGCTGCCCTGACTGTGCCATCCCTGCAGGGTAACTCTCCTCCTGACTGCTGGGACCCTTCAGCTCTGTGCTGACTGTTTTGCAACCCAAATTCCAGCAGGAGAGCTGTCCCCGGGGGCAGAGTCTGTGCCAGGCAGGGGAGCCCTGCGCTGGGTGGCCTTGTCTGACTTCATTCAAAACAAAGCAGAGAGGGAGCTGCAATGGGTGTCAGGCCTTCAGCTACAGCCTGCCAGCTCCCACACAGAGGTTTCATCCCCCACCTCCACACTGGAGTTCCACAGGGAGATTTTAAACAGTCCCAGGTACTGAGCCAGGGCATTGATCAGCTGGAGCGGGACAGAAAAGTTCTGTGCCATGATGCTGAGCAGTCACAGATCTGAGACTGACTGAGACCCTCATCCTTCAAACCCTGTCCTTCCAAGCAAAATAAACCACAGCAAGAGTTTAAAAGGCACCTGGCAGCACCTCCAGGTAAAAAAAAGCCAGACCATAGCTGGGATAGTTAGTGGCTGAGAACAATGAATTTTGGTTAATGGCTGGATTCAGTGATCCTAAAGGTCTTTTCCAACCTAAGTGATTCTTGGTTCTGGTTCTAAGATGTGCAGAGCCCACAGGAGTTTGTTCCTGTGCACCTCCTGGTTCCAGTATTTTTCAGTTAGTCTGTCTGCAGGGGGTAGGAAACTGCAGAGACATCTGAGCACTGCATTCTGTGTAAAAATGAAACTAATAAACCACATGTTTTTAATCAGGGGGTGATAACAGCAGGTGAAAACAAAACAGTTTGCATCTCCTTTGAGACTAAGGAACCAAACTTGCAGCACTGACACCTGAGAGGGTCAGAGATGCTGGCTGGCACCCAGTGATCCCCATTCCAGGGGGTGCAGACCTGGACAGGCTCCTCAGGCCACAGCACAGCATCCAGCACCAAGTGATCCTGGCTCATTCCCGGCTGGTTGGGGCTCACAAAGTCCTCTGGTTTCACAGGGAGAGGCAGTGGGCAGTGCCTCACCCACCACCATCAGCTCACATTGCTGCTCTGGTGACCTGGGGGCACCAGGGCACTCTGCACCACTCCTGGGTGGAGATGTAGAACTTCATCACTGAGAGCCCCAGGTCAAAAGTGTAAAATACCTGTATTTTATTATATATATAATAATTTATTATATATAATGATATATTGCATCATCCTCACTGGGATAAACCATCCCTGCTGATCACAGTGCCCCTCACTGCACCTGCTGGTGGGATGGGTTTGACTTACCCCTTCCTCTCCCTCTCTGGGGAGGGAATATTTGTCTTGCTCAGAAAGAGAATGCTCAGCTCTCCGAGGCAAGTAAATCTCAGAACTGCACAGTGAAAAGGAAAGGGGAAAACCAAGCCAGGAAGTGGCAAATTGTTTTCCTGTGTCTCTGCAAGTCATCACCAGACAGAGGGGAACATCCCTGGCCAGTGGCCAGCACAAGTGGAACTGCTGGAGCCCATCAGTGGAACTGCTCTCAGCCCATCAGCTGGAGAGCATCCACTTATTCCAGGGAGGCAGGAGCCAAGCCAGGCTGCCCAGAGCAGAGCACCAGAGCTGCTCAGCACCCAACAAACCAGACAAGGTCAAGGCCTGTGCTTGGGCACAGGTGCAGGGACCTCAGAAGATGGCACTGCTCTCAGCAGCTTGTGACTGCCCGTGGAGCACCCACGGCTCAAAGGCAAGGCCAGCCCTTGGTGCACAAACACCCCTGGGAGCTGCTGGCACTGAATGCAGTGTTGGGGGGAAGGCAGAGAGCCCCTCATGTCTGATTTGGGCACTGAACTGTGGGACAGCAGCACTGGAAGAGTTTCTGGGCAGCAGGAGCTGTGAGGTCACACTGGGGGTGAGGGCTGAGCTGCCTCTGAGCGGAGCTGCTGCCTGCATGGCCCAGCTGATCAGAAAAGATGCAGCTGTGCTGGTTGGAATGCCCATGGCAAGGTACCCTCAGTGAGAAACCAGGGCCCTACACTTTGGGATGCTGTCCATGGGATGGAGAAGACTCCAGCAGTCACAGAAGGACATTGATGCCATTGTCCATACCACACTTTAAAATAAGTTGGTTTTCAAAAGCTCCAAGCACTTGTCAGGATTCATCTCCCTCCACTGGCAGAGAAAGACTGCCTGGCTCAGTGCAATAGCACTGCTGGTGCTGCTATTGCCCTTTCCCCTACTTCAAGCACTGCATGGAACACAAAATATTAAATAAATACATAATAAAGGGAATGTTTTCATCACAGGAACAGGGCAGTGAGGGCACATCTGGTACCAAATATTTTTCTGTGCCTGCTGTGTCACTACAAGTTGGGGCAGGTGCATTTAGAAAAACAGAACCCATATTTGTGCACTCTTTAAACTGTCACTGAGCTGTGTTTAGGACCCAGCAGGAAACTGAAACTCCTTTTTGTGATGAGGAGGCTATTGATGTGTAAGCAAACCACATATTATCTGGTTAATAACATCAAAGCCAGGGACTCCAGGCAAGTCTGGGTTAAACAGTCCAAACAGCAATATCCATATAATTACTATAACAGTTGTTGATGTCAAGATAGCAAAGATGCAGGGAGGTGGCACAAGGGTGAGGGCTGTCTCAGAGTAAAGAGGTGCCTTGGGCTGCAGGGAGAGGCACCAGTTACCCCAGCAGAGACATCCAAGGGGTCCAGCAGAGGAGTTCCCTGCAAACCCCCAGCCTGCTGCAGCCTGACAGTGAGAGCAGAGTGATGCTGCAGGTGGATTGGCCTGGTGGGACATCCCTTAGCCCACACCTGCCCACAGATGAGACCCCAGGCCCAGCCATGTGCTGGCAGAAGGGTCAGGCACACAGCTACATCCTGGCTTATCCATGCAAATACCCAGTTTTATTACAGGAAGCTCTGGCCAGCTGAAACTGGCCACAAACCATTTAATCTCTGTGCCCACAGGGTATCAGTAATGCCTCTGACCTGAGCAGCCATGGGAAAACACCTTCCCTGCAAAAATCCTTTGCAACCTGCCACATTTCCTGAGGTGCTGGAGGCCATGGCTGGGATTGTGGCTGCCCAGAGCCAGCCCAGCCCTGCAGAGCTGCCCCTGTGGGGCTCAGAAAGGGCCAGGCTGTGCTGTGCACAGGTGTAAGCATTGCAAAGCCTTTGGCTTTTGCTGTACTAACCCCTGGTGCACCCTACCTGCACCTGGGGTTATTATCCAAGCCATGTCTGTCTCCCACAAGTCAGAGTCCAGCAGCATCCACGGGGCCAGGGCTGTCACCTGACTCCTGCAGAAACACAAATGCAAACAACCACCATGAGAAATGGCCTGGAAGTCACTGCAGAATGCAGAAATTGCAGTTGCAGCAGGAAAGTCAATCCAGGATCATCTCAAGAGGGGAATGTGGTTTTTATTTTTGACAAAGGTGATTCAGCTCACTGGGTCTCTCCCAGGGTTTCGCTCACGTACAAGAGATATGTGCCCAGGCAGCCCAGCCAGGACCACTGGAGGTGACCCAGGAAATGAGGGACACCAGCTCCCAGCTCCTCATCAACCATCCTGGATCCTCCTCAGGTATGCCTCTGTACCCTGTGGGAACACACCTGATTGTGATCTTTTGCCTCTTCACTCAGTCCTGCCTGTGAGTCAGGAGGAGCAGCTGATTTACTCAGCTGGCTGGGCTCCTCTGGGGTGTGATCTCTCCTTTGTTTTAGCTGTCCTTTGTTTTACTGCGTTGTCCTGAGAAGCTCTGGCCAGTTGCTCTGCTCCCCTGCCCTGCTGATCAGATCAGCACATGCCATTCCTTTAACCCTTCCTCTCTCGCTGTTTCTCCTGCTGCTTTCACACCCGGACATCTCCAGTCAGGGCAATTTTAAGTTTTTGTTACAAATCTCCACAGCCTAAGCTGGATTCCAAATTGCTGACACAACGTTACAGAAACTCCTAAAAGCACAGGAGGTTTGGGTCTCTCATTTTGTTTCACACATGGACAGCTACAACACGCTTCCCTCTTGCCAGCCCCTTGGAAAGCCTCATCATCAGCATTAAAAGCTGAATTTAGCTATTTATTCTCTCTGCAGAAGGATGGGGGGCACTGAGTGTGTCATAAAACTGTCTTGTTTGCCAGGACATTTCCTTTGAAATCGCTCCTTGCACCAGTTCAGAAGATTCCTGAAATATTCCCATGTTTTCTTTGCTATATTTTCTTGGAGCCCTGCAGCTTTGAAACTGGATCTCCTTCATGTTCAGTTGGATACACGCACGGGCAGAGAAGATCTGGTTTGTTTAAAAAGGATGAGATGTGACACAAATCTTACATCCAGGAAAGGCTCTGAAAGCTCACATACAGCCTGTTGATTAGATGAGGCTCTTTCTGTGTGACACCTCCTCTCCTGTCTGATATTATAGAATCATAGAATTTATAGAATCATAGAATATCATAGAATCATAGAAAACTAGGTT
Source organism: Chloropsis cyanopogon (assembly GCA_013400585.1). Lineage (NCBI taxonomy): Eukaryota > Metazoa > Chordata > Aves > Passeriformes > Irenidae > Chloropsis > Chloropsis cyanopogon. Next base: position 103,468 of record WEZZ01029918.1, read on the forward strand.
AGAAGGACATCAAGGATCATCAGGTCCAACCCTTCTTGGCAAAAACAAGGTCTAGACAAGATGGCCCAACACCCTGTCCAGTTGAATCTTGAAAGTCTCCAGCACTGGGGAATTCACCACTTCCCTGTGGAGATTGTTTTCATTGTCCAGTCAGATCTTTAAGGTCCCTCCAATCCAAACCAGCCTGTGATTCTGTGATTCTAACGTGTGATAAGAGGATTGAAATACCAGCAGAGGAAGGGTGTTCACTGGAGGAGAGGCAGTAAGAAAGGAGCTGTCTCACAGGATGCTCATGAGGCTCGTGGAAGGACATCATGGTGCTCCCCTCCAGCTTTTTAAGGGCAGAAGAGCAACAGTCATCGTTGGGCCAGCTCAAGCTGCCCCATCAGAAGAGCAGAGAGCAGCTCAGAGCTGCAGGCACAGCACCCTCCATCCCCTGTGCCCTCAGGGCTGGCACAGAGGTCAGGGGGTCTCTGATCTTCCTTTCTGCTTGTGAGGGGAGACACAGGACTCCCAAGCTGAGGAACGTGGTGGATCTCCAGGTGTCCCCAGACTAACAAGGGGGATCCTTAAGCCAAGTTCTCCCTCGAGCCTGACCTGGCCCAGTGCTCTTGCAGCACAGCCAAGGCATCTCTGCTGGCCTGAGCAGCACAGGCCCTGCCTGGCCACCACAGGGACCGTGTCTGTGCCATCAGCAGCTGCTGCCCACGGGGCCACAAGTGCCTGAGCAGCTCCCACACCTCCAGACTGAGCCAGAGCTGCCAGAGCTGGTCCAGCAAGCCAGCCTGGGTTGCAAATCCACAGTTGACAGGACAAGCCCAGAGCAGACAGGACGGCATTCCTGGGCTGCAAGCAGAGCCTCTGGCACCCTCCATGAGCTGTTCTCAAAGAGATTATGCTTGCAAATGAGCTCAGCAGGCTGGGATTCCCAAAATAGCCCCTATGCAGCCAAGGGACCATCTCCTGCTCCACTCCCAGTTTTGGAGACTTCAAAGGGAGCTGTCACAACCAGGAAGATCCCACCCTGGCCCTGCTCCCCTGGCCACAGCCATGTGAGGGGTCTCACCAGGACAGCTCTCCTTCCCTGCCAAAGAGCTTTGCTCCTTGCTTCACGTCAGGTGCTCACACAGCTCTTTGCAAGGGCAATCATCTCGATTTTTTTTTTCATTAAAGATTTTCCTATTTCATTTAGAAGTTCTCCTGCTGCCATAGAACTTTGAGAAATGGGTCTCCTTATCTGCAGGCATGAGCTGATAGCACATGAACTCTGGCAGCTCTTCCAGGAGGGTGTGTGCAAGGTGATTTCAGCCATAAACCCATTGAGGGTGGGGTGGGATTTTTTTTTTTTGCCCTTCTCATTCTCCAGTTAGAAAGTTGCACTGATCTACAGATTCTCTGTGCCCCCATGGGTTTAAATGTGCTGAGGGACATTTGACTGTGAGAGCACCTGCTCAGAAGGGGTGTCCTCTGCAGGGTGCATCCAGTGACTTCAACTCCAGAGAGGCAGCCCAGCACGATACTGCAATTTTCCTCATTCCTGTGGTGTGATGGGGGGACAAGGATGGGGAACCCACCATCCCAGGGGTGTGCAGATCCGTGCTGGAGAGGCAGGGTGAGCTGTGCTGCTCAGGGTGCTGTCAGCGAGCAGGGCAGGACAATGCAAGGGAAGGGCAGGACAATGCAAGGGGAGGGCAGGAAGGCACCGAAGAGCCTTTTTGGGGAGTGAGGGGTGAGAGGAGGGGCTGTGCCGAGCAGCAGGAGGGGTCAGAGCTGCTTCCTGCAGAGCAGGAGCTCCAGCAGGGCCGCGGCCACCCGGACACCCCCTCTCCCCCGCAGGAGGATGGCTTTGTGCACACTTTATGCATAATAGATCTTCCGAGGAAAGAGATACTGTCTCCTTGCTCCAAATACAATTCCAATTAGATGAATAGCAGCGTAATCCCATAGAGGCACTCAGCTGGGAACTGACCATGTGAGAGGCAGGCAGCCCTCCCCCAGCCGGGTGGTGAAAGGGGATCCCCCCCTCAACCTGCTGGCAAAGAGGCCCCGAACCGTCCAACAGGGACCATCTGCTCCCGCAGCAGCCCCTCCTCCCCCCCGCAGCCCCCAGGAGAAAGAGCCGGGGCTGCCAGTGCCTTCTGGAACAAAGGCAGCGCTGAGGGACCGTGCCTTCATCCCCCCGGGCCGAGGAAGAGGAGGGAGTGAGAGCCCCAGGGGCTCCCTGGGACACCCCCTGGCCGTGACCCTCTGGGCAGGCAGGACTGGAGGGAATGCTCCAGGAGAAGATGGGGCACTGAAATGGGGAGAAGCTGTTGTTCCCCTGCACCAGATGATGCCAACACAGGGGAAGAGGAGAAGGCAAGGAGGACAGATCACAGGGACACTCCAAACTCTCCTCCTTTTCCTCCTGCTCTGCCCCTGGCACATCCCTGGGCAGGGACCTGCTTCCCCTGCCATCCTGGCCAAAGGGCAGAGCCTCTCCACCATCTGCCATCGATGAGACAGCAGCAGTACAAGTACAGAGCTGAGCACTCTCTTTCCTCTGAATATCTCTGGGCTCACGGAGGGAATTTCCTCTTGCATCGAAATTTTCAGAGTTGTCCCTTAGTGCCAGAGAGGTAATTTGGGGAGTCTTGAGAAACCTACGTTGTGCAACTGGGAGTTTAAAGAGATTTTCAACCCACAAGGCAACTGACACCACTTTTGTCAGCAACTCTTACCAAAGCCCTCTGTTACAGCAACCCCTTCCCCAGCAGGAATGCACTTCACTCGCTGCCCCACAGCAGATGTGCTCACTGGTATCAAACCACTGAATCCTTGGCTTTGTGCAGTCCTACTCCACACATCTCAACACCCTCCAGAACAAATCTCCCCGTCAGGGGCACCCTCCCTCTCCCTGCCTCAGGACAGATGGGAGAGCGGTTCTGCAGCACATGAAGGAACATCACCCAGCAGAAGGGGCAGCCTGGCAAGCTCTGCAGGGCAGCAGCAAGTCATTTTCTTGCTAAAGTCAACAGCTCAGAGCCTGAATACACACAGCTGGGCACAAAGTGGCTGGAGATCACATCTGCTGAATAAGAAGTGGCCATTGTTATGCTTTGTCACCCGTTTCAGAGCAGATAGCACTTTAAAGCCATTTGGTGCTGCACTCTGAATAGTTAAAAAGGTCAGGCTCTGAGCATGGGCAGTGGGGTGTTTTCCCAGCGCTGGAGCGTGATGAGAATATTCCCAGGTGCGAATATTTGTCTGAACATCCGCTGCCTTCCCAGTCCCTGGGCTCAGGAGGGGAGAGCTTTGATCTCTTCCCCAGCTGAGACCTGGAGCACGTTATGCTTTCCCTGTCCCCACTCACCCTCTCCACAACCTGTTGCTGCGGAGCAGGACTAGAGCCAGGGCTAAAGCCAGGACTAAAGCCAGTGACACTGAACCAGAGCTCTGCAGGAGACGGGCACGGGGTTCAGCGGCGGCTTTAGCCCAGCCTGACCCTGCAGTCCATGCCTTGATGTGCTCTCGATGTGAGATAGAGCAGAACTGCTCACAAAGGGCTGGTTCTTGGTTGCCAGCGAAATGGGTGCTGCTTTATCCTGATTTTTGTGTGCCGGGATGCTGCTGGAAGCACAGCACGGCCAGCCAGGCGTGCGCCCCACCACGCTGCTCCCACAGTGCAGTCACAAACCCAGACATAAATCGTGGTTAACCTTTGCTCTCTTCTCCTATGTTTGTCCAGAGGCTACAGAAATATTGCACAAGACACGTGATAGCCAGAGAAACAAAAATAACATTTATTAAACTGTCCCAGAGTGGGAGAGGTGGGGAAGTTTTTGGTAAGGCAATACTTCTCACAGTAAGGGAATGCATTTGGGAAAATAACGCAGACCAGGTAGTCCTTTATCAGCAAGTAAAGGTATGTGTTGGGATCTCAAAAGGGACAGACACACCCCCTCATGACTCACCTACTTTTTACTCTGACTCTGACATCTTTGCTAAAGCAAAACAACTTCTTTCCCATCAGCTCAGCTCCTTCCAGCTACCCTGACTTTAAAAACTCCTAATTCCTTTTTTCCTCCCCTCTATCACCGCTGCAAAACAAAGCTGAACACGTCCTAATGCCTTGTTATTTCTGAATGACGCAGGATTATCCAGAAGAAGAGAAACTGATTTTGCAAAACCGACTGAGATTTCAATTGCCAGAAAAATAAACACCTTGCTTCGCCCAGTACGGAACTGCCTGCGAGATGTTTGTCTACCTGCAGAGAGAGATATCACCCAGCTGTGTGTGTATTTGTGATGCTAAAACTGGCGTCATGAAGGCTGATAATCACGGGAAAGAACATTCCTGTAGGCTGAACCCCATGAAAGCACGAGAAAAGGTGGTAGAAAAGCCCAGTGAATATCCAGGCTGAGTTTACAGAGAGGAATCATCTGTACTAGAGCATGCAAATACAGCCTCATGCAGCTTTTGTATTCACTTGCCACAAACCTGCGACTGAATGAGTTTTACCAGCACAAATGTTGGAGGAAAGTGAAGTTCAAAGCTGCATGCATGAGTAACCATGGAAACAGAATTTTAAATTTGCACACGCGAGTATTTGTATCCAAAGTACTTTGTAGGCTCGGCCAATGCGGGCAGAGGGACACCCCCATGTCACAGCCGGCCAATCGCGGCTCCCAAACACGGCATGAATTTCAAATATCACCTACTTACAGCAAACCTCCGTTCCGAGAGGAGAAAAAAGGAATGTGAAAAAACCTGCCTGGAATTGCCATCTGCTCGTGAATATTCCACAATTAGCAGGGACGGGATTCATTGGATACATTATTCATTGTGGATTATTCGCCCAGATCTAACAGCAATAGTGCAACGGGCATTTAAATATTGTGCTGAGGAGCCATTGCAGACATAGAAGGTGTATGTGACTGTCCCCATGTATGAATATGGATGTGCTCCTCTCCTCCAGGAATCCCTGGGAACAATAAATGTGTGGTAAATACCTTGTCTTCTGCACCAAGAGAAAATCCAGGCTTCTGTGATAAACAGCATTTTTTGGTTTTGATCCCTTTTCCTGCTCATTTGTCCTCTGCCTCAACCCCTCCTCCCTCAACTGGGCTACTCATGCCCCAAAATCAGCTGCCATTTCAGCAATAAAGGCACTTGCTGTTTCCCTTGCTGTGGCTCAGGCTGTGGCAGAAGTTTGGTGAGACAACATTTTTCCCATTTCCTCCCCAGGCTTCCAGTGTGGCCCATGTTGCTGTGAAAATCATAAAAACAAAACAAAACAAAACAAAAGCCTCTAAGTGCAACACTGTATTTGCACTCATTGCTTTCCCAGGAAATCTCCATGAGATTTTTAGGGGTTTTAGGACCCTTTGCAGGTTCAGCTTTCACAGCACAGAGCCAAATAATTCATGGCCATCAGATTGAGCCTTGCAGACCTGTGTGCCAAAGCATGGCAAGACAGAGACACCCCAAAAAACTCCTCAGCTGGAAGTGATGACCAACAGGCACAGAAAAAAACAGCCCTGGGAGGGGGGCAGGTTTGGAGGGGGGTGTGTGAGCCTGGAGCAGCACTGAGCCAACACACCCAGGCTGTGCCAGGTTTGCTTAATAAAAACAACACAGAGAAAAAGAAAGAGGAAAAATGATAAGAAAAAGGAAAAACCCCACAAAACATACAAATCTAATGAAAGAGTCCAAAGTAGCAAAGGATGGGGTTATGCAATTTCAATTTGTCCAGCGCTGCTCACAGACAAACACTCCCTGCAGCAGCAGGGACTTGTGCAAGTGAGGGTTGTGAAATCCCCGTGCTCTGCCAGCTGTTGCCCAACGCTGCTGGGTAGCAGGGCTGCACTCCAGGATAATCCAGGATCCTGCAAACACCACAGCAAGGCTCTGTGCACACACAGCACTGCAGTCCTCTGCCTCTGGGAATGGTGCAACCATCCTGCAGGAAGAGGTGGTCAGGAACAGACAGGACAGCCTTTCTGCTGTTATCAGTAGCCACTCCCAGGCTGCTCCTGATGGGCCAGGGTTCCCCGTGCAGGATATCTACAGATGCACAGGCACAAGGGAACTCCCCAGGTGATTATTTCCTTCCCCATTACCAAAAAATTGTCTCCTGTGAAATGGTGGAATGTGAGAAACTCCCATCCAAAAGGACTTGTAACACCCAGCACTGTAAGCTCAAAGCTGGCAAGGGACCCAATCTTCCTCGGGGTGCACAGGTACATCAAGCGTAATTTTTTGGTCCCAAAGGTTTGAGGCAGAGGGTAAATCTTGGGTCAGGGCACAGACATCCAGGTTTAAGACCTTGAACAGGATCTACTGAACCAACACAGGCCAGATAAGGATCTGGAGATGCTCCTGTGAAGGCAAGCATGTAAAAATCTTCACAGTGGGCTCCAGGAGCCAAAACACTGCCTGGGAGCTCCCATGGGAGGGCTGCTGGGTGTGAGGCTTAGTTAAACCTTCGTACTTAGATTATCATGATTGTTGACTCGAAGGGTAATTCCCAGCTGGAAGAGCAGCTCTGGTATGATTGTCCCATGTTTGGAGTCTGTAAAACCATGGAGGTTTCCCCTCTCATCTCTGCTCTTGGTTTGACTTGGGTGCAAGCTGCACAGATGTGCTCCCCCACCATGCTCTGCAGGGGTTAGGCAATTAAACAGTGGTTTGGCAAATAGTTTATTTGCTAAAAAACGTGATTTATTGAGGTTTAACTTGCACATAAATTTGGTTGAAAGTCATTTTTATTATCTGGACTTGCACTGCCTGAGGGAAGGGACAGTCCCCTTTCATACACACATCTAGGGAGCCAGCCAGCCAAGGTCAGGGGGTTTGAGCCCCATTTCACTGCCACTTTTCTTCATTCTTCAGCTACAAAACCCACATGGCAGGGCTTATTCATTCCATATGAGCAAATTCAATAGTCACTGCCTTAGTGAGCTTCAAATGCAGACCAAGATCTGCCCACCTCTTACCCTAGGAGGAAATTCTGTTCTTGATCAGAGCTGGGTAAAGAGCTGCAGTTGTATTTCACATTTGCAGATGCTTCATTTGTCCTAGGCCTGCAATGCTCCAGAGCCCCTTTGGAACAAGCCAGGATCAGAGAAGGATGTGATTCTGAAAAGAAAAGGAAGAGATGGTTTTTGGAGGGACCATACAGCACCTTTCAGTAGCTAAAGGTACTGGAGAGAGCTTTGAGAGGGCTACAGAGAGCTTTGGACAAGGGCCTGGAGTGACAAGACAAGGGGAAATGGCTTCCCACTGCCAGAGGGCAGATATAGATCTGATATTGGGAAAAAATTCTTTACTATAAGGGTGGAATCCATTGCCCAGAGCAGCTGTGGCTGCCCCTGGATCCCTGGAAGTGCCCAAGGCCAGGTTGGACGTGGCTTGGAGCAGCCTGGGACAGTGGGAGGTGTCCCTGCCCATGGCAGGGTTTGAAACAAGATCAGCTTTAAGGTCCCTTCCAACTCCAACTATTCTGTGGTACAGTGCCAGGGCAGCATCAGACCCACCCCAATGAGCCCCAGAGCATCTCCAAGCCATGTCCTGTGCCACACAAGCCAGTGGTTCTCCTTCCTCCAGCCCTGCCTCTCAGACCCTCAGCAGCCTGGAGAAGCAGCAGGCAAAGACAGCTTGTCTCTGGGGCCAGCTGAGGGGCACAGGCTGAGCCTGGAGCCACAACAAAGAGCCTTGGAGAGGGGAGATGAACACACAGCACATGGAGAGAGGCATCAGGGACCCAAAGGGATCAAAGCAGCAGCTCCAAATCTTGCCTGGTCCTGCTCCTTTTCCTCTCCAGTGTTGAGGTCTTCCCAGGTGCCGGTGGCACTGTTTTGCCTCTCTTTGCTCAGCAGCAGATAAAACTGCAGATGATCTAAAAACAGCTCTAACATGCCCACAGTCTAGGAGAACCTCTCCAACACAAGGGCAAAAGCCACCAAAGCCATCACCCCCACCATCACCCTGCTCTGCATAAGCTGCAGCTACAGAGCTGTTGTTCATTTGAAACTGGGAAGAGAATTGCCCCATCAGTTTGTCCCCCTCTTGGACAAAATCTTTGACCACACCTACAAAGGTAAAGGGTTTGGGAAAAAACAGGAAGAATGACGAGAAAAGCAGCAGATTCCAGAGAACTTAAAGGAAAAAGAGGAAAGGCTGTGAGTGATGGGTTCACTAAGTGCCACCTGAACTGCAACCACTTTCAGAGCTAGTTTAGGCCATGCCAGAGGGTGGTCAGCAGTGAGTTCCTGTCTGAGACCTGTTCATCTCAGTAGGTTTCCACTAGAACTACAGTTGGGCCAAAATAGAAATTCGTTGTTGGAATGTGTCAATTTAGATCATATTTTCTATGGAAAAAAGTCAAAATGAATCAGTACCTTTTTCTCTTCTCATTTCAGTGAAGTAGAAAGTTTCATTTTACCATTATTTCATTTAAACCTTTAAAGCTAAATAACCTCTTACTCAAGAATAACATATATAAATCAGCACTAGATATCCACCATGTAAATCTTGCTGCAATGAGCCACCAGTACCAAATTACTGAGTTCTTCATTGCCCTACACTTTGCAACTACTCTTTTCCTTGGGGAAACCTCCAAATTTGTGCACTGATGTGAACTCATGTGTTTATGGCTGAAGCAACCTTGTCTAATAGGATCTATCCTAAAACCCCACCAAAGTGCATTTGGGATTGGATCACTTGATGAGCCTCCAGAATGAGCAGCATTTGCAGGATTTACCTGTGATTCAATCACTCCCCAAAGGCAACAAGGCAAAGACCCAGCACATAAAAAGGTTAACCCTAATGAACCCATCCTGTTCCAGTGCAGACTGAACCAGACTGGTACACAAATCACAGTTAATATCCTCAGAACTCTCATGGTATGCAAAAGGAATCCATTTAAATCTGGAACTGAGATTTGACTTTGTGGAGAAAGACTTTCCAAGCCTTAGGAAGAAAAGGGTTATGGCTGTCTTGGAGGAGACTTGTAGGAGACCCTTTCCTTTGCTCTTGATCCAGCTCCTCACCCATCCACACTGCATCCAGCATTTCTGGGCCAGCTCCTCTCAGGGCTGTTCCCTACAGGGAGTGCAGAAGAGGCTGCCCCAGGTTTGGTTCCTGTTGCTGTTCCCAGACCTCCACTGTCTCAGACACAACCTGGCCTGTCCTCCCCCACCCAGAGGAATTGCTGTGACTGTCCTGTCCCAAGCACATGCCCTTTGGGACTAAAGCTGTCTTTTCCCAAGTGTCTGTACAGCACCTAGCACAATCACCTGGTAATTATAACAGAAGCTAAATGACTGCTAAAATTAGGTGCTTATTAACATTATCGCCTCTGGGCACCACCACAACACTTAATAATGCTGCAAGTGCAAGAGGAACCCAGGACCCATCATAATCTTCACAAAAATCTGTCCTTAGGGATAGTATTTCTGTACCACATCTCAGTTTTCCATTAGGTCACATTTTACTCATGGAAAAAATACCTGTTCAACTGCCTGAGGATTTCAGTTCAATGATTTCAACTGCAAGATGAAGTCATGCATATGCTGTCACCTCTAAACTTCATTTTTGGTTGTAAGCTTTGAGTTACAGGCTTTGAGAACAGTTTTGGGTGTTAAGGGACTTGGACTCTGGCAGGTCCCACACACACAGAACTGCAGCAGAATCTGCAGCACAGAGCCAAAACCAAGCTGTTTTCTTGTCTCTAGTTCCCACAGCCTCTTTTGCTGTGATCAGAATTCCTGGTGGGGTCAGGCCCAACCCCAGGGTGAATTTAGGACCATGGCTGGAATGGAGCATGGCCAGACTTCACTTTGCTGCTTAACTCCAACCCGGTTAACTGAGTTGTTGAAATGTGCTCCACAGCAAGTTGTGGATGCTGACAAGTCGGTCAGAAAGGGATTTTCCAGCTCTCAGCCTGCTCGTGAGAAGAAGCTGCTTTCTCACGAGCAGGGCTGAGAACCAGGAGAATTTTGTGTGAACTATCTTGGGTGTTTTGGTAAAACATCTCTCAGGTGGTGTTTTTTGCAGATTGTTATTCTAACATATTATTCTGTAATTGCCCAATGATGTCAGAGGGGTGTTCACCCAGGAGCCAGTCATTGTGTTCTAGCGATCCTGGTTATAAAAAGGCAACTTTTCCTTAATAAAGGGTTCTTTTCATGGCTTCTTTCATCTGGAGTTCACGCCACGTTCTTCACCGTTATTGGAGGCAGTACGACAGCAAGTCCCTCAGGAGAGGCTGAGGAGGGCAAAGCCAGCTCGTTCAGGTGCCACGTGGTGAGGCAGGGGACAGGGCGAGCTCAGCATGCCATGGGCTTGGAGGACAAGGAGGAAAGGTTTTGGGGCACTTCTCGGGTCCCAGAGCTGTCACCTGCCACACCCAGCACCCCGGAGGGGACACAGAGATCCCCGCAGGGATTATCTGCCGCTCGGAGATGCAGAGACAGGACTGGGACAGACCTGAGCACCTCCTCTGAGGACAGCCCCAGCACCACCTCGGTCAGCTCTCCGTCCCAGGTGAAGAAAGGACTGGCAGAGCCCCGGCCGAGGCGGGGAGCAGCCCCGCTATCGCTATCGCCCCGCACACCTTCCCTGCCGCTGATAACGAGCCCGGCAAGGAGGGACCGGGAGCCTCTGTCCCTCAGCACGCCCCCACAAGCACTCATATTATCTGTATCAAGCACATTTTTATGTAAATGCCCCAAGCATCCCTTTCAGAGGTACAATGCCTGCCAGACTAAGCCCCTGAATGGCTCCGGCACATTTCCCGTGCCTCAGCTGCTCGCCCAGACAAACAGAAGTGTGGCTCTCCTCAAAGGGCTGCGGCAATGCCGAGCTGAGCAGGGCTGAGGGGAGGGGGCAAGCAGGGGCCAAAGCAATTTCAATGACAGAAGAAAAGCCCAGCTCCGGTATCTCGATGAGTCAAGGAAGGGACAGGCTCCACAGATGGATAAACGGAGCTGCACCAGGCAGACGGCTCAGCTCCCAACAATGCCTCAGCTCTGGGCCCCGCAGTGTCGCTGTGAGGGCAGGGGCTGCACTCCCAACCTGGGATCTCTCCATGGAAACAGCCTACAGAGCAGGGAAGGGGTGTGTGGAAAATCAGGAGACACTGAAGACCATCACACCATGTCCCCAGCCTCCACAGATGCTGTAGGGAACAGTCCAAGGGACAAGAGAAGGGGCGATATCCCACACTCCACCCTCATCCCACCATAACTGGGACCTGTCCTGTTGCACACAGAATGATAAGCCGAGACTCCGAGTTTCTCAGAGAATCAGAAGGCTCCTTTATTAAAGAATCCATCCCTTTTTATAGAGTCTTTCACTAACAGTTACTTGATTGGTTAAGTGACATGACATCTCTCCACCGCCATTGGATGAGATAGAGAGAGCATATTTTGAAAACACACACGAGGAAATAATAAACTAAAGTGAACAAACAACACCTGTTATTTTGAGAATGAGAAACGTTTACAAACCCTCTATCAGTCTTTTCCTGAGAATATGAAATGCCTACAAGGCTGTTCTCTTAGAGGAAAAATGTTTTTCCTTGGGAAAGCTCGGGCTGGTGCTGGATTTTCTCTAAGATCCACCAAATTTCAGCCCCACAGGGACCCTCCTTCATTCCTGCTGTGTGAGTCTCTGCTTCCCCTCATGGGCTGGTGGTCAGTGCTTGGTGGCACATCCAGCAGCTCTGCCTGCTCGGAGCCCTCACGCAGGAAACAGCCATTTCCTCTGCCAGGAATAGATCAGCAAGAAACTCATGTTTAATGAGAAAGCCTTGAAAGCATCCATAGACACCTCTTACCCCATGCTGGAGGCTGGTGTGCCCAAGAGGTGGTTCCCCAACACCCACCCAACCAGAGGGACTTCCTAGCTTTTCTCTGCAGTGGTTTTGCAACAAACCAGGTGTTATAACAGTACAACTTTGTTGGAATACCAGGCTCTTTCTTGCTCCAAAGTCAGGGCAAATAAAACTCAAGAGATGCTGTTTTTGAAGTCTCACTCTGAAGTTTATAATCCTTATCTATTACAAACTCACGAGATGTGAGCTCTCCCTAACAAGTCGAGAAAGTGAGCTAAAATGGTGTCTATTCAAGGCTATTTAAGTCCCAATTATCCAATAAACACTTGACACCTATATTATTTATGTTTTTAACCCAATTCTGGGATGTTTTGGGGCAGCCCAGGTGTCTCACACCAATGTCACCTGACTCTCACAGGGTCAGCTCCACAGCATCAGCTGTGCTCTGCTGATGGAGAGCAGCAACACCAGACCTCACCTGGCAAAATCTTCTCCCTCTGCTGTCCTCTGCTGCCACACATCCCAGTCATTCACATCAACTGTCCCAGGAGGCTGCTGAGAAAAACTGGGCAGGCTTTGGCAGGGATGGGGAGCCAACACAGCATGGCTTTCCCAGGATCACTGAGAAAGCTTGACAAGAAGGTCAGGATCCACGTGGAAAGCCCTGGGCAGTGTTTCCAGCCGCTTCTGATGTACAGAAATCCAGGCAGCACATGGTCTTTCTTTTGCTGCCAGCCAAGCCATGCACTCAGTGTGTTAGTCTGCCTCTGCAAAATCAGGCCAAGGGCACACAGATATCCTTTCCATTGATTGTTCCACTCTGCTCTGGCAATGCACCAATAAACTGGAAGGAAGTTTGCAGTGAGAGGCAGGGAGAGCCGTGGGACATCCACTGGACCTGGCCCCCGTGTGACAGGAGGGGCTGGTGCAGCTGCAGACAGGGCCAGGGAAGGGCAGCCAGTGCCACATCCCTGGGCTGCAGTGCCCATGGGCACCGTGGGCACCTCTGGTGCCACTCCCATGCAGATCCCTCCTGCACCACCAGCTGGGTGAGCTGGACCATCCTCACCCTCCTCCAGCTCCTCCAACATTTCTTATTCCAGCCAACCTTGCAGCATCCACTGCCCCACCAGTGGGATGAGCAGGAGGGACAGGGCAGCCCTGGGTGTGGGAAGGAAATCCCAGGGATGAATCTGGAGTGATGGAGAGGATCAGGCACGTGGCATGAGGCTGTGGCAGCCTGGGTCTGTGGAGGTGAGCCCCCATTAACACACTTCCACATGGGTCTCTGGGTCCTGCTGGTGCCAGGCTTTAGGGCTAAAACAAGCTTTGTGATTGTAAGGTAACTTCCCCCTCACTCCCTCCAAACATGGAGCTTCCTGGTGTTCCCCAAGTTCACCCCACCAGACTGGGAGCTGCAAACCCAAGCGAAGAGCAGCTGAGGTTTGGGTCAGCTCAGCAGCTCTGCCCTGGAATGTGGGCTTTGCAACAAACAATTATGATAATTGCCAGTGACAAAAACAGGCAGAAAATGTTTGTGTCATGGCAACACAGGAAATAAACCCTGAGCAGAGCCTGTGTCCATCAGCCACTGCTGCCAGTGCTCACGCTGGTTGGTGCCCTGTCCTTTCTAACCAGCTCTGTGCCCCACTCTGCACCCCCTCAGGAGCCAAACCCGGGTGGGTTACAGGATCCCAGAGCTGTCCTGACCTGCAGACAGCAAGCACAGGGCTGAGTGGGGCAGTTTCACTCAGACAGGGGTCCCTGCATGCTCAGCCCCACAGAAGTACCCCAAGAGGAGTTAATCCTCCAAAACGGGGTGCACCAGCTCACTCCACAGAAGGAGATCTACTTTGCAATCTCCACTGGGGGATTATTCACCACCTGATGAACACAGACCCCTCCCCACCTCCAGCTCTTGGCACATCTCCGTTGTGTCCCAGCCAGCCCAGGCTGATCATGATGTCCAGAAGAGGAGTCCTCTCCCTGCCAGGTCTTTTGCCACGGGAGGGTGGAAGGCCCAGCAGTGCAGGACACCAGGATGGAATTCCCTGTGGGCCTGCCATTCCCACCTGCTCTGCTCCCCCTTCTCCTCACTCCTGCTCATCTTTTTGCATAATTCAGTCATGACTGATGAGAATCCCCTCCAATTTCCTATTCTAAAAAAAAAAAAAGATAATATCTGGACTGAGGCCAGGGAAATAAAATTTCATCTCTACAGGACAGTGATTCAGCAGAGTATAGCCAGGGTTATAATTGAAGCTGCACTTATTGTAATGGTTTGTGTGCTGGCATCTGCTCCTGAACACCAAACCAAGTGTGTCAAATTACAAACCAGGGGCAAACCTGGCTGTTCCTGTGCCAAAGGCCTTCGCCCCTCATGTCTCAGATGCCAGCCATGCTCTGTGTTGTGGCTCTGCAGGGCTCACCCATCCAGGGAATGGACCTGGGAAAGCTTCCTCCTCCTCGTAAACCAGCAGCATCCTTGTTGTTCTGTTTCTTTGGAGTTTTACTAAAGTTTTTTGATGTTTACATTTTTGTAATGGAGTTTTTCACTTTTATGTACTTTTATGTAAAAAGGGAATTGTTTACATTCTTTTCTAGAGGAGGAGAGAAAAGATAGACTTTTGGATTGACCAGTGTGATCGGAGAAGTAGGATTTCATTCTCCAATCCCTGGCTACTTTTTGGTATGTTATAAATTAGAGTTAGAAAAATAAAGTTAGATTCATTCTTTGTCTGAACTCTATTGAGTACGTGTGTTCATTTCATGTCCTATAGTGACACATCCTCACATGCTCCAGGTGCAACCAGGCCTGTGTGGTGACCAAGCTGGATTCTTGTCACCAAGGGCGTGCTCGAAGGACAAGGATGTTGTTTAAAAGGAAATGGTTGGCACTGATGTGACCTGCAGCGTTTTTACTGCCACAATGATGCGAAGGAAGCAGGCAGCACAGGTTGTTTCTAAGATCCCAGGCTGACAGGTAGAAAAGATGGTGTGCCCTGCCTTGTTTGAGCTCCAGTCACAGAGTCCAAATATTTTCATTTCATTCTATTTTCTGTGGAATTTGTGAGAAGGTGGATGAGTAGCTCTGCAGCTGGCTGCTCTTCCCTGACTCCCACAGCCCTGGGGAGTTCCTAAATTACAGGTGAAGGTAACAGGGGGCCACATGTGGAGCAAGGGGAGGAATTGTGGCTCAAGGCACACTTGCTCAGTGGTCTGGCTTTGATGCCGAGTGAAGGAGCAATAGGTACACCACTCTGTTAGCAACAAATTAAAATAGAACAATATAATTAGCACCAATTACATGGTTATACAGAAAGGGATTTTGTCAGATTAGCATGGTGCTTCTTGAGGAGATTAAAAGATTGGATGATCATGGAAAAGAGCTTTTAGATGAATTTCTGACAGAAGTGTCTGGGTTGATGCCACAGAAATGCTCTCAGGGACCAAATGCAGAAGCCTCTTTGTGCACCACGGTGCCAGATCTGGGGTGCCAGATCTGGGGTAACCATTTTGCTGTTTTCCAACCCAAGTCTCAGCTTTTCACTTCATTTGTTACCTGTTTCCTGAAAAGGAAAAAAAAAAAAAGAGAAAAAAAAAGAAAGAAAAAAAAAAAAAAACCAGCAGAAGTATTGCCAGTGACAGGAGACCTCACCCATGGCTCTGCCTAGCAAAATACTTGGAAGGCTCTGAAAATCTGCTGCAGCAAGAGTCCAGAGATAAAGTGGCAAATGGCAGAAGAGAAATCATCAGACAAATCTCCTCCAAAGGTGATGATGAAGGGAAGAGTTTCTGGTGCAGCTCGCCCTTCACTCTTGGGCTGTGTCACCCTGTCACAGACTGCACTGGTGGTGAGGACAGTGTCTCGTGAGGCTGGAGATGTCTCAGTAGAGCAGAGCTGTGCTGTGGCAGGAGCTGTGCACTCACTGTGGACACTCTGGAGCCCATGGATGAAGTACACGTGTCCCTGGACAGGTGAGGAGCCTGTGGAAAGCAGGGCACAGTGCTCAGCCCCAGGCATGTGCAAGGTTTTCCCTGGCAGCAGGACAAAGCAGTGAAAGGTTTGGCTGCAGTGACAGGATTGCTGTCCTGGTGTTTGCCTCCCACCATGGAGAACAGAATAAAGCCCAAAACATGAGAGGCAAGGGGGGGAAACCAGACAGCACTACAGCTGGGAATGGTCTCTGGTGGGCAGGTGCAAGGGACTGGGTCCATGGAAGGACTTGAAGGTGAAGAAAAGTAACTTTTACCTGTCAGAGCAGGTGTGAAGGTGTGGAGAACATGAGAGAGGGGTTAGGCAGAGAAGCAGCAGGAGAGCAGGGTCCTTCACACGGTGGTCTGGGTCAAACAGGCAGGACAGATGACTGAGAGCACCTGAGTACCCAAGATGGTGGAGAATAAGAGGAAGTGACCTTTGCCTTCAGCTGGCAGCTGATGGTCCTAAGTCCCCGGTCAAGGCCTTTGGGACAGATCCAGCTTCCTCCCAGTGAGAGGAGGAGATCAGCACACTGCACCCCCACTAGCCCCATGGGCCCTGTGGGGTGGGAGCACAAGGTCCAGCTGCTCAGAGACCCCTCTCCCACCCAGATCAAGGGAACAGGAGGGAAGAGAAGAGGAGCAGGGAGTGCTGCAAGAAAAGCACCATCCCAGGGGTGCAGCTGGAGCCCACCTGCCCCAGAGCTGGGCGGTGCCCTGTGCAGGTGCCAGCCGCACCAGGACAGCGAGGAGTGCATCCTGCTGCATCCCCACTGCTCCTCCCCTGCCAGGCTCTGCTCAGGTGCAGCCTGAGCTGCAGGTGAGGCAGGGCTGTGCCTGCACACCGAGGAAGGCACTGCTGGCCCTGTCTGAGCCACCCCACAGCTCTCAGCCACAGCAGGTGTGGCAGCAGAGGTGCTGCTGAGGTCTGTGCACAGACACCGGCAGAGCCCAGGGGTGCTGGTCCCTGACAGGGGCAGAAGGGATGTTCTGAGGTACAGGCTGATTTCACAGCAGGGACATCCCAAAAAAGAGGAGACAACACCCAGAGAGAAGGCAGCTGGGCAGGGCTGAAGAAACACTGACTTCACCCCAAAATTTTTTCATTGTAACATCAACTGAGCAGGAAACATTAGGAAAACTCCAGGGAATCCCAGATCCCTTTGGGATTTTCCCTGGCCAGCAGTCAGAAGTGATTCCCAGGGCAGAAGCAGTGTCACAAAGGCTGCCAGCCCAGAGGCTCAGTGGGGCTTTCACTTCCAGGTCTTGCTCTGTGCCACAGCCTTCAGTAACCCAGACCCTGCACAGCAGGCACTTCTTCCCAGCCAGCAGAGGTAGGAGGGCACAGAGCAGGCATGGAGATTTTCTCTTATTGCACCATCTTGCACTGACAAAGGAAAAGGGATGTTACTCTCCATGGGACTTTCAGCAGGGCTCAGCAGCCACGTGTTGCTCACAAAATGTGATTTTACCCCTTGACGTTACATCTATAGCCCTGGCCCTGCCCTGATGCAGAGGCTGAAACAGTTAAATCAAATCCTGGGGGGAACAGGAAATATCAAATTCAAACTGAAAAGGTAAGTTTATTTTCAGCACTACCAAAAAGCCTAGCTATTAAGTGGATATTCACTTCAAAAGAAACCACAATATAGTCAATGTAATTTATTGCACTGTTTTTTCAAAAAGTACATTTAATTGTCAGTACTTAAGTAAATACATTTTGTGGAGAACTGCCAGATGAATTAATTCCCTTTAAGATCTTTATGTTTCTCTAGCCTACTGATTTGCTGTCATAGACACAGACTGACCCTGTATCACTTATATTTGTAATGAAATAGGATTTCATCCCCACTATTTTTGGGTTTGACTCCTGTGCCTTTGTCCACTTAGGCAGCTCCTGCAGACACTCACCCACCATGCAATTCACACCTGCATGGGAAGGCCCTCACACATCTTCACAGCAAGCTGGAGGCCAGGGGACATCCTTGGCCTGAGGAGAATGTTTTAAGAAGGCTGCTAGTCTTCTTTTACCTTTCTTGATGACTGCGTGGGTCTGGAAAGCCCCAGAGTCACCCAGTTGATCAGCTCAGGAAATTAACCCAGGGATTTGAGAGCATCCAGGAGCTGGTAGAAAGGGTGTCTGGAGCTCTTTGTCCAACTTGCTGTCACCAACCCTACAGCTTTTCCTTGTCAAGCCCTGTAAAAGCCCAGAATCCAGCCTGAACCTCACCCTGCAGCGGGGCTCACATCTCTTCCCCCACACTGTCCCCACCCTGGGGGCTGCACAGCCAGGATCTGCCGCTCCCCTGCTGCAGGTGGGCTGTGGGAAAGGGCAGGACACGACTCCGAGGAGTTTGTGAGGCAGGAAGGTTCAAGGGTTCATGCCCTGCCAGCAGGAACTACTGCCCAAGTTCTGCTGTGCCCCTGCTGTGTTCCCCCAGCTCAATGGATGCTCACCCCATCCTTCAGAGCTCACCCCGTCCCTCAGAGCTCACCCCATCCTTCAGAGCTCACCCCAGCCCTCAGAGCTCACCCCAGCCCTTGAGCTCACCCCATCCCTTGAGCTCACCTATCCTTCAGAGCTCACCCCATCCCTCAGAGCTCACCCCATCCCTTGAGTTCACCCCATCCCCTGAGCTCACCCCAGCCCTCGAAGCTCCCCCAGAGAATCAGGAGCCAACCAGGCCACAGCCAACAAGTGTGTTTTTGCTTGGGCAAGCTGGAAACCCACTCCTACCAAGAGCCACCCCCTTGCACCCTCTTCCTCAGCCCCGGCAGCCCCACTCTGGCTGAGCCCTGCAGGGGCTGTGGCACTGGCCAGGCAGCAGAAGCCCAAGCCACGCTGAGATGACCTCTGCCAGCATCAGATAGCAGCTCAAAAGGCAAGCAGCCTTTCTCCTCACTCTCAGGCTCCCTCTCAGTTTCTTTTAAGCACAAAAACGGCATGCAAAAGAAAAAAAGAAAAGAAAAAAAAAAAAAAAGGGAGGGGAAGAAAGAAAAGAAAGGGGCGATTTCCAGCCAGGCAGTAAAATGCCATCTGTCTCCAGACGGCTCATGTGACATTGACAGACGTCCACTGCCAGCCAGAGCCCAAGGCTCGGCAGCCCGGGCTCCCCAGCCCCTTTGGCCAGCCCCTGAACGGCGAGGGCTCCCGAGGAGGGAGCAGAAATGAGCCAGGCTGATCCTTGGTGCCCAGGGCGGTGGTGGAGGAGGCAGTGCTGGACTTTGGAGCGGGGCTGTCTGTGCCTTTTGACTTCTTACCAGGCTGAGATCCCCTTGCATCCACCTGTTTTCCTTTCAAAAGCAGCTCCTGGAAAACAAAAGGGATGAACAGCAGGCACCCCACCACCCCCACACCATGCAACTGCTTAATTGCCTCTAGGAAAAGAGCCTGGCTGACCCTGGGACCCTCCCGGGCCGGGAGGGCAGAGAGCAGACGGGCTGTGCAGGACTGCCCTGCTGCCCCTGGCTGGCTGCAGGCTATCCCTGCCCACACTGCCACAAAGAGGGAAGCTGCAGCTCCCATTTCCTGGGAGCACAGATGTCTCTGGATGACACAGCCACGTCCCAGAAAGAGATATGCACTGATTCAGTCTCAAGGGAGATGGCAGGGAAGTCCCTGTACAGTGGGTAGAAGAGGAATAGCCCCAAATGTTCCTGATTTCCCTGTATTTCCCAACAGTGATGGTTTCAGGAGAGCAGGGATTAGGTGGGTGCTGGAAGGTGTAATTTTCTTGCCCTACATCCCAGGCATCTGTGGCTTTGCAGAGCAGCACAGCCCCTGGGAAGCTCAGCACCACTGTGTCCTGTGATGGCACCAGCTGAGCAGCCCTGGGCAGGCTGGGCACAAGCCACACACCTGCCTGTGCCAGCCACCCTCGTGCCAGCCAGGACAGCAGGGCACACCCTGCCCTTCACTGAGCACCAAGGGGCATCAGGAGGCAGCAGTGCAGGCCAGCACACACCTCCTTCTGCAGGAGCCTCCTGTCCCCACCCTGGGGGCTGCACAGCCAGGACCTGCTGCTCCCCTGCTCCAGGTGGGCTGTGGGGAAAGGGCAGGACAGAGCTCTGAAGGGCTTGTCACCAGCACCTGACAGGGCTCCTAACCATGCCCACCACTGATGGGTGGTTCTGGGGAAGTGTTGAAGGGTGTTGTAGAACCTTGTAGCATCATCCTGCTGGCCCTTGGCAGGCAGGGGAAGCCGGCTCACATCCCCCCAGCTCTGTGTGTGGCCAAGTGGCTCCTTCTGCAGCTCTGTTCCCAGCAGGCAGGTTTAGGATATGAGCAGCTCAGCTCTGAGAGGGACAAGCTGTGCCTTGGACAAGGTCCTGCCATGTACTGGGTGGTGGGCAGGGGTCTGGAAGGTGAGGCTGGGGATGAGAAGGAGTTAGACTCACTGATCCCTGTGTCCCACTTCCACGAGCAGGACTCAGCATCCTGGCAGTGGCTCCCACCACTGTAGTCCTGTCGGGTGAAGCCACCGGAGAAATGACACCACTGTGTCCTCCCTGCTGCCTGCAGAAACAGCCTTGATCCTTGGCATTACCAGAGGGATGAGAAGGGCTGGACACGTGGCTGTCTCTTAAGGGTGGGCAAAGAAACAGCGAGATCATCCCAGGGCAATGCCAGGCCATGGGACACAGTGCCAGGGCAGCTGCTCTGTCCCTTGCTGGCTGCAGCAGGTCAGTGCTGCCGTCAGGAGAAACCCCATGAGGAGCTGCTGCAATGAGGACACCCCCAGAGCACATCCTGAACTTGGCCTGTGAAGTCTGGAGAACCCTGGTATACCACCCAAGATGTGCCAAGCAAACCCCCAGCATCACTCCCCAGCTCCTGGGCACAGGTTTGTGTTGTTTCACTTGTTCCTACACCATTCCACCCCAGAGGTGTTCTATGTGACCTCTGCAGCCACCCCTGACCCCACAGTCAGCCCACAGGTGACTCCTATCCACATCCTGCTCCCCCTCTCTGGGTTCTGCACTTTTTCAGGAGGGTGGTGCACAAAGGGGACCAGGGCTCTGGGCTCTCTGGGGCATAGAGAGAGCATCAGTATGAGCAGCTTTGGGCCAAGACAACCATGGTCACAGGGTGCAAAAGGCCCCACAGAATTTACTGTTGTAGAAGAGGAAGAAGCTCTGATTGTGGCGTGGGACTGCCTCAGCCTGTGGGCCACAGGAGGGATGGAAACAGGCACCACTGCAGGTGGGGCTGGCAGGTGTGGGGCTGGCAGTCTGGGGCTGGCAGGTGTGGGGCTGGCAGCATGGGGCTGGCAGGTGTGGGGCTGGCAGTATGGGGCTGGCAGGTTTGGGGCTGGAAGTGTGGGACTGGCAGGTTTGGGGCTGGCAGGTTTGGGGCTGACAGTGTGGGGCTGACAGTGTGG
>WEZZ01029918.1:124654-170512 GCA_013400585.1 Chloropsis cyanopogon
TGGCAGTGTGGGGCTGGCAGTGTAGGGCTGGCAGGTGTGGGGCTGCCTCCAGCCCAGCCCCACAGAGCCACCATCCAGTCCTGGGTGCAGAGAAAAGCTCTGAAGCATCCTGGCCCTGCTGTGTTTAAGCTGGCTAATGAATAGCCAGGCAGGATGTGGCCATTCAAGGACACTGGATGACAACAGCCCTTCTGCCTCTGTTTACACAGCACACACAACTGGGCCATTCCCACATCCCCAGGGTCCTGCCTGACACCTGCACATGGCTGCTGGGATGAAGAACAGGTCTTGGAGCATGGAATGACCCCATCTCTGCAGTGAGAGACCATCAAAAGCTCAGAGAGAGCCAAGTGTGGCTGCACAGATCCCTGCCTACCTGAGAAACAGCCCTGCTAAAACCCCATCTAAAGTCACCCTCTGACCAAAAGCTGAAGGCAGCAGGCACTGTGCTTCTCCCAAGCCACCAAAAACATCAGGACCGAGAGGCTGGAGGGACGGAGATGAATGCACACATGCTGCTCCTGGGATCAAAGGGCCAGAGAACGCGGGTGTGAGCAAACAGGAGACCAGGCTTGGCTGCTCAGGGCTCCTGCTCTGCTCCACACAGACGTGTGTGTCTGAGGGACTCACCTCAGGAGCCATCTGGGAGCAGTTCAGGATTTGTCTGTGGTGCTGAAGGAGGAGGGAATGTCTCCCAGTTTTAGAGACTAAACACAGGACGTGTCCTCTGGCAGGTACTCATCTCTCCTAACATGAATGGGACAGACACACAGGGATGGTGTGGACTCTTCATCTTCGGAGAATTTCATAATTTTAATGGACTGGGCCTGAGAAACCCATTGCAGATTTTAAGCCAGTTATGCACAGAGCAGGAGGTTTGACCAGGAAGCTCCAGAGGTTCCTCCTAAACTAATCCTTACTGTAACTGTAAAAAAAAAAAAAAAAAAAACGGGCCTATCCATAGATTCCCACCTAAGGCAAGTTTGGGTGAACTCAAGAACTGGAATGTTTTGGGTGTTAGTAGAGTTGGGTTGTTCATGGGGTTTGCTTTGCATGGCTCTGGGAAAGCCAAGGCTTGACATGTCTCTCACACATGCCTCCCACTCGAGTTAATATTATTCTTCTTGTGAAGAGGAAACCACTTAAGGCTCTCACAAGTGCTTCTCATCAGCTTAAGTGAACAGAAAAGTGAATATGAACTAATCTTAGGTAAATGAAGTCCACGTCAACTGTCAGTTAAGGGTTCAAAGCCATTTCATTAATACATTTCAGCTCCACCTCCCTGGACACAGACCCACAGAGACACCTCACACCCACTCAGTGCTGTCCAGCAACTGACACCCCTACTCAGTCCACAGGTACTCAAAGACCTTGGTGAACCTCACCTCGGTCCAGATCCAAAATCCCCTTCTGATTCAGCAGACCCAGGACAATTTTTACCATTTTCTAGCTCTGCACTTTACTTTTCTCCTCTTTTCTTTTCTCTTTTTCTCTTTTCTCTTTTCTCTTTTCTCTTTTCTCTTTTCTCTTTTCTCTTTCCTTTCCTTTCCTTTCCTTTCCTTTCCTTTCCTTTCCTTTCCTTTCCTTTCCTTTCCTTTCCTTTCCTTTCCTTTCCTTTTTTTTCTTTCTTCTTTCTTTTTCATTCTTTTTCTTTATTTTTCTTTTTTGTCCTAATTTCCCTCTTTCTTTCTTTCTTTCCTTCCTTCTTTTTCTTCTTTCTTACTTCATCTTTCTTTCTTCTTTCCTTTTTTCTTCCTTTTCCTCTGTACCATTTGAATGACAAAGGTTTCTGATTACAGTCCTCCTGGGGAATCAAACACCAAGGCTGCTGCTCATTTACTGACTGGCAGATTAAGATGGATAAAGGGAGAGATTTGTATATTGACTCTGTGTTTATGTAACTCATGTGCAAGGCCTGGCCAGGAGCAAAGGGGGATCTGACCCACATAAATAATAACGAGCAGCATTTTTAAACTAAATCATCTGGAAAATTCACAGACGATTCCATCGGTTCCTTCTATTGTGTCACCAGAGGGTCATAAATAATTCAGCCTTGCTCAAATATTTATGGAAATCAATTTAGCCCTCAGTCCAATGCCACCTCCCTGAGAAAACAGTTTTCTTTCCTATCACAAGTGCAAACTGACTGCCCTCTGTGCCACGAGCCTTCCCAGGGCCAAGGGCACCTGTAACCTCCCACAGCACATCCAGGCGCCAGCCCTGGAGCCACGCAGGCCACGGGGAAGATGAAGCTGCACACGGTGTCCCAGGGGAGGAGCAGGTCCAGCACCAGTCCCCCCTCTGCTGTGACCACCCTAAGCTCCACCAGGGGCTTCTCTCCTGGCCCAGGGTGGCTGCCAGCTCCTGAGCTGAGGAACAGCCTTTGGCAAAGCTGTGGGCACAGGGAGAGCAGCTCCTGTGCAGGTGACAACTGATGCTCAAGTCAACAAATCCTGCACAGGGGAAAGACACCTTGATGAGATCAAAGGTCACAACACAAGCTCCCACAGGAGCCAGCAGCCCCAGGGAGCTCCCAGGGCAAGGTCCACGGCTCTGCCATACCCAGTGAGGAGCAGCTGCTACACAGCCTGAACCCTGACCTGGCACTCGCTGCTCGCTCCCATCCTTCCTCTCTGGCTGGCACATGGCAAGGACTCTTGCCAAAAGCAGAGCGGCCACATGGGCTGCCCATCATGACCAGCACCCCATGAGCCCACCATGCTCCTGAGCACCTCATTGATCCTTCTGGAAGCCCAACATTTCATGGGCTATTCCAGTTCCTTGACTGAAAACCCCACTTCCTGGGAACCGTGAATCTCTTCCAGCACCTTTATTGCACACAAACAGGACAAATTCCTGGGGTCAAACACGTGCACGCTCTTTAGGGGTGAAACACATTCAGCAAGTAACTAGAGCAGCACACAGATTAAGATCAAACCTCCTCCCAGCTCAGCCACCAGCACAGGAACTGGGAGCAGCCACACACAGCCCATGACCGTGTGGAGAAGCCACATCTCCTCCAGCCTCTGTGTTGCCAGAAATTCCCGTGAGCTCTTGGTAGGTCATTTATCTGGCCTCTCCCCAAGTTTCTGAGCCCATTTCTCTCCCAAGGTGCATTTTGCCTGGAGCAACATGCAGAACTGTGCTAAGGCACAACACAGAGGGGTTCCCCTGGATCTGTGGCAGACACTGGGACCCTTCCTCCCGTGGGGTGCCACGTCTGTCCCAGGCAGCAGTGCAGTAACTGGGCAGACACCAACTGTGGATGCCATGGGGATCTGAGGAGACATGGGCATGCTGCAGTGAGCAGGAGCTCAGAGAGGGAGTGTTTTGGTGGTTTGGGAGAGATTATCCTCCTGTTTCCACCACATCTCTGCACCAAAAGCACCACTCTACAAGCTTTGGCTGTGAGCACCCACAGCAGGAGACAAGCCTGGTGGTGAGCTCAGGGCAGATGTCCCAGGGTGTAACCAAGGTCACTGACAGCCAAGGAGGTGAAACATGAGAGTTCCTTCCAGCCATTCACACTGTTCCAGGCTCCTCCAGCTCTTCAGGGTAGGGAATGCTCTGTGCTGCAGGACGAGGCAGAGGGAGGGAGTGACAGGCAGACAGAGGGGCTGTGGGAGCTGTGTCACTGTGGGGTAAACTCTGCACCATCCTGGCTGAAAGGAGCAGCAGAGGCACACTCCAGTATGAGGGGAGGGTTTGTCAGCTTCTCCAGTGTCACATCTCTCAGCACAGGAGACTTCCAGCCAACTCCCTTCTGCTTCCCAGACTCTCTTCTTTCCCCCCGACTTGTCATCCCTGGAGGGTTGTAAGAGCTGTGGAGATGTGGCATTTGGGGACATGGTTTAGTGGTGGCCTTGGCAGTGCTGGGGGAATGGTTGGGCTTGATGATCCTAAAGGTCTTTTCCATCCCAAACAATTCCATAATTCTATAAATCTACTTGGCACAAATGCTGAGGCACCCCAAGGCCCACGTATATCCCACACCTGCACATCTGTAGATGTCACTAGATGAGAGCACAGCTGTTGCTCCAACACAGAAAAGCACCAGTGGTCCACACAGAGGACACTTGCACTGGTTTACATGTGCAAAATCTTTACTTCAGCGACTCTCCCAAAATCACAACCCACCCTCTCTGCTCTGCCTCACACCAAGGAGCAGCAGGATGCAGCTGCCTTGCAGCTCCCACCATTGGGGAATGCAAGCACCAATGCTTCTCCAGCACACCTGGGCATGGGAGACAAAGGATCATGGAAGAGCTTCAAGAAAGGAAATAATTTGCCCTTGTTAGGAGAAAATCCTGGGAAAAAGTTAGGTAGGATCCTTTTCTGGATTTGGTTTTTATTTTTTTTTTCTTTTTTTCTTTTTTTGTCTCCTTGCCTGGCAAAGAGACACACAGACCATCCATCTGTGATTTAGGAGCTTGGAAAGTGAACTTTTTCTTGTCAGACCAGTGATTCATCACAGACTGGAACAGAATGGATGTTCCTGGGCTGCAGGGCCCTGAACTGCCCGACATTTGGGATGCCATCTAACCATTACCCTTAATTCATAGTCTATTGTATGAGTGTCTGCCTCTGCAGTCAGGGCAAGGACATCACCTGGTCTCTCTGCAGAGCTGTTTCCTGACAGCATGTGCATTAGTTGAGTTTTATTCAAAAAGGGGTTAATTTGTGCCCTCTTATCCCCCAAGCACAGGAACACAATCAATCTCAAAAGAGCTGCTTGGCTTTTTCCTCCCTTCTCCAGCCTCACTTCTTGGCTCTTAATAAATTATTCAGCTTTCCTAAATATGCATAGGGATCTCATTAACAACTAATTTTGCTTATTTAAACCAACTGCATAATCAAACCACTATAGTGTTTCCTTTTTCTTATAGCCATGAATTATTCATGTGCTGGGAATCTGCATACAAATTTATTGATTCTTAAAATGGTGCCTTTTTCACAGCCTGGAAAAAAGAAACCCTGGTTATTCTGGTGCCCAACATTTTGGCCCAAACTCCCATGTAACAATCATATGGTGTTTTCCTGGGAACAGACAGCAGACAAACCCACAGCATCACCAAATGCACCTGGAATTCCTGAGAGCAAGGAAAGGGAGTGTTTCCAACGCTGCAATTAATCATTTGCAGAATCTCAAATTGCAGAGTGTGAAGGGCTTATTGTTGCAGCATCCACTTCACCCTGACTTCGTGGTGCCTTGGGGTTCTCCCACACAAGGCAGAGAGACACCTGGATAAGAAATGGACATCTTGCAAAGGCCTGCAAAGCCACCAGTGCCCCCAGACACAATTTGGGCTTATCCCACAAAGGAAACACTGCAGATGAAAGCATGCAGAGGCTCCAGAGGGAACATGGACCTGCGTGTGCTTCCAGCCTCTGGGCCTGCTCAGCCCTGCCATGGAGGGGAGCAGGGCTTTAGGCACCCACACAGGGCCCTGCTCACACACACTCCTGGATTCCACACTGGCCTGTTATATTCTGTCTCGTCGTGAAGCTCTTCTGCAGAGCTGTTTTTGGAGATCCACCCCCAGACCCCACATCCTTCTGGCACAGGTCCCTGAGGAGGTGGTCCCATTCTGCTCCTAGGCCCACAGAATTACAGAAGAATTCAGGTCAGAAGGAGCCTCTGGAGGTTTCTAGTCCAACCTCCAGCTCAAAGCACGCTCAGCTGTGAGATCAGACCAGGTTGTCACACCTCTACCCAGTGTTGTCTTGAGAATTTCCAAGGGTGGAGCCTGCAAAACCTCTGAGCAACCTATTCTACCACTTGACTGTCCTCATGAGATGTTTTTCCTCATATCCATTCTGAAACTCCAGTTTTCAGTTTGTGGCCATTGTCTCTTGTCCTTCTGTAATGCACTATTGTGAAGACCCTGGGTCTCCCTGATTGACTCATCTTTCCCAAGTGCTTCTGGTTATCATTACTCTCCACCTTCAAGGCCCGTCTAAATCTCAGGCTGAGATCTGAAGGAGCAGTGTCCATAATGACAGCCACGGCGCAAAAAAGCTTTTCCAAATGCCTCCTCCTCAAGAAGAGCATTTTCAGAGAAAGCTTTGACAACCTCATCCCCTGAAAAGTGAGTGTCAGAAATGGAGCCATGGAGCAGTGACCTTCAACTCATTGCAGGCAAAGGATTTAGAAACATCTGTGCATCTTCTTGTAGGTACCCCCAGGTTCTCAGTCCCTGCTGGTGGCTGGGGATCAAAGGGGAGGTGAGGAGTGTCTCCAGGTTCCCCAGCTGGAGTTCTTGGTGTGAGCCCCAGCAGAAACAGCTCCTTCCTGAGGTCTGCTAGGAGCGCAGCAGCAGGTCCAGAAATGCCAGGCCCAGTCCCAGGGAATGCACACTGCTGGTGCTGTGGGGTATTAGCTGTGCTCCCTCCGCTGCCAGGAGCTGCAGGTGGGCCCACCTGAGCAGAGGAACTTGGAGCTGCAAGTCCTCCAAGAGCTCTGATCTTGCCTGTCTGGGGGCACTCCAGGCTCTGGACAGTGCTCACACCTGCAAAGGCAGTGCACCTGCAGAGAGCCCTGAGTGGCTGTAGCAGTGTTCACAGGGAGCCTGGGCTCACCATAGGATGGAGAGTTCAGTTCATCTGCACCAGCACTGTGACCAAAACCAGGACAGCAGCACACACAGCCCAGGCACATTTGCAGGGCTGCCATCCTGGAGAAGCCACCCTGGCAGGGCTCCAGGACATGTCCCTGGCAGCCTCTGGTTTGGTGGATTGGTCAGATTTGTCCTTCTGTAGCCACATGTCTCTCCAAGCCTCTGCTGACAAAGCCATGGCTTATCTGCCCCACAGGCCAGCAGTGTTTCTGCACTGAAGGAACATCAGGTGGTTCATTCTATCTGTCTTTTGAGAACTGGTGAGGCTCTTTGTTTGTTTGCTTGCTTTGTAAAGGGGCAGGTTGTTGTGTTTTAATTTGTTTTCTTGCTCCTTCATGATAAAAAATAACCCTAGTTGTGGGAGGAACATGAATCTGTAAATGTTCTTTTATAACACAGCAGAATCCTGACAAAGATCTCCATTTTTTTCCTTTCCCTGTGCCTGCATTGCTGGCTGGCTGGCTCTCTACTTACTCCCCAGTTCAGCTGCAGCTTCTCAGGGTGTCACTCAGAAGCAGCCCCGTGTGGAACAGCTTGAGGACTTGATCCCAGTCACAGCCCCCACCTGTCCTGCAATGGTCTGGATTCAGCCAGGACTTGTCCAGGGAGGACCTGGTGGTGAATCACAGAACCATTTACTTTGGAAAAGTCCTCTAAAATCATCAACCCCAACCATTCACCCAGCACAATATCCAGGGATGCAGGATGGCTGCTGACTACCCCAATTTCACACGTTCAGCTCGAGGCAGTGATGTGCTGACCCACCCTTGAAGGAGGGAATGGATCTGCTCCCTGTGGAGGTGCCAGCATGGGTGTCACAGCGAGGTCACCTCAGAGCTGGCAGGACAACACTGCTGTGAGTCACCCTGGCTCTGCCAGAGCTCCTCACATGGCACCTGGAGAAGGCAGTGGGACCCAGGGTGACCTCTGGAGACCAAGGCGCTGAGGAAATGGCAGGAAATGGCACTAGGGAAATGGCACTGAGGAAATGGCAGGTGCTTTCAGGCTCTTGTGGGTGTCTTCTCAATGGCCCACATTCCTGTGCACCCAAAAGCCACCACTTCTCCTCACAGCCTGTGCCACCCCTGATCAAGCCCCACTGCTCAGCCCCATGTAGCTCAGCCCTGGGGTCCCACAGCTGGGCTGGGCTGGAGGGCTGAGCACGACTGCCCTGCCTGCAGCACGGAGCAGGGGGAGCCTGGCTGAGCCATGCAGGAAGGGCAGGGAATGCTGAAAGCAGAGGTGGAAAGGCACTGTGAGGAGAGGGTAGGAGAGCACTGGTGAGCTGCTCCTCACAACCACCGAGCTGAAGCAGCTGAACCAGTTGTTTGTAAACCCAGCTCCTCCAAAGCTTTGGAAAAGCATTCAGTAGTTGACTGAGAGAAAACCTGCACAAGACAGAGCAGCTACCACCCCTATAGTGATCAAGCACCTGAATGACCCCAGGAGGAAATTCATTTAATCAGAAGAGCAGGAACTTGACAAAAATCCCAGTTGTGCACCAAGGGACACATCAACCCAGCCACTGCTGTAGCCAGCAGGCAAAGCCCTGCAAGCCTGGAGCAGCTGCAGGGACACCAGTGAGGCTGCCTGAAGCACAGAGGAATACATGCTCTCCAGAGCTAATTTTGTACACACAGCAGGCCTGAAATAGCAGCTTCTGGGAAAGATGGCCAACAGGCAGGGAAATGAGACCATTCCAGGGCTGGGTGCTGGAGGAGTTCTTGGCAGTGTGGCAAGGAAGGTTTGGTTACTGTTGAACCAGCAAGTTTGGGCTCTTGTCTTTTGCTCAGAGCTCTGCTGAAACCAGCTGGAGGGCATCCAGCTGGGAGGGTGCTCAGGTGGGGTTTGCAGGATGAGCCCCTTGGCAGAGGACAATCCATGAGTGACATAGATCCTACCCTGCTCCAGGAGTCACACTCCTCTGTGCAAAGAGCTTCTGTGTCAAAGAGGTCACATTCAGCACCTTGGGATTGAAATCTGCCTTCCATGGCCCCTTTTCACCTTCAGAGGAGAGGGAAAAGGTGCCAGCATGCTGGGTTCACACAGAGCACACTGCTGCTGGGCACCAACAGCGAGGACAAGAAACAGGCACTCTCATGCAGAAGTTAACATACCTCCAAAAAATCAACCTGCATAAATTTTATCAGGGACAGTTGGTCTCAGTGTAACTTCAGGCACATTCCTAGAAAAACTCGGAGCTTTTACTCCTCTTTGAGATCAGGCTTCTTCTTGTCTGTGCCTTCAGTTAGTCTCTGTTCCTTTGTTCACCTGCACATTATAAGAGCTAAGTTCATCCTGTGATCCTGCTGCAACCAGGATGCCTGGGTCCTGTGGAGGGTGGAGAAGACACTGTCCTTGATTCTTTGTGAGCATGAACCAGTCATCTTCCTCTTGCAGACCTCATTTTCCCAGCTGGATCTGGTTCTATTTACCCACACTTGTCAATACAGTTTTACAACCTGGGTTAATATTGATTTTCGAGTGAATGCATTAAACTCACATCTAATCCTCAGCACCCGTTCAGAGCTTCCCTCTTTCCCAGCACTTCACAGCTCAACTGCAAAGCAACACAGATGTACTGAGAAGCTTCTACCAAAGCACAGCTCTTCACTGCAGCTGCTCTTCAGAATGATCCCTGGGAGAGACCCCTCACACAGCACCCAAGAAGGAGATAACTTTCCTTCTCTGGATGCATTTTACTCATCACAGCTGCACCTCCTGGCACTCATTCCAGATCTGCTCTTCAGAAACAGGTGGCTGACTTGCTCTTGACACCTGTGTCCAAGCAGAGCCCAGCACACATCCCCACTCCCACCTACCCATGGTTCAGTAGCAGCAGATAAAATCTGAAATGTTGTGAGAATAAATACACAAACAGATTATGTTTTGTTTACATCTTTGCACATGTCTGAGAGCTCTGCTGGGCTCTGTGGGTGTGTGCATGGTGCTGTCCCTTCCCAGCCCACCTGCCCTCTTGCCCACAGCCATCACTGCCCTCCCTGCCTGCCCCGTGGAAAGAGGGAGTGGCAGAGAGTGTCTGGATTCCATAAGAAGCTGAGATCCTCACATAGGCAGCATTAATTGCAACTTTTAACCTTTAATTATAGGTTCCCTTGGTTTCCACTGTGTATTTTCAGCTGATTGCCTCTGTGTTTCCATAGCTCAGACATGAACTCACACTCTAGCAATGGCAGAACCACTCCAAGTGACCCAGGCCAGTTTGTGACCTTAATGATCTGCCATCCATTTATGGGCACCTGGAGAGAGCCCAGGTGAGGATCCAAGTGTTCTCCACCAAATGCATCCCCTATTAAAGCAACATGTCCCAAAAATGGCCTCAAGTGGTTTAGGAGAAGAGTCTCCTTCACATCAGCAGAGCTGGGGAGTTGAGCCTTTGAGGCCAATAATCCACAGGGAAGTTGGGACCTTCAGTCCCACAAGATACTGCTCCAGTGGAGCTCCTTCTAAATGGACTGCCAGAAAGATTTGATCATATGCAAAAGTATGCAGATGGGGCTGATTGCTCTGAGTCACACCCTGAGTGCTTCTCCCAGTGCCCACAGTTTCACAGGAATGTGTGCAGCAGGGACAGCACAGGGACTTACCTGTGAGAACTGAGTCAGATCATGACTTGTCCCATCCACATCCCTTCCTTGCAGCTCCCTGCACCCTTCCCAGTCTCTGCTGCATGGAACTGCCCTTGTTTGGGGGTGATAGAAGCTCCCTTTGGAGCAGCATGGCTCCAGGCCTGGAGGGGAGCAATGGCAGGGCACAGCAAGAAAGGAGCATCCTTGTTTCTGCACTAATCCCAGCACTCTTCCAGGGAGCTGAACCTGCAGATCTGGGCCTTAATTAGGACTTCAGACACCACTCGGAGCACTGGATGTTCATTATCTTTGCTGGGAGGGAGGCAGCTGCTTCCTTCAGCTGAATGATGGGTTGTGTGACCCAGGAACAAGAGCCCGTGGCATATTTTATATGATCAACCATTTCCCCCCGAAGATCCTCCCTCAGAGCTCGGCAAAGGGACAGGTCCAGCTGGACAGGAGGCACCTGGCCATTCCCATTGCCAGGTGTGATCTGTGTGAATGTGCCCTGTCCTGCCCTCCCAAACACAGCCTTGTGCAGAGCCACTCCCTGCCTTCCCTGGAAGAGCTGCCACGGCAAGGACGTGCCCGTGGGATGAGTGCCCAGGAGCTCCACGCTGGGATGGCGAGGACAATGAGCTGGATCCACCCTGGGAAGGCAGGGAGCAGCACTCAGCCTTCCCCAGCTCCCTGGGACAGCCTGGCCAGGCCCTCTGTGTGCACTGGGCATCACAAAATCACCTGCAGATGCTCCCTCCAGTCTTTTCCCATGGGTTATGCCTACCCCCAGCACGGAGGGCTTGGAAACCTCCTTCCATAAAATCTCATGCACAAGCACCAACTGGCTGGACGAAAACAGCAGCAAAACTGTGCTGTGCTCCTGAGACTGCCCGTGCTGCCAGGAGCACTGATGTTCCCTGCTTCCCACAGCAGGACCCCCAAGGGCCCCACAGCAGCCCTGTGACTCCCATTCCTCCCAGAGCTGCTGCATTTGTTAGGGCAACTCGGAAAGAGAAAGGATGTGGGGAGTCCATCTCATGGGGCTTAGTCCTCGGTGGTTCTGGGCCCCCTGAAGCCTGCACATGACATAAATATAAATATAAATATAAATATAAATATAAATATAAATATAAATATAAATATAAATATGGCTATTTTCATTGAGGGAAGGAGGAGAATACACCCAGCACAGTAGAAATGTGACCACTCCCTCCTGCACTCTGCCCTACTTGGAGACAGACAAGATGAATCCTCCTGACTCCAGCTCCTTCTCCTCCTGCTCTGCCTTTGCTCAGGCTGGCACACCTGTGGTACCCACACACAGCAGTTGTGCACTGCCTGCTCACCATCAGCTGCAGCTGCACAAGGCTGGCCTCAGAAGAGCTGTGGGATCCCTGCAGCTGGGGTCTTTTATCTCACCTACCTTACAAACCACACAAGGAGGCAGCCCCCCGAGGTGGCAGGGGATGAACCCCAGCACTGGGGTGTGGAGCTGGGGATGAACAGCCTCACTCGTGGGAGTTCCAGATGGTTGTGTGCTGGTTTCCAGGAAATGCCCTGAACAGCCAGGAGTCCTTGAACCCCTTCAGAGGGCTCTTCTGGCCAAGACAGAAGCAGGGGCTTGAAGGGTGTCAGGCACTCCCAGCCAGGACAGGTCAGGGTCAGGCTGCTGATGACTGAGGGATTGAAAACGATGGTTGAGGTGGGGCCTGTCCCTGCCCTGGTCAGTGCTGTGCATCTCTGAAAAATCAAGAAATGTGAAAAAAACCCATTTCCCCGCACCTCACTGGTGCCTCTGCTTCCCAAGAGGCTCATGTCCCTTCCTAGCTTCACCTGGTGAATGAATGCCCCTTCCCACTCTGTTTCTGCAGCAAAAGGACAGCAGATAATTTGTAATAAAGGAATTAAGGACAAGATTTTTAAGTGAGCCAGAGGGAATTCGCAATCCACAATCCACTGCAGTTCAGACCTGTTGCTTTCAAGCAGAAAAGTCCTTTCAGCAGCACCAGCACAGTGTCTGACTTTGCTCCCCAGTGATGAGAAGAAGCCCTTTGCTTTCCCCAAGGGGGACATCCCATCGACAGCTGCACCCCAGCTGTGCAAATGGGTTCAACCTGTGCCCCCCTTCTGCCAAGTGCACTCAAAACCCACATGACAAAGGGTTTAGATGTCATGCTCTGCTGCATTACATCACATTAAGTCATGTCTTGTCACCCCACAAAGCAGCTGTGTCCTGGTGACTCAGTCATTTAGGCTGAAATACAGTCCCCTCTCCCAGGGCATCCATGTCTGGGTGACATCTGAAGAGCACATAATCTTCTGTAATCCACTGAGTAACTGTTTCCTAGGTGCAAAAGTGAAATTTCTGAACATTTACAAGAAAATTATTTATTAGCACATGAGATAACATTAAGGCAGAGAATACTCATTACAGAAGTGGTGTCAGGGAGCATGACCACCACTGATCCCATCAGTGAAACAGCACACACTCTCAGCCTCTGATACAGATGAAATTCTCCAAAGTCTCAGGGAGACATCACATTTCAAGAATACTTTCTCAGAAATAACAGGCCTTTCTGTCTCTAGCACTCTGAAATTTCCTTCTGCAACAGCTCTCACTCCTCCTGACATTCACTGTGTCACTCCTTATTCTCAATTGGCATGGAGCCACAGCACTGTTATTAGGAAAACTCATCTCTTGGAAGGGTCACTGCAATTTAAACCTAACTTTAGCCCTTTCTTTAGACTTTCCCATTTGCTACAACTGAGTATAAATAACCTCTGAAAATGTTTTATTATCAATTTCTGAATCTGGGCACCTCATCTAAGCAGACTTTCCTGGCTGCTCCCCATCCAGAGGTCTTTACACCCCTGCTGTTTGCTCTGGCCTGTGCATTGCTGCTTTCACAGGTGGGATTGCTCTAGGGCTAGGTGAGAGTTGCCCATTTTTCACATGCTGCAGAAGAGCTGCCTGAGCACAACCAAGGACCACTGGCACTGCTGATGAGCTGGAAAGAGTCATGAAGCTGATTATAGTCTGTCAGCTTCCCTAACCACTTCCAGCAATTAGATTTAAGGACTTTCTTACTAAATTTGCAGAAATTGCTTCCTTTCCTCCTGTTCCTCTGAGCAAAATCAGCAGAGCCTGATCCCAGATCTGCCCACTTGCATTGTCAGGACAAACAGTCCCTGATCAAACCTCAGCCCAGACTGCTCAGGCAGACCCAGCACCAACCCTGACCTTTACCAATAACCCAAGAAGAGAGAGCAGGGATATTTACCTTCAAGCCAGGTGCATGTCATTCAGCAGGAGAAGCAGCCTCAGCTCCCAGGCAGTGGGTGCTGGACTCGGGTCAGGGGCTGTTTGGACTGATGCCAGCCAGCTCTAGGGATTTGTGGACTAATTTCTCCCCCTTTCTCCTCAAGCCCATGCAGTCAGTCCTGCAATTCAAACTCCTCTAATTCTGCCAAGGCAGGAGGTGCCTTCCCAGCCCCAGTGAAGCAGCCCCTCCCCTGCACCAGGCACTGTCTCTGCCCATGCAAATTGCCATCACACCGGGCTGCTTTGGCCCAACACAAAGCACATTTGCCAGGTTATTTTTCCCTGAATTAGCTCAGCCAGTGCTGGCACAGGGGCAAGCAGGGAGATGCCAGCAAGGGCAGGAGTCCTGGCAGGGTCATGGAAGCCTCCACTGAGATTAGCTCCAGCCATGGAGTGAAATGGATGCAGGAAAGAGAAGATCTGTGCAGGGGACAGTTCATCCCCTCCCTGCCACACTCGGTGTTCCTTCCCCTCACTCTGACCTTGGCAAAACACAAGCTGTACCTTTCCATTGCAGAACATTTTTTTTTCCTCTTGCAAAGAAGCAGGCAGCCCTGTGACACCAGGCAGGAGGCAGGAGCTGTACCAGAGCCCTTGTTTCCCAGAGGGTCCATCCCCAGGAGACAGACCAGCTGACACCCTGTAGAAGAGTGCAATCCATGATGTGTCCTTTGGATATCACACACACAGAATTAAGAAAGAGAGCTTCTAGAAACATTCCCAAATCACAGGGATGGCAGAAATCTACCCAGAGCCTGCGTGGATGAACACAGACCTGCACAGGCAAGAGCTTCAGGGACCTTCAGGGCTGGAGAGAGTGGGTAGAAACCTAAAGGTCTGTCCTCCTGCTCACTTTTCTCCCAAAGAAAACTTCAAGTCTAACTAAGCTATCTCTCAGCTCATCCTGAAGAAGCCCAGGAGTATTTCTCATGCACTATTTTGCCATTAGCTACTCTGCAAAGAAGAGGCAAAGGATGTCTGAGAAAAGTGGCTGTATGTGCAGAGCAAGTGCTGCTACCACATCCCAAAAGAGAACTCTAGCTGCAGCAGTTCTCATTATTTGCTTTTTAGCTGTTTTACCTGGCACACACGTTCAGCTGGCTGGAAAGCTCTCCTGTTATCACAGAGAAACTTCCCTCAGTGATGGGCTCAGAAAACTTCCATCCTCTGATCTTGACCAAACACGAGAAAAGACTCAAATTGTCTCTTCAGCTTTCTCTCAAAGGGAACTTGGTCAGTGGAGGAGCTCTGGATGGTTTCCTCACACCTCCCTGGCTCACATTTTTCCCACTTCATGGGGGAACCCAATCAGGCTGGGGATAGCCAAGACCAGAGCCCCAGCACAGGGGCCTTCTCCCCATGAGGGCCATGCCCTGGAGCAGCTTTTCTCTCTCCATGGCACTTCCCCACATTCCCTTGTTTTAGGAAATGCAGTACTTACAATTCAGAAACATTCTGTCAACACATATCAATTTTGGCAGTTTTTCAATTTAAAAATCTGTCACCTCCCCCCCACACACCTCACCTGATCCCTGCTCCCATGTCAAGGCTGCTTTTTAGCTGTAAATATAATGCTGCCACTTCCAGTCAAACAAAAATATCCTCCGTACCCTCAAATTGGCTTAAAGATCATTTACAGCATAATTTTAAAAAATTGTGGGAAAATAAACTTGGTGTACTTTGCCATCTATTCTTGAGCCTGAAAAGGTTCATTTCTGGCCAAGTGTCTCCACCCAAGACCCTTTTCCCTAGGTGACAGCTAAGGCTCAGCTTGGCATCTGCTCTGGATGGAGCTTCCTTGGGGACCAGAGCTTGTGTGAGCACAGATTTTGTTTTCAAGTTGAGCCCTGGGACTTCCCAAATGCAAAACTTCAGGCAAGTTTGTAAGAGCAAATGGCATGCAGCATCAGCTGGGTGCTTCCCTCTGACCTGGGCTCTGCCTGGTGTAGGAGAACCCAGAGCACACCCAGGCAAAGGTGGCAAACCTCAAACTGGAGAGCAGGAGAGGAGATGTGCCTGGCAGGCTGAGGAAAGGGATTATCTGCCCTGTGTGGGGATACACCTGGAATGTGGGGAGCAGCAGCCCCCAGTTCAGAGGGACATGAGGAATTGGGGAGGGCCAGGTGCCAGGAGCCAGGGCTTGAGGAAGAGGCTGAGCCAGCAGGGCAAAGAGAAGGCTGAGGGCAACCTAGCAGCCCTCGTGGAAAGGGAGATCTGCATCCCATCCTTATCTCAGAATTCTTCAAAACTAAGTAAGGCAGACACAGCCAGACACAGCCAGCCAGCTGGGAATAGTCCTGCTGTGGACAGCCCTGATCCAAGAGTGAGGCTGGGCTGGAGACCTTCAGACATCTGACACCAGCACTGCAGAGATTCTGCAAGCCCCCTTGCCCCTGCTCTGAACCACTCAGTGCCACTGAAAAATGTTAGAGAGGAACCCAAACAGCTGAGTCCCTCAAAATGCTGTCAGGATTTTGTCAGGCTGCAGCACTGCTCAATAGGTACAAAATATTGTGGAGAAATACTGGAGAGGCATGAAAACTACAAAAACTTCTTTTGTGGTGCTGCCAAATGGACGAGGCACATCTCCCCAGCCTCTGGGGGATGAAGGGCAGGGGAGAAGAATTGAGGAGACCGGGTGCTGCCCACAGTCCCAGCACATCTCACCTGGGTAGTGCAGCCTGAAATACCCACAGCAGCAGCACGGGGACGGGGCTCTGGCCAGTCCTTCTTTCTACCCACCCCAGCTCCCAGGAGAGATCCCAGTTGGACACATCCCCAAACACACAGACACAATGGCCCAGTGCCTGCCCTGGAGTGTGCCCACCTTTCCCAGTCTGCCCAGCAGCAGGAGGGCTCCTCCAGCCAGCCCAGGGGCAGCAGCAGCAGCTTCCCCTGAGAGCCCAGCCCGGCTGCTCTGGCAGCCAGGGCAGCACTGCAGACCCAGCTGTGCAAAGCCAAAGGGCTGGCAGCACTGGAAGCAGAAAGGAGATGGCAGAGACTGCCCAGAACCTGGCTGGAGCCCTCACAGCCCCAGAGAACATCCAGCAACCTTGGAGTCTGCTGAGGACAGCCCAGGGTGGCCTGGGGATGTCTCACCAGGTGCTTCCATCACCAGTTCCCAGGCTGGGAACTATCACCCCTGACACGTTGCCTGCTCCTGTCTGGGTGCAATGCTTCCTTGAGGGCTGTCAGAGACATCAGCAAGCCAAACCCACTGCAGCCACCCTAAAAGCCTCTCTCCAGCAGTGCCACCTCCTGCATCATTGAGAGCAGCATCTTCTCACCCACACCCCTCAGTCAGGGCTGGGACAGCCCTCAGAGAACCTTGCTGTCAGTTCCTGAATGCTCACCCTCCTCCTCCTGCCTCAGTCCCCAGAAGCCCCCATGGCTTCCCCACATGCTGCTTTCTAGAAATGCTGAAATACAGCCAGTCCCACATGAGGCAGCCAGGCCTGGCTCTGCCACCTGGGCTGGAGGGAAGCACCAGCCCTGCCTGGGGAAGAGGGGGTGTTGTCTTTATCCAGATGGGATAGTGGGAAGAATTTCTTGATTGTCTTTTCCATTCCTTGAGTTAGTTACAAAAAATCTTCCATCACATAGTAAAAACTATATTTACCACAGTACTTAAAAGAGAATAATACAACACTACTTAAAAGAGATTAATACACCATAACTTTCCAACATAAAATATATAGCATTCATTTTAATATTTGTGAAAAGCCAATCATAAAATATGCATTTTTCACAGGGGGGCTCAGTGTGCCCCCCAGTCCCTGCCCCCAGCCCACACACTGCCTGCACCCTGAGGCTGCTGCTGCCTCCTCCCCAGCGGGGAAACAGCTTCCTCCTGACAGAGCCCACAGGAAGCACCGTGGTATTTATAGAGCCCTGAGAGCGTCTGCACAAACTCGGGGAAAAACCTACACTCAGTCAAAAACAACCTCCTGCACCAGAGCTGCACTGGAGTGGAGCCTCAGGAACTGTTCCCAGCGCTCTCCTGGGCCCACAGGTCCTGGAAGGAGGTTGTAGGACCTTCTCCACCCTAGAGATGGGACATGGAGCCTTTAGAGGCTGACCTTCTCCTCTGTCTCCTCCTCATGTGTCTCCCTCCATCTCCCACCTTTTCAGTCATGTTCCTCCCTCTTCCATCTTTCTCTGCCTTCCTCTCATGATCTGTGTGATCAAAGCTGCTCCCACCTGGCCACATGCACTGAGCAAGGAAAGCAGCCAACAAAACACAGAGGACTCTGCTGCACAGGACAGGAGAACAAACCTGCTGCCCTGCAGGGGCGAAGAAAAGCAGAAAAGTCAGAGCTGCCCATTGACAAGTGGCAACGTGTGCTGATCGCTCTGAGACGTCTCTCTGTAATGGCACAGAGTGCAAGGAGCCCTTCCGCCAGGAATTTCGAGATGTCAGTTTGACTTTCATCTCAGTTTTTTGGAAATATCTTCCATCTCAATTTTTTGAAACAAAATTTTGCATTCATTATTTTAGAGAATTCCAAGTTTCCGTTTCTGTTCTGAACTTGAGATCATTTTCTGCTATCACAAACAGCAGGAAAACATTGGGATTTCAAAATATCCACTTCAAAAGGAAACCTGGAATTGTTTCATTCTGAAAGAGCTCTGAAACAGGTTCAATTACAGCCCTGAACTTTTCTTTCCTGAATGAATTCTGATTCATCTGGCCCAGTTCCATGACTTCTTAGTAAGTTTGTATAAGCTGAGGCAACAGCAGTTCCAGGAAATTTTTCCCAGCCTCTTCTGGCCCTAACATGAAGTCCACTTCCAAGCCCAGTAATGTTCATTTCCATCTGAGCTGGAGGCACCCTTGCCCTTAGCTGTATCCTCTGAGCAGCCTACAAGACACAATGGGTGATGATCTTCCTACATCTCACTGCAAATGACCCCACCAGGGCTTTTGCTCCACTTCTCTCAGCCCTACAGCTAGCCAAGCATGCCCAGCACAGCTCTCCTGTGGCTGGGAGAGGCACACAGCCAAGATTATCCACCTTCCATTCCAGAGGGATGCAGGGGCACGCAGAGCCCAGGCTGGATGTGCCCAGAGCAGCAGCCCCGTGCAGAGCTGAACTGCTGGGCCCTTCTCAAGGCTGTTCCTCACCAAGAAAGCCAGGGGTGACCCACTGGAAGCTGGCCGTGCTGAATCTGTGTCTGGAAGTGTTGCTGGTGCCTAAAAATCATGTCAGGGAGCCAGTGGTGCCTCAGGCGCAGGAAAGTAGAGCCTTGCTACATTGCTCAGCTGAGGGCAAATAAGTGGTTTTATTCCTTATTCCACTTATTCCTTGTTCCTCCACTGTGCATGTGGAATTGGCTCTCCCAGCTGAGCTGGAAATGGCCAGCATGGGCTGGGGCCACTGGGCCTCCCTGAGCTGTTCCACTGGAATCAGACCCATTTTTAGGGACAGGCAGGCTCTCATGTTCAACAAACCTGCTGTGGATGAAAAAAGTCCACCACAAAAGTGCTCTTTGCTTACCTCTCCTGTGTCCCAGCTCTGCAGCAGCACAGAGAGAGCAGGAAGCCCTGAGGCTTGGGCTGCTTCAGAGAAAGGAGGTGCCAGATGACTAAGTCCATCTGCACCCTCTCCACCCATCCCACCCCATCCCATCCCACCCCATCCCTCCCCAGGGTCGTTGTGCACAGTTCCAGCAGCTCCTGGCAGTTCCCAGCACCCNCATCCCACCCTGGTCTCCAGAGCAGTGAAGCCTGGCAGAGTCCCACCTTGCAGGACATCACCCTACTCTTGGTGCAAGAACAGATGATTTCCAACATGTTGCCAGCTCTGGCTGTGCAATTGAGCTGTGCAAGCTGCAGTATTGACAGAAGAAGCAGTTAAACAAATACTGTCTTCTGCTGTAACGTTTGTAATTGCTGGCCACAAACCACAGGCAGCTTGGCCTGGCTCCAGGAGAGAGAGATGTACAAATATCCCTGCCTTAGAAGTTATCTCCAAGATGCTGCCACAGCTTGGGCCTCCCAGAGAGGGTGGAGAGAGAATGGTATACAGCAAAGGTGGATCACCTCAGCACTCTGCCAGGACAACCTGGGCTCAGGGAAGCTGCTCCTGCTCTCCTGTGCTTCACCTTCTGCATTCCAGACGCAAGCAGGGATTTTCAGACAACACATTTGCACATCAACACAGAGAGGATGCACCAGGCTACAGAAGCGTGTATGGTGTGTTTGTTTCCAGTCCCTGTGGGCTCAGCTTTGAGGAATGGCACTAGCAAAATGGCAAAATCCATGCCAGTTTGAGTTCTGTCACATCAAAAACCTTTTCCCTGTTCCCTACCGGTATTTTGGAACTGACAACCCATAGCAGCTCTGACAATGGGTTCTGCTAATCAAAAAAAAAGAGTCCTGAACATGGAGTTGTAGCACAGATTTCATATATATTTCATGCATTGTGCCTGTAGAGTAAAATGCTATTTAGTGTAGTGCTTCTGGGTTTCCTTGTTTGTGCCCCTGGAAGTACAGATGGATGGGATGGGATGGGATGGGATGGGATGGGATGGGATGGGATGGGATGGGATGGGATGGGATGGGATGGGACGGGACAGGACGGGATGGGAGTGTACCTGCTTTCCAGAAGAAGTGGCTCTGCTTCCCTGTTACACTCTGAGCTTGGAAGTTTCCAGCATAAAACTGTGGCCAGCCCTGCCTGGGTCTGACCATGCCTTCAGCAGAAGCTTCTGCACCTCAGGTCTTGCCTTGTGGGAACCCAGAGCTATGGCTGTGGGACAGTCCATGAGCCAGGCAGCTCCTATCAAGGTTCCTGACAGCAACAACCCCCAAGATACATGACCTTGAAATGCAAACAATGACAAGTCTTGGGTGGCACAGCTATCCACACAGAGCTTTTTCTGCCCCCTCAAGAAAGCTGCTTCAGGATGCTGCACATGGCAGCAAGCAGCTTGGTCCTCTCTGGGCCTGAACTGTAAAACCACACACAGCAAGTGGCAAAGGGCAGATGCTCCACTCTGGACACTCAGCACACCCTGACACCAGAGACCCTACAGATCACAGAACCTCATAGACTGGATGTGGCACCACCTTGAGACTAGAAGGGACTTTGGATGAAGACAGCCTGCCCCCCAGTTCCAGGTAGCTCAGCTGTCCTTACCTTGTCCTATTTTAAAGTTCTTACAAGATAAAGTGATGTCTCCAAGCAGGAAGGTCTTCCTTGAGTCTCACCTGAATCCTCCTTCCTGCAGCTGAAACCTCTTAGTGATGATGCACTCCAGGATCATGCAGAAAGATCCATCCTCCACCTTCTCTGTGGATTTGAAGACTTCTCCTGCCTTCCTCTGCTGTCTGTTCTCCAGGGCAAACTTCAGCACCTCCAGCTGTCAGGGCTGTGCTGGTGACTGCATGTCTCACAACACTCTCCAGTCCATAAGATCCATATCTTTCCCAAAGTGCTGGAGCTTCAGGAATTCCCTTCCTGAGGGCTTCCCCATCCACTGCCATCCCATCAGATCTGCTCCTCTGTTCAGGACAACACTGAGCCAGAAACCCCCACAGATGTTTGTGGGGTTTCAGCACTGCAGCACAGTTCCCAGGAGCAGCACCCAGGAACCCCAATACAGGGCTGACCCTTTGGCCAGGGGCACAGGGTGAGCTCTGAGAAAACCTTCAGCAGACATCCCTGCACTCATTTCAGCTCCTGCTGTCTTGCTAATGGTTTCCTCAGCATCTGGCTGAGGTACAGCACAGATCCAGATGGAATGTTATCCACTGGTATTGGTACAGACCCCTGCAGTGGCACAGGTTGCCAAAGCAGAGGGAATCACAAGTGTTTTCTTCCCAGGTGTGGCAGGTGGCTGTGTCTATGGGCTCTTGCCAGGATGCAGGGGGGGTTTTCTGATGGAGCTTGGGCATTCAAGAAGCATTTGGACAAGACTCTCAGGCACAGGGTGGGATTCTTAGGCCTGTCCTGTGCAGGGCCAGGAGTTGCACTCGATGATCCCTGTGGGTCCCTTCCAGCTCAGGAGAATCTATGACTCCAGGAGGAATTAAGCACAGTGAGAGAGGCAGGCAGCCCCTAGCAGCCAAGACCCTGACTCTGTACAGCACTTCCATGGCCTGCTTTGCAGCCCAGTTCCACTTTCCTCTTTGTGAAAGGCTTCAGGTTTTTTTCTGGGATGGCTCAAGTTTGTTGTGAGCCAGAATTGAAGTGTTGAGCTGGTCAAGCTGCTGGTTTCATTGCTCCTCAGAATAGCAGCTCTGTTTCCTAAGCCTTATTTATAAACTGCTGCTGTTTGGGGTTTTTATGACAAAGATAGTGAGCTCAGGAAATCAGCAGTGGTTTCTGTTATCTGGAGCACAGCCACACGAAAGAGGGAAGAGAGTGTCATACTCCAGGAGCCTATTCATGGAAACTGGTATCTCACTGCTTTGGCCCTTGAGAGCCAGATATTTATAATCCCTCACACTTCCTCTTCCTGCTCCTTGCTGTCACCAGCTCCAAACGCTGCTCACACTTTTCACCCCACAAAAGGACGAGCAGGGGAAGGCCACCTCTCTTCACTTCCTTCACTTCCATGTGTAATTCATTGCTCACACATTGCACAGAACAACACAGAACAGCTGCAGCACCTCGAGTTGTCTCCAGGACCTTCCCACCTACTGGTGTGCTTTGTCCTGGCTTTGGGAGTCCCCCCACCAACCCAGGCACACCTCACACTCCTGCCCAGGCTCAGCTCAGGTCCACAAATGTCCTGACATGGCCCAGACTTCTCGGGCAGCTCAGAGCCCAGAGCAGGAGGGTGCAGTGAGAAGCAGAGGGTGGATGGACAGCGCACGGGGCACCCCAGGGTGGGCAGAGCCCAGGGATCCTGGTGGCTGCAGCACAAGGACATGGAGCACCCACGGGGGCTCCAGCTCCCTAATGCAGATTGCAAAAGTAACAGAGAGACATCAGCAGCACAACCCTCCAAGGCATTCCCAAAGGTGCTTGGAAGCCCAAGGAGATCTCAAGATCTCCAAGAAGCAGTGCCCAGAAACTGCTGCACAAACTCAATCCAGAAAGGATGTGGAGTTACTGGAGCAGACATGGCCAAAAATGTGAAGGGGTTGGAGCATCTTCTATATGAGGAGAGGCTGAGAGAGATGGGACCCTTCAGGTGCAAGAGGTGCCCGTTCTCTGTGGCACAGAGCTGAAGAGGACACATGGTCTCCTGGCCCAAGAGAGGAGCCCATGGAGGCAAAGGACAAGGCAGGGATGCCACAGCAGGGTTTGTCCAGCTGGAAGACTTTGGAGCTCACAGCAGGCTGCCTCTGCCTGTGAG
The DNA here is from genome assembly GCA_013400585.1 of Chloropsis cyanopogon. Lineage (NCBI taxonomy): Eukaryota > Metazoa > Chordata > Aves > Passeriformes > Irenidae > Chloropsis > Chloropsis cyanopogon. The sequence continues at coordinate 147,493 of WEZZ01029918.1, forward strand.
ACCTGTGCTCCCAGTCCTGCCACCACAGCGAGTGTGGGCAGCCCCAGCAAGCAGGGCAGAGCTCTGCAGTGACTCAGACCTTGACCTGCAGGTTTGGAGCAGCTTTGTTCTAACACAATGCTCCAGCCAGACCACTCCAGGGTGCAGCCACAGACCTTACCACATCCCAGGTACAATATCTTAAGGCAGCTGCTCTGGAGACAACACCTGAGTGGGTGCCCTGAGAGAGCAGCAAGTGCTTTAGCTACCAGAAAAGGTGGCACAGAACCTGCTTTGTCCTTGTCCTCCCCTTCCCCCAACATCACCCGATCCAGCACACACCCAAAGCTCCGGGACCCAAATGCTGCAGAGTCCAAAACATGGGCAACACCTGCCACATTCCTGAGCAGTGACACTGGGTCACCAGTCACAAAAGCATTCCCCTGTGGCCATGGAGCAGAGGCTGTGAAACACTCACTGAGATCTAGATGAACCAACCCATGGAACACACGCATCTCCCATGTTGTCCCCAGTGAGTGGTGATCATTCCAGGAGTGCCTGCAAAGTCTGTGTGCTGTGTCACCTGCTCCCACACCTTGAGAAGGAAACTGCATTGCTCATACAACTCTGGGAAAGGGGATCTCAGCTGGGAATGCTGCAGAAACCTGGGCAGCTTGGATCAGCTGCTCATGGGGGAGAGTAGCAGCAGCTCTCTGCCCCCTTGGGATACTTTACAAGGCCCATCCATGCTGGACTTTGCCAGTCCTCTAGAGTCCAAGCCCAGCCCAAATCCCCCAGTCCAAATCCTCCTACCTGACAACATCCAGCTGAAAATGCCCAGAGGAGGTCCCAGACACTGGTGGGGCTGCACTGCCCTGGACACAGCGTGGCTCCTGCTGCTTCTCCTCTTCCTGGTCACGCCAGCCTGGTGCTCCTCTTTGCTCAGCTCTGGGGGAGCTCAGCCTCTGAGGCCCTTTGAACCTTCTCATGGAGACTCTCTGAAGCACAGCTGACAGGGGACTGCAGTGCCACCGAGGTGGAAGCTTGAAGCTGGTCCAATTGCTCTCCAAGGTTGAGGGTGCATCACATGAGATATGGTGGGCCAGATTCTTCCATAGCAAGAAGGAGATCTTGCTTCCCAGCCCAGAGCTCTTCTTCCCTGCTTATCAAGAGCTCCAGCACTAGATGAGCTCCTGTGTGAGATGCTGGAAGTCCCTAAAGCATCAGAAAACTACACCAGTAAGAAGGCAATTCAGCTGCCTGCAAAAATGCAGCCATGGAGCACAGTTCTGTGTGTTGTTTCCTCAGGACAACAGCCACACAGCCACCTCACCCCAAGGCAGGGAATGCTTTCACAGTGCTGCTGAAAAGTGCAGCACAACCAGGCCACAGCCAGGAACACAGGAAGAGTTGTGGTGGCCCAAATCTCACCCAAAACCTCCAACTTTGTCCCAGATGTGAGGCCTGTAACTCCATACAGAGCTGTCCCCCAGCCTTACACTGGTGTCTCCCAGGGACTGCAGTTTTTTAATGTGGATTTTCCCATTTCAGACCCTCAACTTTTCCCTAAACTCATTTCATGCTCTCAACTGCAGAGCCCAACTCAGACCTTGCCAAGGCCAGAACTGGCAGCACGTGCAGTCACTGGTGTCAGGAAATGAGATATTTAAAGGATGCCAACACATGACTGGCACCATCTCATGTCTCTGCTGGGTGCATCAGGGAGACCTCAGTGGCAGGAGAATCCCAGTCTGGCCTTGGCCACTTCTCCACTGAGAGAACAGGAGACACCCTTGAGACAACCCCGCCATGAACAGCCCTGTCCACAGATCCAACAGCAGAGAGAGATGGATGGGGCAGATGGAGGAGGGAGGGAGAGGAGGGAGGGATGCTGCTCCCACCCCTCCTGCACCCCCCACACCCATAGCACCAGCTATCCCAGCACCTCTGTCCCTGAAGGCTGGGCAGGAGGAACACCGTGCAGAGTGTGGAACTACAAACACCTTTCACAAGCCCACAGCATGGCATGGCAGCAGCAGGAGGGTTTCTCTCCCCACCTGACAGTCATCTACTCTCACCAGCTTGTTCCTTACACAACAGATGCCTTCAGCAGTCAGTGTTCCCAAAAAGGGCAGTTGAGTTTTAATCCTGACAATGGCAGCAGCGACACGAGCTGTTTTCCTAACATCACATATGCCAGTAACTCCCATGGATTTCAGTGGATACTGGCCAGCAACGTGCATTTTTGGATAGCACACATTTTCAGTTTACTCCCAATAAACAAATAATTACTTAAGCATCCAGACAATTTTCTTCACGTAAAAAGAAAACCTGTCCAGATGAGAGCTGGCCCTCCTTTGGCCACAAACCCCTTTGCTTTGGCTGATGTCCGTGTGCACTGCACCAGGCCAGCAGTGCTGCCTGAGCCCCTGACACGCTGCCCCGGTGACACCACAAGATCACTGAAGCTCAGGCGGGCAGCAGCAGCAGGGCTGCTCAGTGAGATAGGCACAGCTATGCTCCTTTCACCACAAACACCAACAGATGTTTTCTCCTGTATTTCTAAGATCATAAGCAGGTCCTGCTCCCTGTCAGCTTTTACCGCGATAAAAAGGAGAATGGATGACGCAAGAAAAAGTTGTTTCTTTATTTCTTCAAAATAAAACAGATATTTTCATGTGACTGCTTTGCTATTAAGCAAAAAGTTACCTATCAGTGAAATCTCTGGTTTAGCTGGCAGGTTCTTCTGCTGAATCTTGGCGTAAGAAGAAATGTCCTGCTCCAGAAAGACGTTGCTGCAGATGAAGGAAGCAGTGTCCCCCACAAGTACCTTCTCCCCAGAACTGGCTGCAGCCCCCCGAGGTTGTTCAGGCTCTGTCAAGGGCCCTCACATCAGCCTGTCACCAGCTCCTTCTTCTCTCTATGGAACCAGCAGTTTCTCACACAGCAGTGACTCTGTTCTTTCCTACCCCAACCCAGTGGCGACTCAGGGGCCATCACCAGCCCACAGCCTGAGCCAGGGCCAGCAGAGCTCTCCTGTGCTGCACGGGGGCCCAGCTGAGAGCAAATCTCGGGGGGTTTTGTCCCAAAGCTCAGTGAAGGGTCTAGAGGAGAAGCAATATGAGGAGCAGCTGAGGTCACTTGACTTGTTCAGCTGGACCAGAGGAGACTGAAGGCAGAGCACACTGAGAGCTACTCAAGAGGGGCAGTGGAGGGGCAGCTCCCATCCCTGCTCTGGGACAGGGACAGCAGCCAGGGAAGGGCTGGAGCTGGGCCAGGGCAGCTCAGGCTGGAGATCAGGGAAAGGTTCTTCCCCCAGAGGGTGCTGGGCACTGCCCAGGCTGCCCAGGGAATGGGCACGGCCCCGAGGCTGCCAGAGCTCCAGGGGGGTTTGGACAGCGCTCCAGGGATGGCCAGGGTGAGATTGTTGGGGGTCTGGGCAGGAGCTGGGGCTGGGCTGGATGGTCCTTGGGGGCCCTTCCAGCTCAGGAAGGTTCTACAGTTCTGTGAAGTCCCTGCTGCAGGCTCAGCCCACAGCCAGCACACACAAAACACAGGCACACGTGGCAGAGCCTGAAGGTCTCCTCTGACAGCACAGGCTGTGGTGCTTTGCCCTGGCTGTGGAGGAGCTGATGGGGGGCAGGTCCCCAGGCAGTACCAGGGCTGCTCCAGGGGCACAAGCTCTGGCTGCAGGCAGCCACAGGAGTGGCACAGCTGCACATGGCCACAGCAGAGCCAGAGCCCAGTCCCTGCAGAGCTGGGATCCAGCCACCCAAACAGGCTCTCCACGCCGGACACTCTCCACGCCGGGACGCCTATGATGCCAATCAGGTGACAACAACACAGTTTGTTTTCAGGAATACTGAGCTAGTGAATAACAAATATAGGAACCTGACAAACAGGTCCTAGCCGCCTGGATCCCGGGCAGCTCTCCCAGGACAAAACTTTCAGTTGCCCTGAGTCACCCGCCCCGATCCTCCCCTGGCCACGCGAAGCAGAGCTGTCAGCACCCAGCCCGTTCACGAGCTTGCATCTTCCCAGGCTTCACTGCAGTGCCTGCTCAACACCTGGGCTTGTTAATGGAGTGGAAAAGTGCTTGGGGATCCTAATGCAGTCAGAGAGGGGCAGGTGTGACATTGGATGGTACAGCCATGAGGGTCTGGAAATGCCAGCAAGAGTTTTGTTGCTACATCAACCCTGGAAAAACAACCACTGACATCTCAAAAGGAGGTTGCATAAGGTGAAGGAAAGAGAAGGCAGATAAACAGCAACAGATATCCCTAATGATAATGAAAGAAACACCGTTCTACAGCCCCCCCAAAGAGTCACCACCACAGCCCCCACTACCCAACCTCCAAATGCAAGTCAGTTGTATGAGGCAACAGCAGACCAGAGAAACTGCCACAGCTAATCTGCCTCAGCACAGCAGCAGTGCAGGAGCCTGGAGATAACAGAAATAACCCTGAGCCTCCCTGGCTCCCTGCCCCAGAGAACAATGGGTCTCACAGGAGCAGCACTTGAGTGGGAAAGCCCCACTGCTGTCCATGTCCACTGACCCCACCACCACACCAGGTCCTGGGAGGAACGGGCAGAGGGACAGGGCATGGCAGGGGGACCCAAGAAGAGGCAGTCTGGACCCGTGATGAGACAGGACACAGTAGGCTTCTTGCCAGAGAAACCACAGCCCTGCTCTGTCCACCTGTGCCTCAAATCCAGCCTGAGGGAAATCCTGGTGACCAGGACATCCAGAAAGGCCATGCAGTGATGACCACAAGCCTGGGCAGTGATGTGAGCCAGGCCTTAGGCAAAGCAGCTTCTTACCCCAAAGCAGATCCATGGGTCACTCACATGAGAAGGGATAACTCCTTGTCCTTAGAAGGGAAAGAACATGTTGTGGACCTGGACAGGACAGCCATGGACTGATGGCACCGTGCAGGAGCAGATCCCCATGACTTGTGAACCACAGACTCCATACAGAAACCTGGGAAACTCTTGGCTGGAAAGGAAGAATAGAAGTGGAAAACACCAACAGAGCACAAGCAAGGCCTGTGCAGGCTGGGCTGAGGATCAGTGCCTCAGTTTCCCCAGCTGCAGCAAGCCACAGAACTGTGCTGGGGAGGGATGAGAGCACGGGGAAGAGGTGAGTGGTGACACGTGCTCCATTCCTGCCAAGGCACGGGCTGGTGGCACTCGGGGCCCTGCAGCGTGTCACAGGCTGGGCTGGCAGGCTGCCTGCTCCTGCCACGCTCAGAGCAGCACCTGGAGCCCTTTGGGCCAGGCTCAGGCTGCACATCCATGGCTGACTGGTGCTTGGGCTGCCAGCCCTCTCCAAAGCAGGACAGATTTTCTGTTATCAGGCCCTATAGGGAGGGCCCTGAGGGCTTGAGGAAGTGGAATCTCTGGGCAGGGTTGGGATAGGCAGCTCTCCCAGGGTGGGCTGGGGCTCAGATACCACACCACCTGTATTGGGTTTGACTCTGCCACAGGACAAGAACCCCTCTGGGCCTTTGAGGCTGAAGTGCAGCTCACCCCAGCCATGGTACAGGCTGAAACCCAAAGCAGCTGCCCTGGAAAATGTCAGGATGCAGAGCAGGAGCTCACCAAGTGCCAGCCCCACTCTGCAGGTCATCAGTGAGGAGAGCCCAGACCCCACTGCCCCTTCTGCTTCCTGCCAGCATCCGAGCCCCAGCCCCACAGGGACATCAAAGGAAGCACAAGGTGGTGCTGAGCTTGCTCTGCTCACTCTCCATGAGACCAGGAACCAGAAGCAGCGAGCAGAGCAGGAAGCAGGCGCAGAGGAAAGCAAACAAGAGAAAGCAATTGAGGAAGCTTGTGTCTCATTCATGTTCGTCTCAGCCAAAGTCCAAAGCAGGAGGCTCTTGCAAAGGGCACTGGAAAAATTCCAGTGATGTTATCTGCCCCCACAGAGCAAGATTAGCCCAGAGGGAAAAAAAAAAAAAAAAGTTGTTTACAACCTGGGCAAGCCAGCTTGGTGGTTGGAGCACACGGGTGCTGGGATCAGCTGTGTCTGCCACTCCTGAGGGAGCACCAGCCCCTCCTGCCTGGCTCTGCCTCAGCCACCTTTGCACCCTTTAGCGGCCCTGGCAGGTGAGATGCTGCTGAGGGGCAAGTGGGCCCACATCAGGGCACACAGGCAGTGTGTGCGAGGAGATTGCACACCCACCCTCTGCACGTGGGGCAGGCTCCCACAGAGCTGAGAGAAAGCACAGCCTCCTCATCCTCAGCATCCCAGCAGGGTTAATGGCTCCCCAGAGCTGGCTGCTGGCTGCAGACCCTGTGGGGCTGCCAGGGCTCAACCCACCCTTTGCCCCCTCCAAAGGGCTCTTTGCCCCCCTTGGCTCTGCCTGGCACCTCCTGCTTTTTATGAAGTGTTTCCATCTAAATGCAGATGAGAATCACAGGCTAATGTAGCACCTGGGCTCTGCTCTCCTGGAGGACCCTTTTACCAGGCAGAAATCAGGGAGACAAGATTTGGGGTTGCTGTTGGGTGTGGCTGTGCAGTTACTTGTGCCCAGAAAGGAGCCACATCTGAGCTCTTTGCTTTTCCTCCTTAATATCTGGGTGTTTTTTAAATCTTAACAAAAAGTCTTTCCTGCTGCACACCCCTAGCAGCTCTCAGAGAAATGAGAAATGAGAAAACCCACACTCATCCCATCTCTCTCACCCAAGAGGCATTTGCTCAAGGAAGCTCCATGCTGGCACGAGCCTGTTCCTGCCCTCCATGTGCTGAGGGATGGTACAACACCATGACTGTGCTGGGCAAAGTCCTTCCCTGTAAATCACCTGTGGGGTGACAGCTCCACAGACCCATCACCAGGCAGGCAGTGTCTGGGGCACCTTCCCAGGAAATGTTCCTCTGCCCTTCTCACAGCCCCCAGGAGCTCAGATCCACCACACCTCCCTGCTGGGCCATGCTGGCACCCATGGCCCTGGTGGAACCACAGATTCCCCACATCCTGCCCAGTGAATGGTGGTTGTCACCTTAATTGTCCATGTCAGACCCATCAGGGGACCAGAAATAGCTTTGGGGTAACAGGGTGTCTCAAAGAATTTGCTGTTGGCCAGTTCTCTTTGTCAGGGACACCTGTAAGTGTAACTCGGTGTAAAGAAATTAATATTTAATTTAACTCCTAAATCTTGGCTTGTTGACATACCTATTTAAAGCCAAACTGAAGAAATTCCATCAGCATTTGCTCCTGGTTCAGTAGTTATAGCACCATAGTCTCTGCTGGACTTCTCACCTTCAGAGTTGAGGTTTGCAAACTGTGATGGTCCTTAAAGAAACAAAAAATGACAGTGCATTGCAGCCCCTTCTCATCTCCTGGTTGTCAGTAAACAAATCTGCTGGGAAAGCATGAGATGTGCAGCAGAGACTGCCTAGGATCCTTCCAGATCTGGTGTGGAGACCTTCAGCAGCTGATAGTGAATATTTGATTAATGTGTGTGTCCCAAGACAGTCAAACATTAGGCAAAAACATTTCCAACCCCTTGGCAGTGCAGGAAGAGGGACAGACATGCCCCCAGGCAGGACCTGAAGGAACCAGATCGTGGCAACCCTTCCACCAGAAAGGGCAAAGCAGGCCCTGTGGGGTGGGCAGTGTGGGATCTGGGACCCCCCAAATCCAGTAGACCTGTTCAGCCTCCCTCTGCCTGGTTTGTGGTCCCTCCTCCTTCCCAGGAGCCTGAAGCACCAGCAAGGAGCTGGCTGTGGGCTGGTGAACCTTGCAGGATAAAAGTCTTTGCCTAGAAAAAGCACATGCCCATGCTACCCCTCATCTCTGGGGAGCTGGGGGCAGGAGGTCACCACTGGAACACCACTGGAGCTGCAGGGTCCATGCATGGTGATCAGGCATCAAATACGTGGAGGGAACACCTCACATAAACAAAATCATGGGTGACACAGAGCTGTCAATCAGGCTGCCTCCTAAGAGGGAAAATAACAGATCTGCAAAGTGCTGGTGGTCAGATCCCTGAACTTCTGCCCACCCACATGGATGCCGTGACCTGGGACAAAGGCACACGGGCAGTGCTGCCACATCCCCAGTCATACCAAGGCAAACTGGTGCCACTGGAGCAACAATCTGACTAATCCCCAGCCTGGGTAAAGCACCCTTGATTACACAGGGCTGATGATACCAGTACAGCCAGTACAGTGGAGACCTGGGTGCCTTGGTTTGGAGACTAATTTAGGAGAAAATACTCTGAAATGAGTGTTTCCTCTAAAGAGAAGGACTCCAGTAATCCCTTTTTCCAATGAGAAATGAATACCAGTGGGTGAAAGTGAAAAAAATAAATCAACAAAACTGTTTATTAATTAAAAAAAAAAAAAGGCAAACCGAAAAACAAAGGGGTGCCTGCAAGGCACAGAAGAGGATTGAACAAATGCTAGATATTGAAATTTCAAAAGCTTAACCCCCACCCCTCCCCAGAGCATGTGGATGGCAGCTGCCCCCCTTTGTCTCAGGGAAGGGGAGGAACTCATGTGGCTCATGCAGCCACTTGGGCAGAATAGATGGGAACCTTTCTGGCGTGGGTCTCCTCAAAGCAGGCAAAGCTGGTGGGTTCTAGTGTCCTTTCTCATGTTGGTTCAGCTTCTCCAAGGTCTCAGGTTCAGGGTGGCCTCCACCAGCTCCTCAGACAGACCAAAAAAACCCAAAATAATCAAAGCCAAAAAAGTTCAAAGAAAAAAACCAAAAAGCTGCCAAGAGGATTCCCAGTACAGGCTTCAGGCCAGGGGAAGGGGAAAAAAACCTTGCTTCAAGCTAGCAAAAAAATGAATCCAACAAAAGGAACAATGCAGTGTCCTGGTCCACACCACAGCCCGAGCACACAGGAGAGAGAGGGTTTGAACCAAACCACGCAGGAGCCCAAGGCTCCCCACCCAACCCTGGGTCCAGCTACAGCAGCCATCTCTGGGCATAAAGCAAACGATTAGGGAATAAAGCATCACCATAAAATCACCCCAAGACATTGGGGAAGTGCCATGTCAGGAAGCCATGAGTGACACACTGATGGAGGCGGCTGATGTGGTGACTTCAATCAGGGCTCGCTGACCAAGAGCCCCAGGGCTGGATCTGGCAGTTTATCCGCTTGCCCAGAAAGGCCAGTCTGTCCTTGGGCTGATGACAGATGGCAGAACAGAGACACAATCTTGGGGTTAGATGGGTCACACTCAGTGTTTGTAAATATGGCTGCAGTGGTTTGGGTCCTTAATCCTCAAGACCTCAGCACAACAAGGACCCACTGGTTGTTCTGGGCCAAAAAGAGCAGAGAGAGAGATGCTACCAGAACTGGTCAGCCCTCTCCCAGCTCTGCTCCCCAGCCACCAGCTGGGGCAGTGTGAATTGCAACAACCCCATCTAAGCTGGTCCCAGTAAAATAAAATATTACTGGTTCAAGAACAGGGAGCCCTCAGGACACAGAGCACAGGAAACTGGCACATACATGGCAAACATGGAAGCTGTGGATCTCTGCACACCTCTGCCCACAGCAATGCTCCCATCCTCCCATCCCCCTGTGCCCTTCCCTTCCTGAAGGCATTGGCTCCTCTCAAACACCCCAGCTCATGCTGGGGAAACATTTAGGGACAATGGCACAAAGCTGGCACACAGCTCTATCTCTGGTCAAATTATTTTCAGACTGGGTGAGCAGCTGATTGGTCTCACCCTTGCAGGATGAATGAGGATAGAGATAGAGGAGACCTTCCCACTTGTGTTCAGCAAGTGTTCTGTCATCTGCTGATTTGTTTCCAAAATGAAGGGCAATTTACCACCTTTGGGGTCTTCAGTATGCTGTGGAGAGCCCTTCCCCACCTGTTATTTGTGTCCAAGAATTCCTGCCCCTGCCCAGGTATTGCAGGACACACCACACCTCTCCTCCAAGTGAGAGATGTTTTCATGGCTGGATGCCTCTGAAAAGACAAGGGCAGACACTCCCCTGGCATTTATTCCTCATCTGGGTGTGCATCTGCATGTGAACTTGTAGGCAGGCAGGTATATGTATGTGAGCTTGTGTTTATTAGTAGTAAAAATGCATTTGTCAAAATCTCTAGCGTTAAAAAACAATCATTACGTAATTATAATGAACAATTAACCAACTGATTCATCAGCTAGAGGCTCACCAACAACACCTGAAACCTATCCCAGCCACCTAACAAGGCAGAAGGTGGCACAAACAAACACAACTCCCAGAATGTCCTGGAGATTTTTGGCCCTGTGCTCTGCTCAGATAAGACACTTTCCATTCCTGGCTGCTGGCATCTTGAAGCTGAAGGCTCCCACGTGTTCCCTGCTCTGAGCTGCTGGTTTAGGGTGTTTTGATACAGAAATACTCCTTAAAAGTAACCCTTTGGGTCAGTATCATGGCTTAGAACTCCCCTAAGATGCCCATGCTGCCTGACTTAGACCTTTCCTTTGCTCACCAGGGTCTGTGAGCACCATGAATATGCAGAACACTTAACACTCCATGAAACAACCTGCTCCAAGCCAGCAGAAAAGTTCTGTCTATCAGTACCAGTGCCATGGTCTGTAATGGTGTGGTTAAGAGTTGTCTGGAAGAGGACAAAGAATGAAGTTGGGGAAGCAAGTTGAACTGTCTCATTCTGTGCCTTCCAAGCAGGTAACTATGCAACACTAATATCTTTTATAAGGAAGCCTCCAGGTTCCTTCAGAACACAAAGCAGACAAGGAAGATCACCACTGTTCTTTCACACACCACTGGAATGCACCTCGTCCTGAAGGGAGCACCAGAGCTGCTGCAGTCTGCACCCACGGTGACACAACTTGGCTACCACAGCTCAGCGGGTGGGCACGTGGGCTGCACTGGGAGCCCGTGAGACAGAGCTCAGCTCAGAGGTGACCGAGACACTGCTGCAGACAGCTACACCTGCAAACCCCGTGTGTACAACACCCTCAGTACCATCTGTGCTTGGAAGGGTGCTGCATCCTTGCTAGGAAAATACTTCCGACCGAGTAACCAACCACGCAGCTGATGCCACCAACTATCCTCGGCCACCAACCTCGGCCCTGGGAGCACCTTCAGCATGAACAGCGAGCTCAGCACGAGTCCCACAGTGGCACCTGAGGCCCAGCCAGCCAGTGTGCCAGCGGGTACAAAGCCTTGTGCAGTGCCACTGCGAGGAGGGAGGCACCGGAGAGGCGACTCTAGAAAGCTGACGGTGTGCTGCTGGCAGTGCCAGACGGATACAGCGGCGGGACAGCAGGGCAGAGCCGGGAGCGAGCCCGCCTTGCCTGCCCCGTCCCTCCCGCGGGGCCGGGCCGCCCGCCCGCGCTCCAATGNGCGGGGCCCTGCCCGCGCTCCGCGCAGTTTTCCCCGCCGGCGGACTCCTGCGGAGGGAGCGGAGCGGAGCCTTCCCCCCGGGCGGAGGTGGGGGCTCTCCGGGATCTTCTGTCGGAGCCGGCTCGGCGGGAGCGGGACGCGGTGCCGTCCCCGGGAGCCGCGGCCGAGCCGCTGTCACCTTGCAGGGAGCTGGAGCCATGGCCGAGCACATGATGATGCCGATGAGCCACGGCGGCGCCGGGCTGCAGAGCTACCGCATGGGGGTGAGCGGGCTGCAGGGACCCCCGCAGCACGGGCAGCATGTGCTGAGGACGCTGCCTGCCGCCGCTCAGATGATGCCCTACGGAGGGGCTGGCATGGACGGGGCGATGAGGCCGAGAGCCAGCCTCAGCGGACAGATGGGCCACCACCAGATGCAGAGCGCGATGATGTTCAATGGCCCCGGCCAGCAGCAGCAGTACGTGGGGCCGGTGGGCACCCAGCAGCTGATGGCCAGCATGCACCTACAAAAACTCAACACCCAGTACCAGGGCCACCCGCTGGGCATGAGCAACGGGCCCATGGGAGCTGGTGCCCCGCAGTACAGAGTGGGGCCGGGCCAGCACCCGGGCATGCAGCACATGCCCTCACCGGCGCTGACGTTGAATGTTATGGACACTGATCTTATAGACGAGGAGGTCTTGACATCCCTTGTCCTGGAACTGGGCCTGGACCGGATTCAGGAGCTGCCAGAGTTATTCTTGGGACAGAACGAGTTTGACTTCATTTCAGACTTTGTTAGCAAACAGCAACCCAGTGCCATCAGTTGCTGAGGGGCTTTGAGCTCCTCCTTGTGTCTTTGGTTTTGAGTTTGTTTCTAACTTTTCCCCACCTGCCATCCTCCTCCCTTCCCCTGCCTTGCCCTGTCCTGGATTCCTGCCTTCCCCAAAGGGACAATCATCGGACACTGGCTTGCAATGGATTGCTTTTTCTTGTGTGTGTTTTTTCTGTGTGGGAGTTTCTGGAGAGGGGGTTGGTGCACCCCAAACAGAGAGCAGATCAAGAGCTCCTGCTGTAGAACTGCCTCGAAATGACATTAACAGGATTTCTGGCTTAAGTAGAAATAATGGACTTACGACTTTCCTCAACTAGGCTTGGAGCACAGGAGGCGATAGGCAGCTGGCAGCCCTGCTGGTAGCTGGATTTGCTCGTGGATTCTGTGGTGCCAGTGGAGTTGAAGGATCCTGAGAGAGAATTGTCTCCCTGGTGCATGGTTTGAACCAGTTTTCCCTTGCAACCATGGGTGGGGTTAGTTATTTGTTGGGATGTTTTACTGTGACAGTAAATAGGTCTTCAGTCATGTCTGTTCAGCTCGGGAAGGGGCACTTCCCCATAGCAGGCTTTTTTCTAACTCACAAAAATAAAGTATGCCTTGGGGAAGGGTGTGCGTTTGTGCCTAAATGTTCATCTCCGTGGAACTTCAGATCTCGGACCTGTACTGCTAATCAGCTGTAAAATTTCCCAAGTGTTTGAGGTGATTCAGGCGTGAGGCTTAAAGCTGCAGTCTGGCTCCACTTTTTTCCACCTCTGAAACCAAATAAAGACCATGTAACTGTATATTTCAGTTCTAATCTTATTTATTTTCCTGTGATTATTTATTTGCAAGGGTTCCTTTTGTTATTTGGCTTTGGGACTGCTGGGAAAGATGCCTGGAGAGTACTGCAGCTTTAAGATGCTGGCTTTGGGAAAAGCAAGCCTGGGATAGTTTTCAAGCTGCTCGGCAGAATAGTCACTTCAACTCGAGATCGTTATGCTGAACGCGCAGGACTCTAAATCCAACACCTTTCTGAATGTGATAAAGATGACTCGATTTCCAATTCCCTTGCTCCGAGAAGGTGAGATGTAAAAGCCGGCGGGGTTCGGTTTCTCCGCTGGCTCCTGTTTCCAGGCTGGGGAAGCTCCGGTGACTCCTGGCTGCTGCTGCCCCCTGGTGCTGCCGGCCCCTGGCGAGCCGGAATGTACAGATGGATTCGCGAATAAAAGCTGAAATATCTCCCGTGTGCATTTGTTCTGTGGCCGCCTCCAGACGGTGTGTGGGCCACTGGGAGAAGTGTTGCCTTTGCTCCTGCTGGTGGGCTGTGGGCCCGGTCACTTGTGTGCCCCACTCGAGTTGGAAGGATTGGGTTTCTAGTTGAATGCTTGGAACTAAGTCCTTGAAGTGTGGCTGGGAGGATGAGACACTCCTTCTCTGTACTGAGGAGAAATTATAGATGTGGATGGTGCTGCTCTGTTGCAGAATGGCTGCTTTTGGAGGTGATAGAATCATAAAATGGTTTAGGTTGGAAAGGACTTTAAGATCATCTAGGGTTGCTCAGACAAGTGGGTAGTGACTCCTTCCAGACCGAGTGCACCTCTCACAGCTGGGCTGCAGCTCTCTGCTGCAATTTTCTTTACCACAAAGGCTCTAAAAATCAGGACAGCTGTTACTCTCCTGCTCTTACAGGGCTTAGATTTTTCTTTTTAAAGGGTTTCCAGCCAGTTCCTTTGCAGAGTTGAGGGATATACCCAAGTGTTCCTTTCCTGCCCTGTAGTAATGGGGCTCTGGATGCTAGTGAATGGCTGAACCACTTTGAACGCTCTGTCAATGTCCCCTGGTCTTGTTCCTTGCACAACTCAAGACCAATTGTTAAAGTCCTGTCCCTTTGGTGGTTACACCTGTACAGTCTGGAGACCTGGTCAAAAAATAACTGCTGGGGCTTTTGTTGAGGGTGGGAGAGCCCTGCTTAGGCTGTCAGCTCTGTGGCAATGGGCTGCTGGAGACCTGGAAGAACTTTGTTGTTTCTGTGCAGCTGAAGGTTGTAGGTAAGCAGTGAAGAGTTGGCAACCTCAGAATAAAAGTAACTCAATGCAAGAGAAGCATGTTCTAGGCTGTCAGTTCTTGTTGGGGGATGTAGGCTCAGTGGTACACACCACTGTGACCTACAGTGTCCCAGTTACAAGTGGGGAGCTGTGTCCATCCCGCAGATGAGGACTATCAGCTCAGCAGTTTCTGCAGAGCTTCCCCAGGAACAGGTTTCTGTGTGATAAGTGCTTGGCACCTGAGGGCCAGAGGAACATGTCTGTTCATCCTCTCCAAGGGCTGTGCACTGCACTGGGAAAGGTGCTGTTGATTTAAGTCAGAGTATAGGAACTGATCACACCAGAGATGTGGAGTGACTGGGGGTTCACAGTCAGGATTTTCTTGGGAGTCTGTCCCAGCTGGCTCAGTTGAGATGATTTCAATGCTTCTTGAGTATGTCACCCCTTCATTTCCCCAAAAGACCCTGTTAATTGTGATCAGTCTGTGATTTCCTAGAAAACCCAGGTCAAAACCACTTACCATTTCTGCTGGAGGCCTGTTGTGTGTATCTGGGCTGGACTGGCCAAGTGCTGTGAGCATTTTCTTTGTCATGCTTTCTTAGTTCAGGTGCAGTTTGCCCCCACAGCTTTGTGCTGCAGGCTCTGTATGCCTTGTGTCAGGCACACAGGACCTGTACAGCAGCACAAGCTGCAGCTGGCACAGCTCAGGTCTCCCTCTTCACTCAGCTCTGTGGGGCACCCTGCCTGCCCAGCTCCCCTGGCAGGGGGACTGGCCCCACACTGTGAACAGAGGTGCCAGGTGGCACAATGGGCTACCCAACTACCTGGGTCTGCAGGAGAGGTCCTCAAAGGTCACCAAAAATATAACAGGGCTGAGTTCTGCTTCTCCCATCCCGCTGACACTGAGCTCTCCATCCCCCAGCAGGCAGGAGGGCAGCTGGGTTGTCCCCAAAGCTCTGGTAGGGGCTGGCAGGCTCTGCAGAGCACTGCACACTGCTGAGAATGTCAGTGCCCATCAGTTTGGGGGCTTTGAGGGCATATAAGTGAGCTCCTCACATGGAGAGCTTATTTACAAACAAGCACCTCTCCTCTGAGGTACCAGATGACTTTCTGTATTGTGGAAGAAGGGAGGTTCTCAAACCCCACCCTGTCCCCTCACCTAGGTTGGATCCTCTGTAACTCTCCAAATAGGTTTTGCAGCTATTTGTGTGATGTCCAGGGCTTGAGGCAGCCTCTGGGAGCCTGTGAGTGTGAAAGCACAGAAAGACGAGGCCTTTCTCCACATGCCTGTCCCTGACCACGTGCTCTTGGGTTGATGAAGTTTGTTGATAGCTCAGGGTGATGTAGAGTTGCAAAGGTGAAAGTCTGGTGCAGAGCTGGTGAAGGATCTGCTAACACTGAGTGCCCAGGCAATAACGTGAGCAATGCCTGCTAAATACAAAATGATGGCTGGAGGGTTAATCCTCCTCGACTTCGTGCAGTGCTGGGCTCTAAACAATCTACAGCCACTCAGCAAAGATCTTACTGTGACAATTAATGTTTCTGTGAAAAATCTCATCTTGCTGTTCAGGAGGAGCCAGACAAGCAAAAGGAAGGCTAGAAAATCCTTCTAGATTCTTCTAGAAGATGAATGAAATGTAAAATCAAACAGTGAATGACCTACAGAACCAACAGACAATTCAGCTGCATCCTGTGCACTGCCCATGATGATGAATTGTCAAAAATTCTGGTCTGTTTATAGAAAAATGATAATGTAAAATTAGATAAATGATAAAAAAGAAGAAACAACTGAGGCAGAGTAATGTTTCTCAGAAGAAGCCACAGAACAGCTTGGGACTCTTCAGTCAGGAAGAAGCTGGGCAACAGAAATTTATAATGTAAGTGAAAGGAGAAGATGACAGGGGATTATTTTTCCCAAGTGTGATGGGAGATATCTGCTGATCTCTGCAAATTTAGCAGAGGCCAGGGTCAAACCCGAGCAAACACAGGTGTTTCTGCAGGCAATGTGCAGCTCATTGGAGCTCTCTCTGACAGTATGGGAGGTACATGGACACTCAGGGATACCTGAACATTTCTGTATGACCAAAACCACTGATCTGTGGCTCACGAGATCTCCTGAATCAAAGGTTCCTGACTCAGAAACAGGGGGTTTTTTGTTTGTTTTGTTTTGGGGGGTTTTTTTGAGGGTTTTTTGTGAGTTTTTTTGTTTGGTTGCATTTGTTTGGTTGGTTTTAATTCATAGATATGTTTTCCTTCAGCGATGTCTTGTGCCAATGAAATCCACAGGGGAGAAATCAAGGTCTTTGTAAGAAGCTTAAGCTCTCTAAGCTCCTCTTCATTTTAAACCTGCTGCCCCCTCACTTTGTTCAGTGTCCCCAGATTCCCAGTCATTTCTTGTTCATCTTCTCCACATTAGTAATGATTCTGGAGCTCCTGAGATGTTCCCTCCTGAGTGTCTCCCTGTCCAAGAATCACTGTGTGTTGTGGTTTGTGATCACCTTTTTCTGCCCTGTTTCTGGCTTTATGGGATGGGGGAGGGAACAGCACTGGTTTAAGCTGTAGATAGCTGTGTCATAGATTTCTCCAATGCTATAATTAGGTCTGGTTGTTCTGTATTTCAAACATCCATCACAGAACCACAGAAGTATTTAGACTGGAAGGAACCTTTTGAGGTCACTCAGTCCAATCCCCTGCTCCAAGCAGGACTGCATTCAAAGGCAGGGCAGGCTGCCCAGGGCTTTGTCCAGGCAGATTTTGAAGACTTGAGGGGATGGGATTTGTTTGGAACCTTGTTTTAGCACTGTACTGCTCTCATTTCTCTCCTAATTTCTCCCTTTCCCTTGGTTCCTGGCTGGCACAGGCACTTACCTACTACATTTGGAGACCTGTGCAGAGATTCCAGATCTCTCTCCCAAGGGTTAATACTGTACTGTGGCCATGTTTGCATGCATTGGCAGGGCTCTCTCTCACTCTTGGCCTGGGAGGTGGTGTATGGCCACCTCCACATCTAAAATACAAGTGTCAGGATTGCCCAAATACCCAGTTCCTAAAAACTGTGGCCCAGTTCTATCCCTTGGTTTCCTCACAAGCTCAGACAACTGCCAGGGTGATCCTCAGTGAAGCCACTCTGTCACCCACCCTGCAGCTGCCGATGTGCACAGACTAACCCCGTCCTGCCAGGAGCTGTTCCTCCCTCTCTGCTGCTCACGGGGTGGTACCACACAGCTCTTCCTTGAGCCTCCCCTCAAGAGCCTCCCCTCCACCCTGGCTTCAGGAGACAGTGCTCTTCCTGTGAGATCCTGGATGGCTTCATAGTATGACATGTATTCGAGGAACAAGCAGTCATACCTGGGACATCAGGGTGATGCACTCCTGAGCTCAAGGCTGGATTTTATTTTAGTTTTAGGGCTCTGTTTCTTCCTTCTTTTAAACCCTGTATTGCTGGGTTTGCATTTGCCCCACAAGTTTGGAGTGAGGAGTCCCATCTGCTCCTCTTCTTCATGCTGCCCTCTTGGGACCTCATAGTTTCTGCACCACTGTCTCCTCAAGGCTTTGGAGAAAAGCCTGTCTGAGTTTCCTTGAGCAGGGGTAAGCTTTGCTCTGTTTCTCTGCAGTACAATTCTGGGGATGGTTTGTTCCTACTCAAAACAGCCAGAGTAAGAATACAGTTTGTTCTTGTGACATCTTGACTTTGCCCATGAATCCTCTGGGCTACCACAGAGATGAGGAAGAAAGGGGATTTTACAGTTTACCTCACCCTAAAACTCCAAAACACAGTTCCTAAGAAATATTCAAATAGCTTTTGTATTCTTGGCTACAACAGAACTGTCTGTCGTGGTTTGATGTGGTTTTCTCCTCTAGAAAACTGGAGATGCTCCTGGTCAAATACTGACAACTTATAAAAACTATGGCTATGCTTGATGTCACCCTGTGCAGCCCCCAAAACAAGTCACAGCACCTGCCTCGAATACAAGCTGGCTGCTAAGGATACCCATCTCACAAACACTGGCAGCTGCAGCAGAGTCCAGGGAATGCTGCACACATCAGCTCCAGTCCTGTCTTGCAGGGAAGTCCCTCCCTATGTCCCAGCACTACTCCTGGGGTATATGGCAAGAGGCAGAGGTCAGTTCCCAAGGAAAGCATGACTCCTCCAACTCCATCACACTCTGCATTTGGACAGCACTGAGCCCCTTGATGATTGCCTGGTAGCATGGGCCCCCTGACAATCACATTGCCTCACTGCATTGCCAAGGAAAAGGAGCAATTGGATTTCAGAAGCCAATGGCAAAGACAAGACAGAGTCTCATAGCTGCCACAATGAGGGAGAATACCTTCGGATGAGGGGACCAGGCAGGGCATCCCATGAACCAGGTTCTTTGTTGATCACAACAGAAACCAGAGTTAAGTCTGGCTGTGTCAATTCCAGAAATGTCTGTCTTGTTCCCTCTTCCAGATCCTCAAGCCACAAGCACGTGCTGATGAGGAGATCCTGCATGTGATTAGCATTAGACCAGTGGAATAAGAGGTCTGTGATTGCAGCAAAGGATGCTAGAGGCTTTCTTGGCTTCTTCTGAAAGAGCCAAATCTTCAGTATGGAGGGTGTGGGGCTTTCCAGAAAACAGCTTATTTCAAATTAAAAGAAATATATCTGCCTGGTGCAGTGGACTCTGAGGGCTGGTGTGACTTACACAGCACTGCCATGGCACTGGGTAGGAATGAGAAAGCCAGAGGCAGGCAAAGGTCATAGATTGACCATATCCAGGAACATCCTCCTTCAGCTGCTGATACTCACATCCAGCAGCAGCCTGAGGCTGACAATGTTCTTTGCTCCTTTTCCTGACCCCTGCCATCAGTGGAGGTGCCATGTGTGAGGAAATTCCCCATGCTCAGATGCACCTCATACATTGTGCTTTCATACACTGCATTCACAAGGCAGCCTGCTCCTTTCCTTTCCTCCTCCTGGGTTTACCCTGCAATGCCAGTAGCAGGGCAAAGAACCAGGCAGCAGGTTTGTCCAGGGAAAACAGCGTGAGAAATAGGTAACAATTCACCTCTTTGCTATTAACAGTGCACAAAATGGAACCTGGAGTCACAGCAGGGCAGATTTGGCCCTTTGAAAAACATGGTCTCCCCAGGTAGGAAGCAATACACAGTGAAGTGCAGTGTCCCTGTGTGACACGGGAAGAGCTGACACACGTCTCTGACATGTCACAGAAAGTGCCCCGTGATGCCCAAGACTGGGGACAAAGTGGGATGCCCTCCTGCTGCCCCTTCTCCACCATCTGCACAGAGAAGCACTGCTGGAGGGGCAGGGGAAGCTCAGCCTGCCACCACTCATCTATGTGTCCCCATCTACCATCCAGAGGAGCCAGCTCAGGCCTCGGTGTATGGATACACAGATGAGGCTCTGGCTTATGCTTGCTGACTTGCTATTTCATCTCTCAGGTGTCTATATCATGGGGAAGGACATCACAGGCAGAAGGTGCAATGCAAGGGGCTCTTAATCACTCCCCCAGGCCAGGCAGGCAGGCTGGAGGGCCCTGATGATCCCACTGTGGAGTATTCCCACTTTGAACCCAAGTCCCTAGTGTAACTGGGATTCCCAGGAACCTCCACAGGTCTCTGCATGAATAGGGATTAGGGAAAGCAGCTCTTTGCCAAATCCAAGTGATATTCCCAAGGACTAAGCCCATAGTAAAAGTTTTGTAAGTGTCTGCTTTCGCAAGCTTCTGATCCCAGCCCAATTCCCAGATCAGCCTTTGCCCTGAAGAAGAGGGAAAACAGGGAAAACCTCAGGTCTTTGATAACATGCTGTTGTTCAGAAAGCCAGTGGTTCCACTGTGGTCCATCTCAGCAGTATTTGCATGCTGAGGGGCTCTCCTGGGGCATGTCGTTGTTCAGCACGTTACAACACTCCCAATTTTCAGATGCTGGTTACACTCTGCCGTTAGGTTGCTTCATAATTGCTACACCAAGGTATGGACCAAGTCCTGCTTTTCCTGTTTCAACTGTAAATACAAAATTCAGTTGATTGCAAGTCACTGTAGTGAGTTGAGGAAAGTTTTGACAAGTCAGCCAAGTCCCGTGTCTGTTGTATGTGTGCAGCTCAGAGGCAGTGAGACCTTCCCATGTGCAGGGGCTGTGCTGCATCCTGCAGCCTCCAGATGGATTATTATTTCCTTTCCAGATTTGCCAAAAATATCCCTGAGTTCACATTTCCAGGGAATTCTGCAAGTTCAGCCTGCTACAAACATTCATGACCTGCTCATGACCACTGAAATACCAGGGGGGTGAAGAGACCTCAATGCAACAGTTTTCTGATCTCCCACGCTGCTGGCTCTGATCCATGGTCCATCCTCTCTGCTTCAGCTGCAAGAAGAAAGCAGATTTCCCCAGGGAAATGTGGCTCTCCCTGCACGGCTGAAGAGCTGTGTCTGCCCCATCCTCTTCCCATCCCTCTGCACACCTCTGCCTTTCTTCAACAGCACAAAACAAACCCCAGAAGGGGACAGAGGGTTTTATTTAGTTCTTTAATTCTCAGCCAAGCCCCTGTGCCAGGTGTTTTGCCAGGTACATTGGCCTTCTGTGCCAGAGCCACAACCAAAAGCCATCACATCCCTCCATGGGGGAGAATACAGGTAACACTGCAGTACTCTGAGCAGTGCCAAGAGCAAACCTGGTTTGCCAAGAGGGCACAGCTAGGTAAGGAAAGGAACAGTAGTTTTAATAACTAAACATAGCTGTAGCTTCCTCAGAGTTTCTGGCAGGGTTCAAAAGAGGATCCCAGTGTCCCTGAAGGAAGAGCAGCTCAGCACTGTCCCACAGAGCCACTGGCCTGCTGGGGCAAAAAACAGGGAGGGGGGGAGAGTGTTGCCCAGCATCCCAACACAAACTCAGTAAAATCCAAAGAAAGGCATCTCATGGAGATGAGATTTGAAGGTGCCTATTTCTCTCTTTTCATTGGTATTGGGAGGAATGGGTTAAAAGAAGAAGACTGGTGAGGAGGATTGTAAATGCTCACTTGACCTTGCAGCTGGGAATAACCCTTGATAAAGCAGTGTAAGCAGCAGACCCATGTTCCTCCAGCATGGACCAAGTTTGTGTACCTCTGCCTGGGTGTTGCTTTGGGGATCCCTGGGACAGCTCAGTAATGGGAATAAATTTGTTCTTTGTGCTTGAGCCATGGGTTTGTGGCTGTCCTGACTGCCTGTGCTCACCAACATAACAGAGAAGCAAAGTTAGCCAAGGCTCCAAGGCTGTGTTTTAGACCTCTTGGAGCAGCCAAATCCCACTCTAGTGTGTGGATGCAGTGAACACTGCACTGTTCAGCATCTTGGAAAGACAGAGCTACAAGTGCTCCTGATTTCTGCCCCTGCACCAGGGGATCTGTCCCTTTGGACAAGCCCAGCTGTGTCACACATTAAAGGCACAACTGCCACAAATGGCCAATTTCTCCTGCAAAGCCTTTGTAAGAATTCAGGGCTGTGAACAGCACCAACCGTACAGCCAAGGGATTTAGGGCTGAATTAGGCACTCACTGGAGTTTGACATTTCCAAAGAGTTACTACAAGCTGTCGGTACTGGAGCGTGCCTCCAGCAGATGGGCAGCAAGACCTGCTCTGTTCACTCCTGTCTGAAGGATCTCTGGGTGAGCTCGAGGCAGCAAAAGAAAAGCTGCAAGAGTCCCTGCCCCCCTGCAAGGGAAGGCTCTGGGCCACAGGCTGTTTATAAATAGCCAGTTTCAGGAAAAGGCCCTTTCCGCTCTGGTGTCAGTAGGCTGTTAAGAATAAACAGCTTTCAGGGCTGAAAAAAAGCACTCCTTATCTTCCTAAGCAAAACCTGCCTCCCTGTGCCCAGCAAGCTCCAGCATTTAGGGCACAGCTGGGGTCCCCTCTGCCATCGGGAAGGCAGGCAGGAGACCCTGAGTCACATCCTCCACAGAAATGCTTGTGGCACTTTTGACGTGGCCACCAGGCAGAAGGCAGGCTCGTTAACACAGGATGTGCAATCAGAGCTCTCATTTCTGGACTGCTGACCTGGGTTATGCTCAAGAGGGGTTGAGCATACTGGAACAGTGGCCAGGGTGTGAAGGCACAGCCTCTCATTAAAGAACATTACCACACTTCCACAAATCACCTGAGTTGGACTACAGGTTAGATACATGGTATCCCAGAGGAAAAACAGATGAAAACTGTGGCAGTGTGAGGCTGGCAACAAGAGAGCCAGGAGCACCCCCACAGGAGCCTGCAGCTTCTGGGCAGCTCAGCCCAGCAGAGCCCCACAGGAACTTCTTTATGGACTGGTCAAACTCAAAATAGGTCTCAGACCTCTCTAGTGAAGACACACTGTCTGGAATCTTGGCACTTTCTGGAAAGCACACCCTGATTTTTCCTTTTATCTTCATCCCTGGGAACCCAGGACTATTCTGATGCCCAGTGCAAAGGGGTTGGAAGGGACAGGAGAGGATTGCCATTGGTAGGGGTGAAGGGGAAGAAAATCCCTGTATTTAGCTGGGTCCATTGCCACGGCAGCATCTCGAAGTCAGCTCTTTGGAGTAGCCAGCGTAAAGTAGAAAAAAGTATGGACAGGGTGTGATCAGCCTGTCCTCCCCATCCCAGCGTGGCTGTCCCCAAATGAGGAGGGATGCTCAGGTGTTGTGGAGTGGTTGCCTGGGGGCCATCGGTGGTGACCTCGCCCTGGTACGGGCACCGCTAATCAGCCACGGTGCTGATAGAGACAGCGTGGGCACGAAGGGTCTCCGCACCCAGAGCCACCCCGGGCCCCTCGGGGCCAGCCGGGAACTCCCGCGGGGCGCTGCTGCCCCCTCGCGGCACGGGGCGAGAACCAGCGCCCAGTCCGGCCCCAGCGCTGCGGGAGCGCAGTG
>WEZZ01029918.1:172654-188127 GCA_013400585.1 Chloropsis cyanopogon
CAGAAGCAGGTGCTGGCCCCATCCTTCCCACGGCCATGCTGTTTGCTCCAGAGATGCAGGCATGTGTGGGCTATGTGTATCGGTGGTGATATCTTCACACTGTGCATCCACTGAGCGAGGAGCCAGAGCCCTGGGAATCCTCCTTGCTGAAGCAGAACACACCATAAGCACAGCAGCACCGTGGGGATTCCCTCAACAGCTACTGCTGTCACTTTAACTCCTCCTGCAAAACTCCTTTCCCCATGAGCTCCCCTGTCCCATCTTCCCACTTCCATTTATGTCACAGGTTGGTATGAGAGTGACTCCCAGGGTGGCATCAGGGTGGGCAGACAGGAAAGTTTCCTTTCCAAGGCCTCACCACCCTCACAGGGAAGAATTCCTTCCTGATATCCCATATACCCCTGCCCTCTGACAGTGGGAAACCATTCCCCTGTGTCCTGTCCTTCCATCCTCTGTCCAAAGTCCCTCTCCAGCTTTCCTGGAGTCCCTTCAGGCACTGGAAGGCCACAATAAGGTCACCCTGGAGCCTTCTCTTACTCTATTACACAAGTTTCATCCACGGCCATGCTCCATATTTACCATCATTTTGATCTGCTGTGGATGCTTCTGAAATTAGAAATTTTTTGTTGTACCAAGCATTTCTCAAAGAAATATTTACACTCTTACTTTACGCACACATACACTGACTTCTTAAGTTGTCACAGGGCATGACCCCAGTTTTTTGGTTCAAAGATTGGATGTACTTTCCTTAAAATACTACAACTCCTGAAGCAGGGAGCAGAAAGGGATCTTCTCTTAAATTTCTTTACTCTTGATTTGCAAGCATTTCCATTATTGCTGGTGAGATTGCTTGGTACTGGAAGCATGGCTCCTCCTCACCCCAGGCCAGGCTGTCACAGCAGCCCTCACCCTGGCAGGGCTCCTTTGTCCTGGACCAAGAACTCAGCATTGCCAGGGAAGTGCCTCTGCCGAGCTGCCGCCTCCTGAAATTCCAAACGCCGCAGGATGTCTCCCAGAGCCAACCTGCCACCACATCCAGCTCGGGCTGCCCTGGCAGTGCCAAGCACCTCCTCCAAACTGAACTNGCAAAGTGACATCAGGAACCTGGGGTGGTGAGTTTTGTTTCCCAAGGAAAAGGGGCGGCAGTGGTGTCCAGGGGCCCATGGCCCTGACTGAGCTGCCACCTCCTAAAATTCCAAATGCCGCAGGATGTCTCCCAGACCCAAGCTGCCACCACCTCCAACTTGGGCTGTACTGGCAGTGCCAAGCACTTCCTCCAAACTGACATCAACATGCTGTGAGGTGAGTTTTGTTTCCCATGGAAAAGGGGCAGCATTGGTGTCCAGGGCCATGTGGCCCTGACTGGGCTGGCAGCTCCTGAAATTCTGAAGGGTACAGGATGTCTCCCAGAGCCAACCTGCCAGCACCTCCAACTCGGGCTGCCCTGGCAGTGCCAAGCACCTCCCACAAACTGACACCAGAACCTGGGGTGGTGAGTTTTGTTTCCCATGGAAAAGGGCTGGCGTTGGTGTCCAGGGCCCTGCGCCCTGCCCAGGGGCCAGGCCAGGTGCCCGCACTCAGCTTTGGTGAGGCCACACTGCGAGCACCGTGTTCAGTTCTGGGCCCCTCACTTCAAAAAGGACATTTAGGTGCTGGAGCGTGTCTAGGGAAGGGCAACAAGGCTTGTGAAGGTTCTAGAAAAACATGTCTTATGAAGAAGTGGGTTTGCTTAGTCTTGAGGAGGCTCAGAGGGTATCACATCGCTCTCTACAGCTCCCCAGGACGAGGTTGTAGTGAGGTGGGTACTGGTCTCTTCTTTTGTGCCTGCAGTGAGAGCACAGGAGGAAATGGCCTTGACCTGAGACAGTGGAGATCCACATGAAATATTGGAAAACCCTTTCTGTCAGGCATTGGAAGGAGAGCTGCCCAGGGAGATGGTGGAGGTGTTCAAGAGGCGTCGGGACGTGGCGCTGAGTGATGTTTTAGTGGTTAAGGGGTTACAATGGCAGTGCCGGGCGCACGGTGGGGCTGGATGATGCTCCAGGAGCTCTCTCACCCTCGCCGCCTCATCGGCTCCTCACTCCGCTCCTCTCCGCCCTCACGCCAGCTCTCAGCCCGCCCCCAGCGCGCAGGCGCGGCGGCCGCGCAGGCNGAGAGATGGTGGAGGTGTTCAACAGGCGTCGGGACGTGGCGCTGGGTGATGTTTTAGTGGTTGAGGGGTTACAATGGCAGTGCTGGGCGCACGGTGGGGCTGGATGATGCTCCAGGAGCTCTCNGGGCGCGGTGATGCCCAGCCCGGCTGCAGGGCGGGGTGAACGCTGCGGCCGCTCTCGGTCAGTGTCGGTCCCTGTCACCGAGCTTCGCCTTCCCCCAAGGCAGTGGCAGCTCGGCCAGTCCGGCCGCTCGCTGGCACCGGGTGCCCTCGGTGAGGGGCTCCGGGGCAGCAGGAGCCCGCGGTGTCACCGGGCTTGGGAGCAGCTGCTGTCCCAGGGATCTCCAGTGGGCTGTGGCTTTCCCCTGGCTGTGCTGGCAGTGTCCTGCTCCCGGGCACATCCTCCCTAAGGATACGGTGTTGCACTTTCTTGGTCACGTGGTTGTGACTAGAGAAAGTTATCGGTATTGTATGATAATCCTAGAAATCTCAATACTGATCGCTGAAATGCTGCTCCTTAAAGCAGTCACACCCAGGAGAGTCATTGATATAATCCTTCCTAAGGATACAGCCTTTGCTAAAAAAGACATTAATTGTTCAAGTGCCCATGCAAGTTTTTTTATCAGTTGAACATGTTGGTTCCTCAGAAAGTTGATGACTTCTCTGATGATACAAAGCTATTTATGTTACTGAAAATGCTTGCTCAGCCATGTTCATTTCTCCTTGGTTAGGCATTGCTGAATTGCTTCAAAGTTTGCCAAATAGCAAACTTGTTGAGGGTTTTGGCTTGTTGAGGGTTTTTCCTTTTTTCCCCTTTCTATTTTTTCCTTTACACTCCTTCTTTCTTCCTTCCACGGGATTTCTTTGAGCCTCCTGTTCTAAGCAGCTCAGCTTCTCTCTCATAGGACAGGCTTCCACTGTCTCATGACCTGCAGCCATCCTATCTCCATGCACTGCCTATCTCAAGTTAAACAAATAGCTGCACAGTTTTATCGAGGTGGGTGGGAACACACAGAACATCTGACTTAGTGCTGCAGTAGTTAACTTTATTACACACCATATAAAAGCTTTCCATTCAAGCCAAGGGAAAAAGCTATATTGAAGCCTTAAGGTTTTTTTCATTTTTTCTTCTCCTTTAAGGAAAAGAGCAGGCAAACAGTATGCACAGCTGAGTATTATTCACTTCTTTGGGGAGTCTCTGTGGAGTGAGCATTTCACACAAAATGTACAGAAAACCAGTGGCCTGATCTGGCAAAACTGTTGGTTGCTCAGGTAATGCAGCAGACTTGCAGCTAGAGGAGAGATTGAAGAAAGAGGAGAGATTGAAGTGTTTCAAGAAGTCTTAGCTGTCAGGTAGTAAGTATGTGGAAGGCTCTACAGGCTGAAATTAAAAGGGCTTGGAGATGGAAAGCTGTGGACTGAGGGGCTCTGTGTGTTGGTCCATACCCACTATCCAAAGAATAAAGAGCTCCAGCTTCTTCCTTTCGTTTCCCAGACACTTTATTCTCATTTTGTGTAGACTGTGTGTGTTGCTGTTGGCTGAGATAAACTAAGCAGAGCGAACTGCTGAACCTGACTCAGGGCAGGACAGACATTGCCTGGCCTGGAAATGGGGCTGTGCAAGAATCTGCCCATGCAGAGAGAAATAAGTCACAGAATGTCTGGACATTATGGCACAAACGCCGTTTGCCAAGCCCTCAGCATCCGCACACAGAGTGCAGTCCTTGTGCCGTTTGTCACCAGCTTGCCTATGAATTTTTCTGACCTTCCTGTGTCTGACAGAGCTGTGAAATACGTGCAGCCTTGCTTGCTGGAAGCCAAGCTCAGTCAATGAGGAGTTGCCAACCAGCTCCTCAGTGTATAACCTAATAGAAGTCTGGAATTCTAGGTGAGAATACACTTGGTGGATGTAAAAGCTAATTACTGGCTAATTGCTGATTAACTCGTATTGCAGCTTTAGCTGAGCTGCCCTTGTTATAAACCACTGGATGTCCCTTTAAAAGAAGTGGCCGTTGTAGGGCTCTGATGCTTCTCCAGCGACACATTTAATCACCTGCAAGGCTCCAGGCTGAGAGCAGAAGTTCCACAGGAGGGTCTCTCTGAATTGGAAGAAACTCTTGTTAAACTCGTGGGATAATTCAGTTCAATTCAGTTGCCTGTGGAGCTGTATTAAGGTTTTCCTCCTTGGTCTTGCCTCTCACTGCATGATGTGATAGCTTAGATTTCATGATTGATTTGGGACAATCAATCTTTGTGCTGCCGTTGTAAGTGCTGAGCCCAGCACTTCAGTGATGATAAAAACCGTGCTGCTGCAGAATCAAGTGGATCAGCTTCTTGATCTGTCAGGAAAGAATTCTAAGGTAGAGGGAGTGGGGAGAGAAAATGTACTTGCTTTTGGTTTGATGTGATTCATTGTGTGGTTTCGTGATCATGAGTGCCTACACAAAGAAAATAGTGGGAAAACATTAGAGATAAGGGAGAAGGAGGTCTGAAATATCTCTCTGCACTGCAACATGATTTCAAATTGACAAACTGTGAGGTGCACATTGCTATCTGTTGTTCTTGAAAGATTGATTGTGCCAGTATTGTGGAAGGTTTGGACCATCATGAGTAGAAAAATTCAGGTCTGGGGCAGGAGGGTTTTGAAACTAATAGCAACACTTGGCATTTTTTTTTTTTTAACAGAGCACTAATAATTTAAGTAACTTAAAAATAATGTAAAAATGGCAATGCAGCACAGTGAAGTTTTTCTGCAGCAGTGATAGCCTAAAATACTGAAATAGCAAGGCTGGTAAAAACAGCTCTGTTAGTTGGTCTGAAAAGGTTGAGGAAAAGGAGTGCACAAGCTCTTAGCTCCACTGACTTCTCTTGAGGGTATCAATGCCTCACTATCACCTTCTTGTCTGAAAGTTAGTTTGTTAGGCTGGATCATGTATGGCTGGGGATTTTGCATTTCACAGAATCCCAGACTGTTGGGTTTGAAGGGGAGCTCTGGAGTTCGTCTGGCCCAGCCCCTGCTAGAGCAGGTTCCCCCTGACCTGTGCAGGGTGGTGTCCAGGCAGGGTTTGGGTATCTCCAGGGAAGGAGACTCCACAGCTTCTGTGGGCAGCCTGTTCCAGGGCTCTGTCACCTTCTCAGGAAAGGAATTGTTCATCATATTTAGATGGAAATTCCTGTGTTTCAGTTGTGACTGTTGTCCTGTCTCTGGACACCAGTGAGAAGAGTGTGGCCCCATCCCCTTAGCATCCACCCATAAGATACTTGTATATATTTAAAGCAAAGAATGTAAGTGTTGCCTTACTAGCTTAAATCAGATATTGAAACAAATTTAGCTTCTAGCTTCCTTTTGGGGAAAGCTAAAAGAATACATTCAAGAAGGAATGAAGTATATTTGAACTTGTCTTAGTAACTCATCTTGTGATCTCTTTATCTTCAGCTGCTCAAATAAAGAATTTGATGAGCCAGCTGGGAACCAAGCAGGATTCCAGCAAGCTTCAGGAAAATTTGTGAGTATTAAATGAGCATACATTGGTATGGATGTTCTTTCATTTCTGTCTGTGTTCTTAGTAGTGGGTTACAGGGGTGCTTTATTAGATAAATTTAATACAGTCCTACAAACCCAGAATGACTAGCTGCATTAAGTAGTTTACTGGACAAATTTAAGTGTTTCTGCAGGGCTCTGGAGAAGCCATTCAAAACTGCTGGGTAGGAACAATTCTTTCTATATTGTTCTTCTATATGGTTTTTCTGTAGTTTCTTTTAAAAGTAGTAGTATCTCAGCCATGCATTAGCATGAGCTGTCCTCTGAGGAGGAGGCATACTGGCTTCACTCATGGTTCAGAAGAAATTAATACCAAATATCAGGTATTTGGTGCTCACATGACACCAGTAAGGAAAAACAGTCAGGGAGCCCCATAACTGGACAAAAAGTAGCTTGTAGTACACATGGATTTAGTCAGTAGAAAGATTAGCAATCGTATATGGCAGACAAAATGTCATGTGTAATTTCAGAAGAATAATATGGGGACAGTGGGGGACAATGTAGAAGACATTTAAACAGGTGTAATTCAAACTGACCCCTGGAACATAAATAGCACGTTATGGCAAGGATAATTTCTGAGGTCATCAAAGAAAACTTGAAAGTACATTCTTCCACTCTCTCTTCATGTGACAGTACTTGAATCTCTGAATGCACAATTATCCTGGTTTTTATAATAGTGATTTGTGGATAAGTTCATGGCTTGTGGTGGGAGATACACATACCACATTCAAAGGATGAGATCAGAGTCCAGTTGGGAGAAAAAGGGATTTGTTTCCTTGAGCTGCTCCGTTGACTCAATCTCTCTTTAATCAGTGGATTAAAGAATTAATCACTGGTGACCAAACAAATGCCTTCCCATCTAACGTCACTGCATAATCTCTTCTCTTTGGGGTGAGAGTGGCTGCCCCCCACAAATTGTCAGCTGCCATACCAGCTTGCCAAAATGCATGGATGTTTTGTTTGGTTTACATATACAGCTTATACAATAATGGAGCCTGAATGCTCTGATTTGTGTGTCCATTGGGCCACGTAAGTGACTTTAACTTAAGCATCTTGCAGCCATTGAATGCAAAAGAAATTGCTTCTGGTTTTAGTATTTTTTCTTTGTAGTTTACAGTATAGGATTTATATAATAGTATTAGATTCTTCACGACAATAGCTTCATATTGCAATGTTGTTGGAAAACATAAAGGCTAAAGGGAAAGCCTTGCAATTCCTGAAGCTGGATTGTTCTTTTTTCTGATCACTGTTTTTCACAAAAATGCATTTTATATCACAGTCCCTGTACTTTTATCAAATGTACATTTAACCAATGGAGTTGGTGGTTGTCAAGTGAAGAATTAGTTACTAATTGGTACCATAAGGAATTCACCCTAAAAGAGGGATTATGTTCACTGAATAAAGTTGTTTCTCTCTTATGCTATTGGAGAAAAAGGTATTTTTAAAGCTTCTGAATTATACTGGTTAGCAGGGAGCAAAGAAATTATTTGAATCTTTTTTTAAAAATGTAGTCCAGAGTCAAGTTGATGTTAAAAAAACGCAGTACATCTCTGATCCTTTAGGTTGAAAAGAACCTGCTGTAAAGCTGTGTGATCTCAGAACCCCTATTTAGTCATTATTCTGGATGCTAAAATGATCAGTGGCTGCTTTTTAGGTAGATACTGTGTAACTGCTTTTGAACTTCTGTGTGTAACTGCTTTTGAACTTCTGTTTCAGACAACAGCTGCAGCACTCTGCAAACCGCCTTGCCAAAGAGACCAATGAATATCTCAAGGAGCTGGGGTCTCTGCCACTTCCCCTGTCTGCTTCTGAACAGGTAGGCAGGCAGAACTTTCTGGACATATTTCTAGATCACTCATCTCATGAAACTAGGGTAGACCACAACGTCACAAAGCCTGAACTGGCACAGCTGAAGAGACAGCAGCCTTTTGCAATGAAGGATGATGGTGAAATAGAGAAACTCATTAAACTGGCTGCATGCTGGCTGCT
Organism: Chloropsis cyanopogon; assembly: GCA_013400585.1. NCBI lineage: Eukaryota > Metazoa > Chordata > Aves > Passeriformes > Irenidae > Chloropsis > Chloropsis cyanopogon. The sequence goes on from WEZZ01029918.1 coordinate 180,337, forward strand.
TATATGATACTGGGAAAACCATATTTCCCAGGAGCAAATAGGTATAAAACTTTCCCACGTGAGATTAAGAGGCCCTGAATGTTTGGGGAGAACTCAGTATGCAATTCTGGTCTTCTGAGTAAATTTCTGAAAAATAATCTTGTTTACAAAGTACCTGGTGGTGCAAGGTAGTGTTTTAGGATAAGAATTCAGAGCAAACTGCCTATCAATATGAAATGTGAGCATGCCAGAAAGCTTTCCCTTGCATGTGATTTATTAGTGGTGGAGGGGGGGAAGCTGACTCACTTTGCTTCTACTTGAATAAAGCAAAATACAATGAGGCAAAGATTATGATTTTCTCTTACCAAACAGTAGTTCCTGCTCCCTGTGGGAAAGGGAAGGGACAGTCCTCTGCTGCTAGTGTCAATTGAGCAGTGCCTGCTTTTGGGGTGCTGTTGTAGGATGATCTGGGGATGTGGGTCAGCAGATGTTGTCTTGGTCTAATTCTGTATTGAAGGTTTATATGCCAGTTGGAAGCATGGCCGTGCTTTGCTGGTTTGTTCAGCAAATATTTTTCAGTTGATCTTCTGTGGTGAACAAAATCCTGTCATGTGCATCTCACTGAATGCAGCCCAGGGAAAATTCAGTCAAAATCTGCAGAAGCTGGAATCAGCATGCTGAGGATCTGCTCTGCAAGAAGGGTTGTTGCTTCCAGAGGGTTCAGATGGAAGCTTCAGTGTATTATGAGGCTGCTGCAGTGGCTTGTTATAGAAAAAATATAATTGAAAATGGTTTCTTTTTCTTGAAATGATTGTTGAATTGGTAGAAGCCCATTGCAGGATTGCAGTCCTGGAAATCCCACAGTTTGAGCCAGCTGTTGCAAATCTCTCAATCAGAAAACATAAAAACTGATCTAATGCTGTCCTTGGAACAAGCTTTTCTACAATTTCTTATTTCCCATTGCTGGAATGTCACAGCACTCAAAGGAGATGTCCTGTGGAGGCTAAATAAATTGACATTGTAAAATGAGGATGAAAAGGATTACTGCAACTAATGTATTTGGAGAAAAGATAAACTGAAATGGTTATCAGGACTGAGGATGTTACCTGATCTAATAACAACAGGCTTGTAGCGTGGCATGGTTGGGAGAGACAGCTTAGGTGGGACAGAGGGTGTTACCATTAGCTCTGGAAGTGTGGGGCTTCCTGGTTTTGTGATTTAAGTGTGAACTTCTATGTATTTTGTTAAGTACTATAAGGCTGGCTAAATGAAGGAATGGAGGGAAAAGGCATTGTAGGTAACTGAGAGGTATGTAGTTAAATGTAGTGAATTACTGGAATGTAATTAGAATAAAAGCAATGGTGTACCTCAAACCTTAGAATTAGATTGGAATTGGAGAGCCTTGTTGCACAAAGCTGTCCTGCAGTTGGCAAGGCATGGAGCATTGGTTTAAGGAATTAAAACACGGTGGGCTGTTCGTTCTATCCAGCACCCCAGACCACTGGCACCAAAAGATAATTGAATGCCAGTTCATTGTTGTTGTTGTTGTTATGATGGTTTTTTAAGAGTCTTACAGTCACTTTGTAATAAATAGGAATGTCTAAACTCTTGGTTGTGTTTTGATTCCTCAGCGCCAACAGAGGCTTCAGAAAGAACGATTAATGAATGACTTCTCCACGGCCTTAAACAATTTCCAGGCAGTACAGAGGCGAGTGTCAGAGAAGGAAAAAGAGACTGTAGCAAGGGCGAGAGCTGGCTCCCGTATTTCTGTGAGTATTTATGAGAATTTTGGAGTGATACAGTGAACTGTGAGTCTTCTGAGAGATCTTGTACTTGCCTTCCAACCTCATATCTGTTCACTGACACCTTACTGAGTGAAGCTGAGGCCTTGGTGCAGTAGTTTTCCATTCCAGGTGTTGGAAGTAATGTCTCATTTCAGTGTGCTCCAGTGTCAGTGTAGAGGAGGGAAGGAATCCTGGTAGTTGCAAATGTTGCAGGAGATCAGATGGGGAGTCAAAGCATAGTGAAGAGCTAAGTATTGCAGGCTGCTCTCCACTTCATGTCAGCCCTATGCTATCAAATTTAAGACTTCAGATGGAAGCTTACCACACCTTAAATTACATGTCACATCTCTCACTGTGTTGCTTTATATTCTTATAATTTCTGTCCTGCTAATGTCTCCAATGTATGTTCACTGTTACGTTTTGACAAACCCCTGTGGCTACTAAGAATTCATAACAAAATGGCCAGTGAAAGCATTTCTCTCCTCTTGCCTCAGGGCTTTCTGCTAGGTATGCATTCTTAATTTCTGCAAGGGAACATATTTATCCATTGAATTATGCTCTAAATTTTTTGCTTCATAATGGGAAAGGTGATTACAAACATTAACAGCTGATCCAAGAACATGGACTGGCTGCTTTTGATCATTCAGTTGCCTCTGATTTGCACAGACAATCTGAATCTAAAAATTAAATCTACAGATGAAGCTAAAACTAACCTTAGATAACCTGAGTTAAATCTGAGAGCTGCAGTGAGAGTGTCATTCTCCAAGAACTCCCTGGACTGGATGTGCCTCGGTCTTCAAGATACTGCTGGTGATTTTGTGCATGGTCCTGGTAGTCTGTGAGAGTGGTGACTCATTTATCTCTTCCAGGCTGATGAGCGGTTCAGAGAAGAACAGCTTGTTTCATTTGATAGGTAATAACTTCTTGTACTCTTGAGGTTTTCACTACATATAACTTCAGTTTTTATTATGTGATATATTACTGTAACTTGGGCCAGGCTCTGCTGGCCAAATGCAAAGCAAAAAGAGTTGAAAAGCAACCATTACAGCACATGTAATATACAATGTAAAAAACTGCATATGACAGTATTTTATCCTCCTTAAGTACAGATTGTGTGATTACTACCCTGAGGGCAATAGTAGTGCCCTTAGGATGTGGCAGCTGGAGCTCCTGGTGTTCTGGCCTGTAAACACAAGATTACCAGACAGGATTTCACTCACTGTGACTCTTTCCACAGAGAGCTGCATATCTATATCATGGGTTTGGATGTTCTCTAGCAGCCCAGTTGGAGCTACAGCAGGATAGCAGATGAAGCTGCCTAAAATTCAGAAATCCTGGACATTGTGCACTGGCAAACTAATCCTGGAATGTGCACAAGACAGCATTACTGTCACCTGTCAGACAGTTGTACTGCTTCTGCAGTAACAGTGTGCCTGTGTGGTAGATGGCTTTGTAAAATGTTACATCAACTCTGCAGTGTGGTAAAGAGAGCCTGAGCCCCTCCAGAAGTATCTGTGATTAATCTGTCAGCTGGGCTGAAATCTGTTGGCCCTGTCTGTATAAATCCTTTCACTTTCTGAATCGAGAGACCTTGTTACATGTCTCATCCTTGCTCTGCTCAGCTGCTTGGTGTGTGTCCCTTCACCCCTGTGCTCTCACTCTGAGCCAGGGGTGAAACCCCAGGTGTTCAGTTATGCAGGTGCTGGGATGGGTTTGAATGCCTTGCACACTAAAGCAGCAGGACCCAGAGATGATGGCACACAGCAGCTACTCCACAGCCAAAGCTGTTCTTGTGTGCTGTGGTCAGAAACTTCTGCTTTTGAGATCTGCAAACCCTATGGTCATCTCAGAGCTCAATTACTGGAATGGTCAGCTGTGTCTGACCTATTCATGCAGTTTATTTTCATTTCTTTAGGCACTTTTAAGACTTTAAAACTTACTATTTAGTGTTGCACCAAACGCAGGACTGGTACAATGTTTTCTGGCACACTTCTTTATTGAAAAGATGGATATGTTGCCCTTGAAGAACATTCTAAGCTGAACATAGAGATGACCTTGTATTATAGATGCTGGCTCCACTCTAATTGATGTAACTTCTGCAGCAGTTGTGAAGAACCGACTCATCAAGAGAGAGGTAGATTGGGATGCAGAGTTACTTGAGTTTTAATATCACTTTTGGTGTGTAATTTAATTCAAAGTTCCTACTAGACTAATGAATTAAAATACTAAAACACTTCAGTCTTATCTCCAAATGCCAGATAGGCAAGAGTCTTTGAATCCAGGTGCTTTTCAGGTGTTCCTCTGTTCTGTTAATGTGCTTGCAGGCTGCTCTCTATCAGAACTTTCACCCTGATTTCTCCCTTTTTGGAGGGAGGGGAAAAAGCAGGGAAGGTACAAATATTTTTTTAAAAAAGCAGAACTTAAACAGGCAGTTTCTTCTATAATGCTGTAGATAACTGTTACATTCTAGAACAGAGTGTGCTATGCATATAACTGCTTTCCAGTGTCTTCATATTGCCTGATCTGTCCCTTTTTTCAATTGTTCCAATTTGTGACTGTTGTCACAAATCGGTCCTGTCCTTGTACACAGTGACAGGGCTGAGAACCTGGGGGTTGTTCTGTAGGAAACTCTTCTACTTGAACTCATTTTGCCATAAAATGCAGCATGGAAGTACCTGTGGTCAGAGAGACACTGACTTTCCCTCTCTTTCCAGTGGTGAAGATTGGAATCAGATGCAGTCTCAGGAAGAAGATGTGGCAATAACTGAACAGGACCTTGAACTCATTAAAGAAAGAGAAACCGCAATCAGGCAATTAGAGGTGACCAGTCGATCGTGCACTGTTAACAGTGCTGGGAGATAAATCAAAGGGTGCACTGTTAATTAATGGGATGGGCTGAGGAGAGCTGGTGGTGGAGCAATAGAGTTCCTCATAGAGAGGATTGATGCCAGGATAATCTGAAGGAGGTATATTTTCCCTCAGTGTTGACTGGTGATCCTTCAGATATGGCAGGAGCAGCTCATGTTACAGTGTTCATGCTGTGCTAATTGCTGGTGTGATGAAACAAATGATGAAACAAAGTAGCTGGAGCATTGTAGGCTCCCTTGTTAATCCCAAATTGCACAGGTGGTAACATCAAGTCACCTCAGGCAGTGCATGCTGGTGCCTATTCTGACCCTTGGAGTGATGGTCAGAAGAGGTACTAAGAGTGAGGATTAGAAAATATTGTACCCAGTGTGCATTGTAACTTGTTCAACTGTTGTCTTCAGGCAGACATTTTGGATGTCAATCAGATATTTAAGGATTTAGCCATGATGATTCATGACCAAGGAGATATGATTGGTAAGTGCATTTGGATAATAAGTCTTTTCTTGGTTCAGTTACATGGATTAAATTTTTAATTAAAAGTATTCTGCATTAAAAGTATTGTATTTCTGGCTATAATTTGGAAACACTGAAGCTCTGAAATATTTTGCAATGAGTTCTCCTGTCTTTTCCGTAGATAGCATAGAGGCAAACGTGGAAAGTGCAGAAGTCCATGTGGAAAGAGCCAGTGAGCAGTTACAGAGAGCTGCCTATTATCAGGTAAATTGTGTGTGCTTGCTTGCTTGTCAGTGCATGGTTGAGCAGTAATGAAAGTGCTCTTGTTCACCCAAGCTAGTACCATGAATGGCAGCCTTGCTTTTTCCTCAAGTGTTCCTGGTATCAGTGGCTTCTTTTTTTCTTCTCTTATTAGAAGAAATCCCGTAAGAAGATCTGTATCCTGATTCTTGGCCTTGCTGTGGTCCTATGTATAATCATAGGAATCATTATCTGGAAGGAAAAATGAAATCTTCCCATGGACCCCAGTCTCACAGCTGAGATTTTTTCTGTCAGAGCAAACAGGCTGACTAGTCTCGGAGATGAATTGACCACCCTGAGAGAGCACAAGTTGGAACTATTTCTAATAATAGATATTAGCAACTAATATGCAGATAACTAGTATTTGGAATTAGTGAACCATGGAGACAGTATTTATCAGTTTATATACAAATTATATTGTTTTATGTAACTAAAATCTTGTGGTTTTGCTTTCTGTAATGTGTTCTTCCCTGTCCCAGCTGTATGCTGAAGTGTGATCAATAATTGGAGATGTCTTGTTTTTGACAAGTCGCACAAGTTCAACATTTTATGTGTGTAGGGAACTTTGTTGGACTGGAATGAGAATGGCATTCAAAGACAGCCCACCACCAAGTCACATTATGTAAATCCAGCAGTTTCTAAGTCTCCAGTATCTGCCCCATGGTTTTATTGTCTCCAAGTGGCTGTGGTTCTAGATTCTCTTGAAGAAAAGGATGTCGTCACAGGTTTGAGAGGAAAGAGGGTATGTGTGGGTGATGATTTGAACCTCTACATGCTGGTCAGTTTAGCCTTGAGACTCAGAACTGTGGTGTTTAATTTTTTGGGGTGTGGTTGAGGTGGTTTTTTCACAAAATGCATCACTCGAGGACAGAATGTTCTTTGGCTTAGAATCTAACAGTGCAATCTCCTTAGACAAACTAGCTGGTCACTTGCTAGTGGACAAATAAATCTCTTCCAATGCTGACTCAAGCACTAAATATAAAAAGTTTAGCTGCTCACTCCCAACTGTTTTTAGAAGCTTCCAGGGGGAAAAACACTTAAAAATGAGGAAGTGGGCACCTAAGTTTACAAGCTAGCAAGATTAGTGAAGAGTGTTAGCAGAAATCTTGATTCTGAAGAAGTGCTCTTGAAGCTCACGTGTAGTGTTCTAGTAAATATTATGTGTGGCTTGTGAACATTTGGTATTTTAAATTCTTTATGAAACAGAAAGTGCAGAAACTGGCTGAGTGAAGTGCTAGGATTTTCAGGCTAGGGATGTGTGTGCAAATGAAAAAGATTGCTGGTTCCAGCTCCTAGGGTTGGGCAGAACGAGCAGCCACTCCCCACTTCAATGTAGCTCTGAACTGACATGCACTGAGGGAACAGAAATCTGTCCAAAGCCCAGTGGGGGTGGTAAATGCAGCATACTGACCCATTTTGTATTTAATCCTTATTCCATGTCTCGTCTATAATAAAGTAAACATGAAAGCTGGGAAGGGAGTGTTCTCCCACTTGCACAGTGATTTGCACTATTGCGCCGTCATTCCATTTAATAATCATCAATAAACACTTTTAAAAGCCTCTGTCAGGGCTCATTTCTCTTGCAGTTTAGACATTGGCACAGGTGTGTTTGCAGTTCCCCCTCTAAGCAGAGTAGAGGACTTCACATCAGCACAGTAGTGTTTCCTGCAGCTTTAGTTCTGTGGTCCCTGGTTTTTCAGAATGAAAATCTGAGAACACGAAATTCATTTCACGAGGACATACATGATACTTCTGTGCAGAGTCCTGTACAATACCTGGTACCAGAAAAATTGGGTCAGCTCTGACTATTTGCCTTTTGCTGGAACTTGGAGCCATTGGTGAGCCTGTACAATAAAATCTGACTTGAAAGCAAGGGAATTCTGTGGTGTTCTGCTCCTTTTTAAAATTTTCCTTGGAAATGGTGGAAGCTATTGATTTGTGCATGCCTGCTGCCAGGCAGAGTCCTTTGAGTGTCACACTGCCATATAAGAACAAAAGCACTTAGGTCCTCACCAGACCTAAATGGGAGCGTTATTTGTAGGCTCCATCCTTCTTCTAGCCCGTTTCAGTCCTCTGGAAACTGGAATTGAGGGTACAGATTGCTGAGCTCAGGGTTTCTGTGACTGCTTGACTCCTTTCTCCTCTCTGCACATGGCTGATCGTGGCAGTAGAACTGGTGTTTTTAACGCTCTTGACTAATCTTCCCGAGTTTGAAAAGCCACTGTCTTGAACACTAGAGACTTTCATGGCTGTTGCTGCAGTGTTCTGGCGCGGTGTGCCTGGCTCTCGGATGTGTGTTCTACCCCTCCGGGAGTTTCTGGGGAGCGTTCCGGGGAGCCGGGGCGGGAGCCAGCGTGGCCGTGCCGCGGCGCTCGGGCTGCGGGCTCGGGCAGGGCCCTGCGGGGGC
>WEZZ01029918.1:188650-216218 GCA_013400585.1 Chloropsis cyanopogon
GACGGGGTCCGTGCCCGGGCGCGGCCCTGCGGATGCCGCCATGGACAGCGCCGCGGGGGGCCCCGGGCCCTCCCTGAGGTGCCGAGGGTTTTCCCGGGAGCTCCGGCGGAATACGTGGTGTGGTAAAAATTGAATCTCCTGCTCAGGGGATGTAGCCGGTACGGGGAATCTGTCAGCTTGAGGCTAGCCTGGGGTTTTTCTTAGCTTGAGTTAAGCAGTCGGGGTGAGTGGGGTTTGGAGGAGAAGCATCGCGGCCGTGCCTGGGGCTGAGGGGATCCCTGCAGGTGTCCTGCAGCCCTCCTGCCGGGAATAGAGCCTTGCAGCGGGGTACCCTGGGTTATCGGGTCTGTTTTGATCGTCGCTGGAGAGATCTTGGCTCCGCTGCCTTCTCTGGTGCCGGGGCACTGGGATGGGCACGGTGGTGTTTTAAATCACACCTGAGAGCTGGAGCGCTGTGCTCCAGCCCTGCGGTCCCTGCGGAGCCCAGGCTGGCCCTGCTCGCTCAGCCCTGCTGTGCCTCTCGGTGCTTCGTGACAGTGCTCAGTGCATCAATGTACTGTAATTTAGACCTTTTTTACTGCCTGCTTTAGTTGGTAAAGCCATTTAACCTTCTCATGAAGGAGAATTCCTCATGTATTTGAGGGTCTTATTTGTGCTGAACACACACAATAAACATCCACGTGAGACAGGATGGTGTTCCATGAGATAATGACATAATAGACCAGATAAAACCAAAGATTATTCTGGATATTCAACTTGAAATTTGAAGTCCATTTCTTTTTTTCCTAGTGTTTTTATACAACAGTGATCACAGTATGTGTTATATTCCCTGGGAAACTGGAATGACTTGTACCTTTGAAAGCTGTAGGTGGAGGAGCTGGGGAAGTACAGCTTGTAAAATGCTCATTCTCAGTGGCTTGCATGCTATTGCAGAAGAATTCCTAAAGAAATCCCTTCTGGAGGAGAGAACTGTAACACCTGTGACTGGGAGGGCCTCTTCAGGTGCCTGTTTTGTGTCTTTAGCTGCAGCAGGGCAGGGTCTGACAGAGAGTTTCCCTGTGTTCTTGCCCTGGTTTGGTTCTGAAGCAGAATCTGTTGTGCTGGATGAGAAGGGAGGAGGGACCCGGGAGATGATCCAAACCCAGGGGCAGGGGAGGCATGTTTGGGTCCCAGGTCCTGTTCTGTTCTCACATTTTCAAGATTTTTTTGTAATTCACCTATTGCAACCTCTTTACAGTAATATTCCAAAATAGTTCTTGGGTATAGCAAAGTTCCTGTCTGGACTCTCTCCTTATTGTAAGGAAACTTTTCATTTCTTCTTGGACTCTGCTGTATGTTTGCACATTGTAATGGTTTTAGGGACCAAGCTGTGCAATTTGTGTGTTTGTAGCTGTGAACTAAAGGAGTGCCTGAGACAATTTGACCTTGTCCCGTTGGCACGTGCAGACATGGCAGCTGACAGCAGTGAGAGCTTTGTGTTCTTCCTTGCAACTTGAATTTAGAATTGTGACTCCTTCTCTACTCTCTTTGTCACATCAGTAGTGGGATGTCAGGTTTGCCCTGGAATGGACATACATAGAAATAGTTTGTTTGAAAGCAGCAATTGTTTCTCTTCAGTTCCTTTGGCCAAGCACTGGCAATTCCTGGCAATGCTTTTACACAGATTTCTGGAGAGTTTGAGCTCCAGAGTTCTGCAAATTCCACCCTGCCCTTGAAGCTGGACATGGAGCTGTGTACACTAGTCACAGAGGCCAAGATTTTTGGGAAGTGGCTAAATTTAGATTTAGATTTAGAAACCCAAATAATTGACCTAATTTTGAACTAACACGAATTATGGCTGTCTTGTCTGTGTCCTTAATAGCAACAATTCCAAATTTCTTGCAGTGACTTACATCAGCCAGGCTGCTGAGTTCCAGCTGGATGTAGATACTGTAACCCTGCTGGCATGTCAGCCTTGAATCTGCAGTGGAAGAGATCCTGATTTGTAAAACTTCAGTTCTCTTACTTGGCACATTCCAAAGTGCTCATGGCCTTGTCCTTCTTTTCTGAAGTGGTTTATCTTTGTTACAGAGGCATGGCCTGGCCTGTGGAGCATGAGGTGGAGAAAGGAAGGAAACACAATTTTCTGTTCCTAGTACAGAAGAAAGATTTCTTTGCTTGTAGGTATTTAAATCTTTTAAAAACCTGTGCTGGAACCTGGTTTTGTTACAAATATTTAACTGCTGATCATTGTAAGCAGTCGATGTCTTCTGTAGGGCCAGCAAATCCATGTGTGGGAAATCCCAAGTGTCATCGTGTCCAGCTGCTCGGCCATGAAGGGAAGGGACCAATTATTCCAGCAAAACAGAGGTGCTGTGTCTGCCAGAGGCTGTCAGATGGACCATCTCTGTGCAAAACTCACAGGACACACAGGAAATGATCATTTTGGGAAGCAATAGCAGATTCAGACAAGAGCCATGCATTTATTAGGAATTGACTTTGAGGAGTCAAAGCAGTTGAATAGAGTCTGTGGTCTGACCCTTATTAGTGTTGGGGTTTTTTATTTAATTACCTTGACAAAAGTGACCACAATACTTGTTAGTGACATAAGTGTGATCAGCATAAAGACCAGAGAATTATCCAGTCCTTTTGGTATAATATGAATACCATGACAGTCAAAACAAGATAAAATGCAGAAGTGTGTGGTGGAAAACGGAGGCTAAGAACAAGAACTTCTGCAAGGCAGAAAGCAACTATTCAGAAGTTAAAAAGACACAAGTTTATCTTCAGAAATAAAATAACAGATACAAGTGTATAGTCTGAGCACGGGATGACCAACACAAAGCTGCTCAAAACCCAATGAAAACAGTGCTGCTGCAAACAAGCACTGCTGCTGCTGCACGCACTGCTGCTGCAAGCGCTGCTGCTGTGNAGGATGACCATCAGTCACCAGTAACACACAGCTGCTCAAAACCCAGTGAAAACAGTGCTGCTGCAAACACACACTACTGCTGCAAGCACTGCTGCTGCAAGCGCTGCTGCTGTGCCTGGTGGGCAGCAGTGTGGGGCAGTCCCGAGCACTCCTGCAGGCTGGGTGGAGATGGATGCACAGCAGCCCTCAGCAGGAGCTCTTGGCAGTGTTGCTGATGCGAAGCTCAGCGTGCCCCACCCGTGTGTGCTGGCACCCAGAGCCCCCCCGTGTCCTGAGCTCATCCGCCAGCGTGGGCAGCAGGGGAGGGAGCGGGGGGGATCCTGCCCCAGTGCCCTGCTCAGGTGAGAGCCCACCCTGGGGTGCCAGCACAGCACTTGGGGCTGTAGGAGCCAGCCCAGAGGAGGCCCCTGAGGTGCTCCAGGGCTGGAGCCCTCTGTTCTGGAGCCCTGAGAAGGCTGCAGGGAGAGCTCAGAGCCCTTCCAGGGCCTAAGGGGGGTCTTGGACAGGGGATGGAGGGACAGGACACAGGGAATGGCTCCCACTGCCAGAGGGCAGGGCTGGATGGGATCTTGGGAATTAGGAATTGTTCCTTGTGAGGGTGGGCAGGCCCTGGCACAGGTGCCCAGAGCAGCTGGGGCTGCCCCTGGATCCCTGGCAGTGCCCAAGGCCAGGCTGGATGGGGCTTGGAGCAGCCTGGGACAGTGGGAGGTGTCCCTGCCATGGCAGGGGGGGCAGCAAGGTGATCTTTAGGGTCCCTTTCAACCCAAACCATTCTGGGATTCTGTGTGTGAGGCAGAGAAGTGTCAGTGCTGTTGTAAAAGGTGTTCATGAGAATGTGTAGTCTCTGTTACTTGTACTTGATGAAGCTTGCCTTTACATAAAAAAGAGGATTTTTTTTATAACTGAAGGGAAAGAATAAGAAAAATTAGAATGGAAATTAAAGGATGTGATGAAAAATTATATGGAAATCAAGCTGTCAGGATAAGAATGTCTTCCTGGTAGACATAAACATTGCAGTCTTCTCTTCCTCTGATTTCTGCAAGTAAATTACACTTCCAGTGTATCTGTTCTCACTCTGAAAATGTAGGAATAATCTTATGAAACAATTGTTCCATTGTTGCTCACTACTTAATACTAATTTTCCTATTTAATTCAGTGTTATTTGAATTAATTTTTGATGTCATAAAACCTGAAGTTCTCTCTAATAGAATATTTATGGCCTTGCTCTCAAGAATTAAATTTTTATACAATTTCCAAATTTCACTGTATTCTATGGAGACTTTGTTCATGAGTAAGTAACCAAGGGAACCAAAACAAGCCAGTAAAACCTAGTTCTGTGTGGAACTGCAGTGTAACAAGAAAAGGTGCACAGTGCCAAGGTGAGGTTGGGCAAACGCTTTAATCCACGTGGAATGCTTTGTTCAGTCGAAGCAGGCATGTTTCTAATCAGAAATCTTCCAGAAAACTCTGCAATTTTTTAATTACAGCATTAATTACAGGAAAGGTCTGTAATCATCCAGTCTGAACCACAAGCTTTTTAAACTGTGTTGCTTCCAACTGGAAGTTTAGCAAGAAGAATGCTTCTAAGAGCACCCTGACATTGTTGTATGTCACTTCCAGATCACTCCTGAAATACACTTTAAAATTAGCAGCATGAGATCAGTTGAGATCTGCACTTCTGACTGACAGTGCTTTAAGCAATAGATTGCTGAACTGTTAAGTGTAGAAAATTGATATTTGAGTTCTCTTAGAGTGGCTGAAGCTGCCTGGGGTTTGCAGTTTGTTACTCCTTTTATCAGTTCTTTACTTTCTGACACTTCTTTGAGTTCCTTGGGCTCACTGTTAAAGAAGAAAAGCTCTAGTGTGGTAGATCCTCTCATCTCATCTCTGATCCAGAGAATTCCTTCAGTTTGGTGGGTGCTGGTAGTGCTCACGTTCTCCTTGCCAGTCAGCTCTGTTCATTCTCTGAAGGCTTCACATCCCCCGGGAGCTCTGGGGGTTCAGAGGCAGTCAGAGCATCCTGTGTCAGCCAGACTCACCCAGCTAGTGCCCCCCACAATCCAGGCACTTGCAGGTGGTATTTTCAGGTCACTTGCAGGATGCTGCCCTGGGGAGGCCCTGGGGACTGTGATGGCCATCTGGGAGGTACAGAAGAAAATGCTAGTTTCTCATTTTCAGACAGAAGCACTTGTGCTGGGGCCAAGGTGTGTTAGGAGAGCGTTGGCCTTGGGGCAGAGCTAAGGGCCCTGTGTGCCCTGTGGAGAGGACAATCTGCTGACCTCAAGGAATTCTTCATCCTTCAGAACAGTGTAGGGAAATTAGTTTGGAGGATATTTTAGCACATAGTGGAATTAGTTCAGTGGAAAAGGGCTTTTTTAACACTGGACATAAAATGGGAACAAACTGCTCTCCTGTAACAGCATGAGGGCAGCTTTCTAACCAACTTTCTTCTAGGAGGTTTCTGCAAGAGATTTCCTTTCATGTTTTACTCCTTGATCCATGAGGTGAGAGGTCTGATGGGGCAGAGCATGTGAAGGGTGACTGATACTTCCAAATCCAGGCATTACTTCTGATCATTGTGACTCTGGAGCTAATTAATTTTGAATATAAAACTGAAAAATCTTTCTACTTTTTTTCAATAAAAGGCTTTTCAGGTATCTAACTTGGGCAGCCTGAACTGAGACATTGACCTAAAATGTTCCAAAGGAGTTTACTGTCAGAAATTACTTCTGTGAATTTGTTTTCATGGTATCATAATCAGTATTTACAACCTTCCTGTGTTTGGTGTTTTGCAGGAATAGGTAGATGGGGGAAATACTGCCTACAAAGGATTCTCAGTCCCAAAGAAGCCAGAGGATAGGTAGATTTTTTCAAGCACTTGAATTCATAGCTGAAGGCACTGCCTTCTAATACTGCTGGGCTTGGTTTATCTGTTGAAAATAAAGTTGAGGGTAAAGGCAGAGTAAAAATAAGAGCAAGGGTGAAACTAAAAAGGTGGGGCAGTGAAAAAGCAGAGCTGGTATAGAGCAAAACATGACTATCAGACAGGATTCAGTGCTGGAGCTCCTGGGGGCTCCCCTGTGCCCTGGCAGCTACAGGGAGGAAGTTGCTAAAGTGTGTTAGGACAGGGTGGCCATTGGGTATCCAGGAAGAGATCACTGAAAGGAAAAGCAGAGGCCAGACTGAGCAAGAAGTAGACTTGTAGAATCAATTGGTTTGAAAGGTTTACCTATTTGGAAAAAAAAAAATTAGGGAAGTAGCTGTTGTTTGATCCGAGTAAGGCTGGTGTGTGAAAATTACCAAAAGTTGTGTTGCAGAGTAACCAGAACTTGGCAATTTCAGAGGAGGGGAGAAAACAAGTTTTCCAGTGTTTAGAGGCAGAAAGAGGGAATACTGAGAAGTGGACAAGAATTCATGAAAGGAACCTGTGTTTGAGTGAAAACTGAGCACTGAGAGCTGCAGGGAGCACAGGAGGAGGCAGCAGTGCTCAGGTGTAGCCTGGCTGGAAGGTGCTCAAGCAGCACCTAGGAGGAGCAGCTTCCCTGGGTGAGCTGGACTCCAGCTCATCACACAGACTGTGTCCCACCTTTGGGAGCATTTCTGCTCAGTGGTCTGTCCCCCACATCACCATAATCCCATTGCAGTGCTGAGCTCACCACTTCAGCAGATTGTGCTGGAGTTTAGCATCCTCTGCTTTTGCTGCTGCTGTTTGTTCACCCAAAACAGCAGGAGTCAGTATTAACCATGTACCTGTTAGGGTGATATATCCACAGTCTCTGAGAAGGGCCTGACAAGAAAACTTGTGAAAGTCCCAAGTGGCCAGAGAGATCTGGGCAGGCTGGTGTAATGGATTGGAAACAAGAAAGGAAAATGCTTGGGAAAGAAATGAAGTGGAAATAACAGGAGACTGTGTTCTGACGTGAAATTATTGAGGGGAGCTGACCTTGCTACTCAGAAGAGACCAATAAATGTAAGGCACACCCCAGAAACATGAACATCTATATTTAACCCCTTCAAACAACTTCAGCTACCAGTGACCTTTCGTACTTCTCCAGCCACCCCGAGAACATCACAGCCCATTGTCACTGTTCCCTGGGCTGGCTCCATGCGCTGAGCAGAATGGGAACATGATCTCTGCAGAGTTCCTCAGCAGGGCAGCAGTGCAGCCAAGAACTGGGTCACTGCTGCTGCCTAGAAAGCTGGTCCAGCCTTAGGCAGCAGAGATCTAATCTGTGAGGAAGTACTAGAGATGCAGATTCTGAAATTCCTGAGCAGAAAAAGATCCTCTGCTGATCCTGTGTGGTGCAGGGCAAGGTGCTGGTAGCACAGCAGTGCCCTGGCTTAGAGCACTGTATATATTTATTTTGCAATATGTTTCTGCTGTGCCCTGTGGGATGACCCCTGAGCTGGCCTTGTCTTGCTGTGACCTGCTGAGTCCTCTGTGCTCCCTCTGCCCAGGTGGGAATAACGCTGCTGGCAGTGAGTCTGCTCCACAGGAGGTGGGAGGAGCAGTGGGGCTGGGGAGCTGGGCTGCTCTCTGTGTGGGATGTGGGGGAGCACCGTGCTGCCCAAGGGAGGGGCTGCTCCAGGACTGCAGCCTGCTCTGTGTTCCCTGTCTTGGCAGGAAGTGTGATCACAGGTGAGTGTGGAGGAGCACTGGTTATTGGCCAGCAGAATATTCTAGATATACTATATACCACAGTACTACTATAGTATATGTAGTATATTAGTACTACTAATACATAATATTCTATAAATACTATAATACTACAAGTGTTTGCAGAGCCTCTTTGAGGTTTTTGCCATCACCAGCCTAGAGGGGAAAGGTGGTAGAAGTTTCTGTCCTCTCAGCAGCCGAGGGGAGAGATGTGCTATTTTGAGAGAAAACAGAGCTCTTCAGCAAACTGTCCCAGCCTATCCCCATCTCCAGCTGTTGGTCTCTTCCTGCCTCATACCATGTGCTCCCAGGACTTGCTCTGTTTATTGTGTAAATCAGATGGTTTTCACCTGGAGAGGTAAAGCTTCAGATGCTTTATGTCCTGTTACCTTCACTCATGGTAATTACCATAAAATATCTTGGTTTATGGGTTGTCAGAAGGAATCTGGAGGAAGGAAAAGAAAATTATGGGATTTTCATATTTTCCCCAAAATACTTCTGCTTACATTTGTGTAGGTTTGGTCTGTAGCTTCAGCAGCTCTAATACTAATAACATTTTTATTAAATATTTTGATGCTATATTTTTCCTTTATTTTCCAGGGCAGGGAAACCACCACCCGGCTTACACCTGGATGTAGTCAAAGGAGACAAACTCATTGAGGTATGGAAGTAGGGTTTGATGGATTTGATGTATCATGTACATAGGCACCAGCAGCAGAACATTCCCCATCATTTTCCACACTTACTCATAAGTATTTCCTTTCTCTCATGTATTCATTACCTTCAAATCAGCTTTTTTTGCTCTGAAACAATGAATGAAGTGACTTTTCCCTTGCCTGTGCAAGGCAGCCTCGTGCCATGCAGGGCTTCCATCACCCTTTGTACTGCTTGTTTGAGAAACCTGTCTGGTCAGTTTATTTTTTTATTTTGCATTACAGTCAGATTAACCAGGCATCCTGTATTGTGCAAAAGTGCTGCTCTGTCCTACAGTGTGAAATACAGTTTGATTTGATTTTTCCTCCCACATTCAGGATCTGTGAACAGTGTTGTGATCAGCACAGATACAGCAAGTTATTTTTATTACAGCACCATCTCATTCTCTATTTCATATTTTGTCTTATATCACACTGCAAGTAATAAATAAAGAAAAGCCTCTTTACCATTGTTGACAGAGAACCCAAATCAGTGAATGTATTTCAGTGTGGAGAGACTCCTGACTTAAAGCTGACTGAAACAAATGTTTCTGGCTGTAGTGGTTTGACACTGGCCAAATGCCAGGCACCCACAAAAATCATTCACTTATCCTCCCCTGCCACAGCTGGGCAGAGGAGAAGGAAGAAAATTAATGAAGGGCTCATGAGCTGCAATAAGGATTGGGAGAAAAAAACACTCCAAGGGCAAAACAGGTTCAAATTTAAAGGTATAAAGTAAATGTGTAATTAACAGAGTCAGAGGAGGCTAATGAGAAGTAAAATAAGCCTTTAGAACACCTTTCTTTGCCCCCTTGCCCCTGCCTCTTTCCCATGGACAGCACAGGCAGATTCGGTGGGGTTTGGGGTTTTGGTCAGTTCAGCACTCGAGATCTGCTGTTCACCCAGGGAGAGGGGTCTGTTCTCTGCTGTGCTGGGGGGCCCTCCCACGGGCAAACAGCCTTCCCAGAACTGCTGTGGCCTGGGTCACTCGTCCAGGGGGTGCAGTCTTTTGAGGCTGGACTGCTCTAGTTTGGAAGCAGAGCCCTCCCTCCATTTGGGTCTCCCACTGGATCACAGCTTTCTCTTGGCATCCACCCACTCTGGTGTGAGCCCTTTTCCCATGGGCTGTGGGTGGATCTCTGCATCCCCCATGGACCCCCATGGGCTGTGGGTGGATCTCTGCATCCCTGTGGACCCCCAGGGGCTGTGGGTGGATCTCTGCATCCCGTGTGGACCCCCAGGGGCTGTGGGTGGATCTCTGCATCCCCCGTGGACCCCCATGGGCTGTGGGTGGATCTCTGCATCCCCCGTGGATCTCGGGGGCACAGCTGCTTCACCATGGTCACACCACAGCCTGCAGAGGAATCTCAGCTCTGGCATGTGGAGCTCTTCCTCCCCCTCCTTCTCCACTGACCTGGGTGCTGCCATGTTGTTTTCCCTCTCATGTTTTCCTCAGCTCCTCCTCTGCAAACTGCTGCTCCTGGGTACCATTCCCAACAGGTTCCACTGATTTAAAGATTTTTGCAAGATCCCATAGCGCCGAGGCAAGCAGCTCCTGGATGTGATCCTTGTGTTTCCCTGTTCAGTACCAGTGGCAGAGAGTTCTTCAGTTTTGTCTTCTCTGGTAGCCAGCAGTAACCAAGGAAGAGCATGGTCAAAGTTGTGGGTTCCTGAGCACTTGATACTAACCGAGCCATCAGTGCCCCGGCCTCGTGCAGAGGCTGAGGGTCACCCTGTGATCGCTGGGTCTGCAAAGTGCAACAGCAAAACAAGCCATGCAGTGTTTAAGCTCAGTGTGTGAAGGAAGACACTGGGTTATAGCTCAGAGGCACAGAACGTTTTGGAAACCTTGTCTTGAATTAAAGGCAATAAAATTATCTTGTCTGTTGACGATTTGTTGCAGTACTTCCATGAATTTGTGTTGTTGCAGAATCTCTTGGAAGTGCTGCCCAGTCAGGGCAGTATTGTTTGTGTGTAACAGGTGCAAATGAAAACTTACAGGATGTTTTTGGTTTCAGTTGTTTGGTTTCAGGGCAAGAATGAGAAATGGTTTGATCAGTTTTTATGGTAACTGAAATTGTGAGGTAACTGCTTGCAGAGCTGATCAGGGTTTGTGGAGGAATAAGTCAGCTTCCACTTGGTATCAGAGCTGTGTTTATGTAGGACTTACTTTCAAATTTGCAATAAAAGTAAAAGTTTATACTCATCTTTTTTTACAGTATGGAATCATAGAATTCACTAGTGCAAAGGTGTTGAGCATGGGAAGAGTCAGAGTGCTAAACCAAATGAGTAAGGAGCTGCAGAATATGGGATATAAATCCAATGCTGGAAAATTAAATCCCCATAAAACCTCAAAAGATGTGATGTAACAAACAGTTATGGTGTTCTTGGATCAATAACTGGATGAAACAACTCTAATCTTAAGGGAAAATATCAATAAGACTCATGAAATTATGGTCAAGAAATGCAAGGAAGAACTTCACAAAGGCACAGTGACATGTAGAGCATCAGGGAGGAAGTGGAGAGGTCTGTTTACAGGTGGAATTAAAAAATGAAATAAAATTCATCCAGAAAGAATTGAGACTACATACTAGTTTAAGCTCTTCATCTCTGGCTTATACTTTCTGGTTAACTCTGGAGGTCTTGTGAAAACCAGCGTTTGTGAAGAGACAGAAAGTGATGATAAAGAACCCAAGAAACTCAATATAGTGATTTCTCATGGTTTTAATCTGAATATTCTGAGGCTTTGAGATGCATTGCTCTGCACCAGACAAACCAACTCAGGGGAGACACTTGCATATTTTCCATCTCTGGGTTGGAGGAAAATCACTTGCATTTTGCATTTGCACTTCATTTGTCAATAGACCATGTGCTTACAGGTGAAGTGCTAATTAATGAGATGAGGACTCACAAAGATTTCTTTTTGTGGTTGAAATCTAAGTATTGGCACTCTTTGGGATTTTCTGCCAGTCTGTGTATCACTAAGGGGATTGATGGAGTTACCATTCTGTCTCACTGTTTGTTTTCACAGAATTGCTTGAAATTTAATAATCTTGTAGTGGTGGTTGAAACTGGCCAGAGGTTTAGAAGTTATTTGGTTTAGTAGTGGGTGTCAGAGCTGATAAATATACACACCTTGATCACCTAAATGCTCTTTTTTTAAGATGGCAGGCCAAAATATGTTAGTAGATTTCACAAAGCAGTTGCTGTCATGAATTGATGAATACAATTAAAGAATTGTATACCTTGGGTTGTGGGGGAGTGAGACATTTAACAGAGTATTACCCTAAGGGACCAATCAATCATAAAATTGTCATGATGCATACAAGTGTGGAGTCAGGCTGTTCAATTATCCTTTTAAACATGCAGAAATAAATGCTTATTACTGAATACCAGATGATGAGAACTTGCAGGAAAGTTCTCGCTTTGGTGGGGGGCTGAGATGCAGAGCCAGCAACACTGGAAAATCCAACCTGGGAAATATACAGCATGTGTATGGGGGAAAAATCAGAAGATAAACCAGTGGGGAAGTGACATGTGACTGTAGCAGTGCTAAAACCAGTTGGTAGGGAGGTGAATAGATGTGATTTGCAAGGTGATCTGCAGTAGAAGCTGAGGTCCGTGATGGGATTTTTGTCCTCACAGATAAGGCAGGGGAGTATAAATACTGCATCTTGTTCCAGCCCGTCTCCTTATTTCCTGTATGACTTGGTGGGGCCCAGAGTGAGTGACTGTGCTCCTTGTGTCACCTGACAGCTCAGGAAGCCCCAGCCCAGCCCCCTGGCCTGGCCACGCTGGCTGGTTGGAGCTGAGCTGTAACTGGATTGTACCTGGCCAGGTGAGGAGCAAAGACCTGCTTGGCTGGAATGCTGCTGCCAGAGTGGGAGATCCCTGGCATCACCCACCCCAGTGCCTGGAATCTGGTGCCTCTGTGGAGCAGCTGGGACGTGTGTCTGACCAAAGGCTGACTGATCCAGCCCACTCAAATGGGGGAAGATCAACACAGGGAGAAAAAGGCTTTGCAAGCCAAAACCTGTGCTCAGACCCGTGGCAGTGGGATCGAGGAGAGGATTGAATAGCTGGGAATGCAGGGAGGCAGGGGGAGAAATCCAGGTGCTCTAGCAGGCAGAGTGTCAGTTCATCTCAGACCATCTCGTGGAAACAATGCTCTCCTGAACTGAGATGTGGGTTTTTTCAGTGGAAGATGTATCAGCATTCCCTGGATGATGCTGTTGAAACATGTGGGCTTTGGTAAATGTTTCAAAAAGCAGGAGAAGCCTGTTAACAGATATGTGATGCAGAGCCAGCCTTTGCCTCGTGCAGCTGGAGCAGGAAAGTACAGATTAGATGAAGTCTTTAGGATGCAGTTAAAAGGTTCTGCCCATGCCCTGCTCAGTACTGCAGCATTCAGGTGCAAGGAGTTCCTTTAACAACACCATCTGGTAACATAAATACTACAGACTTGTCAACATGTCCCCCTACTTTATAGAGATGTTTATGTAACTGATATTAAGAGTTGTAAGATATTTTTTAAAGAAGAGATTAGAACTAGGATCAATAAAGAAGAAATACCTGAAATGAATGGTTTACTTGAATAGACTAATATGGATTCAGATCACACCACATACTCAGTATAGTTTTGCATCTTTATACCAAAGGTCTGAAATCTCCTGTAGGTCCATTTCTGTGCAGAAATATAATTTTGATGTCCTGTATTGGAGATCACTGAGCACGGGTTCCTGTCTTAGACAAAGCCTGAGGTCATCCACCGAGGAATGTGTTAAAATCTGTGGGAGCAGATGTCAGAGAAAATCTCCTGTATGAGATGGTGTAATGCTTTAGAGAGTGACTGTCCTTCCCAGACTGTCCAGTGTTCACTGGTTAAGGAGGGAATAACTGGGACCCTCCCACATTCAGCTGTTCTGATTTTATAAAGAGCAGACTTGAGTTCATGTATTTAACAGTGCCAGACTAAACTGAAATATTGATGAGCTGTTGATGCTGTGTTTTGAATTTGCTCTATTTATTCATGTTCTTGAATTTTTTTCAGGAAGATCCAAAAGATTCTAGGAGTCTAATATGCTTCTCTGTTTGATATTCTACCTCAGAAACTCATCATTGATGAGAAGAAATACTATCTCTTTGGGAGAAATCCTGATCTGTGTGATTTTACCATTGACCACCAGTCTTGCTCTCGGGTCCATGCTGCCTTGGTCTATCACAAACATCTCAAGAGGGTTTTCCTCATAGATCTGAACAGCAGTAAGTAGTGTGGCATTTAACCAGACAGAAGAGCTATACTTCAGTGCTTAAACATTCTGAATCTGAGACACTTTTTCCTTTTCCATTGTTGTCTGCACTGTGGGCAAATGGATATAATTTGAATTTGCGTCATAGGGAAAGACAAGGGTTAGGGCAAAGGAGTGTTTGCTCCAGTCAGCCTACAGCTGCCTCACTGGGTGTTTCAAACATTTCTAACTTGTAAGAGGCCAGAGGAGAGGAGGAAAGTGACTTGGCCTTCTCGTCACAATTTTAGTGAAGCCTGTCTTCTGAGGGTGATTTCCCAAGGTCTTAAACTGTCAGGTGTTTTTTTGCACTGTCCAGGCAGTACACTGGGACCTGCAGGAATACAGAAAGCGAAAGGTGTTTGTAAGTTATTTCCAGTGATTTTTTGAAGCGTTCTGGTGTGTGTTACCTCGGTTTGTGAGATGGTGGGTCTACATAGCTGATGCTTCCAGCAGTACCTCAGTGCCTTGTACCTTGGAACAATTGTTACCGTTTCTGAAACTCTCGAACTGGAATACCATGATCCCAAGCTCAACAGACTGTTTTGCATTTTGATGTCCTCAGCACATGGCACATTCTTGGGTCATATCCGTTTGGAAGCTCACAAGCCCCAGCAGATCCCCATCGACTCCACGGTTTCCTTCGGAGCCTCCACCCGCGCGTACACCCTGCGGGAGAAGCCGCAGACGCTGCCCTCAGCAGTGAAGGGCGACGAGAAGATGGGTGGTGAGGATGAGGAGCTGAAGGGTTTGCTGGGGCTGCCAGAGGAGGAGACAGAGCTGGATGTGAGTATGGTGGCACACTGCCTTGATGGCATTTCCAGCAAGGACAGCATTCCCCGCTTGTTTGCTTAGTCACGGAATCATTTAGGTTGGAAAAGACCTTTAAGACCATCAGGTCCGTAAATCTAACACTGCCAAGCTGTAATGACCCACCCCTGAAAATGAGGTTAACTCATGTTCTTGTTAATAGATCCCTTAGGGCAGATTGGAGTGAAACAACACTGAATGACCAATGGTTTTATATATAAATACATATATATATATGTAGAGTTTATTTTAGAACCCTTAGGTTGCAGTGGAAAGGAGGTAATTAGCCATTTTGGTTATAATTGTCTATAATAATATAGAAAAATAAAGGTATAAAAATAACACTTAAGAAAACATAACGAAAAGAAAGAAAGGATTTGAGTAGAAAGATCTCACCACCCACGGGTCCAGCAACAAGACTTGATGTCCATTGGTTGAAGTGATGGTTGCAGTCTTGATCTGTGAGGGTGAGAGAAGCCCTCAAACCACAGAGTTTGATGGCTTTAGGTGGAGCACCCAGGTACCTCCCCTGTACAGGGGAGGTTTTACACTGTCTGTTGCAAGAGTGTGGGTCTCCTGCAGTCCTCTGATGAAAGGCCCAGAAATTAGTCTGGGGGCACCTTGGGGGACTTTGATGGTGCTTGACATAGTCACCCTCTGGTGCTCACACCCTCTGTGCCTGGGCTGTTCCTTCATGCATGTCAGCAAAGCACCCACTGTGTTTGCAAATGGCCAGTTGTTGAAGCCACTGACATTTCAGTCTGTCACACAGGCCCGTAAGACCCTAAACCATGTCCTTAAGTTCAGTGTCTAAATGTCTTTTAAATAGCTCCAGGAATGGTGACTAAACAACTTCCCTGGGTAATACTTCCTCATGTTCAGGTTTTTAATTTCTTGGCTTTGAAGATAGTCTGAGGTGTCTTCTGCTGTCCAAACCATGTCATCTGCAATGATTAACCTTTGATCATGCTGCTTCCCAGAATTGTGGATCTAATAATCTTACTATGCCAGTGGTCATCTTACCAGGGTTTGCCAGGGACGTGTTCTCCAGCTAACGTTGCCCCAGGTCAGGATGGTTTCCCACTCTGTCCTATTGCCTGTGAATGCTGCCCTGTTCCCTAAGTTAGCTAATGAAGAGGGAGAAGCAGTGTCCGTGGCATTCACAGACTGTGGATATGGGAAAGGACCTCTCAGAATCATCAACCAGCTCAGGCAGGGCCACCTGGAGTGGGCTGCCCAGGATGGTGCTCCATTCTAAATATCTCTGCAGAGACCCCACAGGGCAGCTCATTGCAGCCTTGAACCTCTGCTTGTTCCTCAGAGTCTGAAGTTGAAACTAAAGAATGTCCTGTGGTCTTTTGATGTGCACAGCCATGTGATTAAATCAGACTTCATACAGTTCAAGAGTTGCTTAAACTCTTTGGTTTCTAAATTTGCTGTAGAATCTGACAGAGTTTAATACAGCCCACAACAAAAGGATCTCCACACTGACCATCGAGGAAGGGAACTTGGACATCCAGAGGCCGAAGCGAAAACGGAAGAACTCCAGAGTGACGTTCAGTGATGACGATGAGATCATCAATCCGGGTAAGGAGCTTGCTGTAATCCTCAGCTGATGCCCTTCAGGACCTCCTTCCAGTGTGCTCATAGGGATTCCTCATGGGTGCATATGGATAAGGAGAAAATAAATTTGGCAGTCAACATTTGGGATCTGCTATTTCACAGAAGCTGCTGCCACATCTCACTGAAGTCTGTGATCTCTTTGTGTTTCTTCTGTTCTACCTGTAAAGGAGCTGCAAGCTCTGAGTAGGATGGGGATATCAAACTCAGCTTCATTGTTCAGTACTCTGTCAGATACTGGAGAAGTATCATGGGTCCAAAAGGAGGAAGGTGGTTTACATTTTTTGCCCACTTTAGAATCTCAGTGGGAACAGAACTTGTTTGCTTTTCACCTGTCCTTTAATGCTTTCTTTACCTGTTGCCTCTGGGATGTCTCAAGCTCATAGTGGTTTTGCTACTTTTCTGCACATCTGAACCAAGCCATCCCTAGTCCTCATTTAAACTGATGCATTTGAAGATGTATCCAATTCCAAATTAGTCTTTTTTTTCTCCCTTAGCTGTTCTGTATTAATGGCATTCTTATCAATCATACTTTATTTGGATAATATTCCTGTTAATAAAAGCAGCTAATTAATGAGCAGGTATTTTGAAATGCAGTGTGGAGGTGGTTCCTTTGGCACCCAGAGTGACCATTTTGGTTTATAATGTGATGCAGTTCAGTGGTTAGAACACCGTAATGCAAACACCAGCCATTCTCATCACAAAAAAAAGATAATTTTTCTGGACTTTGAGAGACTGACTGCTTCTGACTCCTGCTTCAAGGCCCCCCAAGGACTTTAGAGACCAGATGCTGCGCCTTTAGAACATGCAGTGCCTTGTTAGCAGCAGCTTTCAGCCCCAACTCCAGCCTGTCTGATCCCAAACCACTCATGCAGCTGCTCCCATTCTCCTTTTGAGGGAAAGCCAGGATGCCTGATGAGCCACCTGGAGACAAAGCCTCTGGATGTTCCTCCCTTTATTTGGTCTCAGTGGTGCTTCCTGGGAGCTGCTGGAGTGCTGGCTTTGGGAGAAGTTCTGATCCCGTGTTTCATATAGATTCCTTTACCCCACAGAGGTTGTTTTTCCCACGTTCTCACTGGAGCCATCCCTGTTCTTGCTTTGCAGAGGACGTGGACCCGTCTGTGGGGCGGTTCCGGAACATGGTACAGACAGCAGTGGTCCCTGTTAAGGTATGGGGTGACTCCTGACTTTCTCATTAGCACATTACATTGATGAACTCACTCTATGATTTATGAATTGCACTTAGAGTGCCCCCACATGGAAGGTGTTTCATTGTTAAGCAGAAGTCATGTCTGTGTTTCACAGTTGTCTTTTTTAGCAAATTTGACTGCTTCCCTTTGAACGCAGCTTTAGCTTTTTTCTTTAATAACTCATGGGATCAATGGTGATTTTTTTTTCTTCCCAAAAAGAAATACTTTCTAGAAATTTAGTGCATTAGTTCCAGGTGTCAGATAAAACTGTGGGAAATGTGGAAAATAGAAGGGAAAATTGAGAGTTTGTTTATTTCAATACTGTATTTGACGTTTCCTAAGTTTGTGTACCAGAACAAGCAGGATTAGGCTTTGCTCCAAGATGAGTGTGTTGCCAGTGTTCTGTTGAATTCGAGTGTGCAAGGAGGAAGAAAAATCTGCAGAATTTCAGAGCAGCTAAGCTACTGTGTAACAACAAATTCACTTGTTGCTGGTGTAGACTAAATAACATCATGTGGAGAAGGATAATATTCCATAAATGCAGACTGCAGGAGAAGATTCCAATGATGAGGAGCAAAGTTACCCAAGCTGCAGTTTCTTTCTGTGAGGGAGGGAAAGTTTGTGTTATAATGCTCTCAGGCACAGGGTGGGACTTGGGGTGTCATGTGCAGTTCCAGGAGTTGGACTCACTGAGCCTTGTGGGTCCATTCCAACCCAGGACATTCTGTGACCTGCTCGGTCTTTGTTCAGGATGAGCTCAAGACTGGCAGGAGTGTAAAGGAGGTGAAGAGGTGCTGAAACTTCATTTCAGTTACACCTGAGTGTCAGCTTCTGTCTCCCTTCCTGCACTGTGTGCCTCTAAGAGTTTATTGTTGTGGTTTCACGGGAACCCAGAGGAAACCTCGTAGGACAAAGACAGGACATGGTCTGTTAGCACTTTGTACGTGGCAGATTTAGGTGCCTCTTGGGGGAAATGCTCTTGGCACCCAGTTTAAGTAGGCTGATGGTTTCATGCATTGTGAATAATTCCTTAACTGCCTCTGCCTACAGAAGAAGCGCCTGGAGAACGCGGGCTCGCTGCCCCCAGACGAGTCGGCGTCGCGGCGCATGCAGAGCTTCCCCTACAGCGGAGGGCTCTACGGGGGGCTGCCCCCCACCCACAACGAGGCGGGCTCCCAGCCCCACAGCGTCCACGGCACCGCGCTCATCGGGGGGCTGCCCATGCCCTACCCCAACCTCGCCCCCGATGTGGACTTGACTCCAGTTGTGCCCTCCACAGTGAACATGAACCCAGCTCCAAACCCCGCTGTCTTCAACCCCGAAGCTGTGAATGAACCCAAGAAGAAGAAATACGCCAAGGAGGCCTGGCCGGGCAAGAAGCCGACCCCGTCCCTGCTGATCTGAGCCGGGCTGAGGGAGGGTAGGAGTTACAACTCCAGAAACTTTTCATGTGCGGTATCGTCTTTTTAAAATTTCAGTGTCCTAACAGATGTAATACCAAGATTGGAGGAGTGAAATATTCTTTAAAGATCTGTCTTCAAATGTTTTTATATGTCTGTTAAAAAAAAAAAATACAGCTCCCATCTCCTTTTGAACCAAAACCCCTACAGCCTTTTCTTCGCCACCACTGTCCCAGAGGTCTTTATGCTGAGTTTGGATCCACAAGTCAAAGGGGCAGTCACACAATTTCATTATCACTACACCATGACCCTGCAGGTCCGTGTATTTCAGTGCTGGGCTCGCTGTGGTGACACCGTTCCTGCTGGACATCGCCACAGCAGGGCAGCTCCGTCAAGAGGAAATGTTTGTGGGGCCAAGCCTTGCAGAATCCCATTGGAAGGAGTTGGAAAACTTGCAGAATATAGGTCAGCTTTTATTTTTTATATTTTCAAAACCCCACCAGTGTGGGGCATTCTCTTTTTTATAATTATTATCATTAGTTTTAGTTTGGCTGCAGCTTGTTTTGATTTCCACATAAAACACTAGATCATCCCGTGAGTCATGGGTTGAGATGGATAACAGGTGGGTTCCTTAGCTTTGTTCCAGTGCTGCAGAATGGGGTCTGTGGGATGGGTACAGGGCGCAGTGAGAGCATCCAGCAGGATCAGGCACTGTCTGCACTCTGCCATGGTCACTCCCCTGGATCACTCAGGGTGAAATTAACACAGTGGAGTTTCTTTTAGACTTGGTGGCCCCTGTAACTTAAATAGTTCCATTTTTATTGGCAAACGGAACTTTTAAGTTTAGAGTACAAGAGATTCATCAAGACAAAAAGCTGGGAGGACTGGTGTGTTCCCCACACACTGATATTTTGGCTGCTGGGAACTGCAGGTGAGAATTGAGTGCAACTGAGAGCCAGAATAGGAATTCTCAGTGGACTTGGGTTGTTGCTCAAGCCCTTTAGTTCCTTGGGTTTAGATTTGAAAATTATTCACATACTCAGACATATTGTGGCTGTACTTTATGCAAGGTAAGTACAGAGCTTTACTATTCTTAAGTTTACTCTGGATTTTTTTACACACTCTAATGCAGTTCAGCCACAAGTCACATTCCTTTGCTGTTTGGGGGATCCAGGAAATGTGCACCAAAATGAGAGCATGTACCTGGCTGTTCACTGTGTGCAGGACTGCAGCTGCTTGGGGAAGGAGTGCCAGGTTGTTGGGGCAGGGCTGTGTTCAGTGAGCTGGGGTGCTGGGTGGTGCTGATCAGGGCTGTGTTCAGGGAGCTGGGATGCTGGATGCACCAGACCCATTTCAGATTGATGCCCCAGAATCTGTGAGTTCTGCTCTGCAGTGATTGCTTCTATCATGTCCCTGAGGTGCCAGCAGGCAGCTGCCCAGCTCACAAGAGCCATGGCTTTAGAGACTGCTCTGTTCCCTCCCCACACCATCACATCCAGCTCAGACTATTCCTAGTGTGGATTCAGCACCTGCTCCATGATCCAGCTGTGCTGCTCTGTGTTTAAGTTGCCATTGATGATTCAGCTGTTTGGCATTTGTTCTGCTTCCCAGTGCTCCCACAACAACTCAAAATCTTCCTCTCCTTAGTCTGGCCTGTACGATTTTCATTTCCCAGCCAGTTGCTTTCTGAAGGCAACTCTTTAGGATAAGAGTAGTCAGGACAAACAGAAGTTGAGCAGGTTTCCTTCTTTTTCTTTTGGGTTTTATTTTTGTTTTATTTTGGGGGAAGAGGGTTGGGTTTGGGGTTTTTTGGGATTTTTTTGCAAGTGGCTCTTTGCAAGATTTTTCTTGACAAGGGAAACTTCACTGCTCGTTTTTTAAAGCTCTTCTCCTCTCAGACTCTGAACCAGCTCTTATTATTTCAGAGCTTAGGCCATGGCTGGCCAGGAGGGGACAGGAACATCGAGGGGCTTTGTACAGACATTTGTACACTTGTGTAATATGTAATAGGCCTTTTCACACTTCTGTTGAGCTTTTTACCTGTAACCTTTACTATGTTGTAAATTAAATGCAGATTTTGCCAGGTTGGAGAGTGTAGTGTGTTCGTTCCAGTCTGCACCGGTACAGCTGAGACTGCCCGTCGTGCTGTGGCTCACGGGAGGATCCTGCCTTGGCAAAGTGCCCTTCTCCCTGCAGGCCTTGGCCTTGGGCTGCCTCAGGCTGCAGCTCCTGAAGCTCCCAGCTGCTTTGCTTGTGGCCTGCTCTGCTGCACTGTTGGTACACAAGTGACACTTACTTAACAGTGAGTTTTGAACAGTGGTTGTTTCTGTTTTCCAAGTCAAGTTTTATCTGGTTTTGGCATAATCCTCTTTGTAAGCTGTACTCCAGAGCCCAGCTCTGCTGCTCTCATTGCTCAGCCTGCTCCTCCAACAGAGTGAGGCCTTGGGCAGGCTGAGGGCACCATCCCCTGCCCCTGGATCTGCACCTGCCCTGGGCTCTCACCCCACCTCGCTTTGCTCAAAGCCACAGGCTGCTGTGGAACAAAGCTACCACAACCAGGCTTCCTGAGTCACCAGCTGTGCAGACTTGCAAAAGTGTGTGCCAAAATAAGGAATGCTGGCAGCAGCCTCTGGAACATGTAGCAGCTCCCTACCCTCACCCCTTGCCAGTTCATGTCCTCAGGGAGGGCTGGTCTTCATCTGATTTGTGAGGCTGCCCCAGCAGTCCTAGCAGAGGGGAGACACTCCTTGTTGCAGTCACTTTGGCACAGTAAGGCTCTCAAAGCATTGCTCTTCACACATCAAGCTTCTCTAGAAAATTTCAAATCAGCATCACAGAGCTTTTAGTAAACATTGACAATTTTGTCCTCTTTTCCAAGCAAGTTCCCAATGCCAAAATCACCGATTCATATCCAGTGTAGTGTGATCTCGTGCCCTCCTCTTTTCTCTTGCTCCTGGCCATCACAGCACTCGCTGAGGACTGAGAAATCCCAACAACATGCAGAAAACCAAAAGCCAAACGCTGCTGGCAGCAGAGGCAGAGCTGTTGGTTTTCACACACTCATCATACTTTGTAAAATCGACTTCCCTGATGGCACACAGGTGATCCACACGGCATTCCTGCTGGCACGGCTCCAGGTCATACCTGGCAGAGTTCAACTCATAGTACAGCTGCAAGTAGTGGGGGTCCGTCGAGATCTTCTCCAGCACCGCCTGCATGGAGCTTGCAGAGCCATCAGGGACCTGGAAGGCTTCTGTCAGCCTGTACTCCTCTTCCCACACTGGGAACTCTTCCTCCCCTGGTGAGGACATCGTGTTGGCTCGAGTAAGGTTCAAGTAGTAAGTCACCATATCCTGAGGGAAAGGAAAACAGAACTGAGGAGACATCAGGAGAAGATTGGCCCTGGAGTGAGACCCTGGGCTGGGCTTGGCCCCCCCTGCAGCACCCCCACCCCAAGGGCCCAGCTGCCCTTGGCAGGGCTTCCTACTGAGATGGGCA
Organism: Chloropsis cyanopogon; assembly: GCA_013400585.1. Classification (NCBI taxonomy): domain Eukaryota; kingdom Metazoa; phylum Chordata; class Aves; order Passeriformes; family Irenidae; genus Chloropsis; species Chloropsis cyanopogon. Next base: position 210,714 of record WEZZ01029918.1, read on the forward strand.
CCTGGGGACACCTCAGGTGAGACCCTCCAGAACCCACCCCAAACAGAGCCTGTTTCCTACGGGGTGAAGGGGTGGCTTTGCTCTGCTCTGCTCGACTTTGACCTCCAAACATCAGAAGCTTTGAGCCTGGCCTGCTTCAGCCATCAGTCAGTTTCTATCAGCACTGTCCAGCAGCAGAAGGAAGGGCTGCACGAGTGTTACTTACTGAGCAAAGTTATCTTCTCAACTGTGAACAAACTGAAGAATCAAGTTTTTCACAGCTTCTGTTCTCAGTCTCTTGCCCTTTTTCTCTCTGCTTCACTGGCTCCCCAGCCCTGCACAGCGTATTTTAGCATTCACTTCTATGTTATAAACATGTAAACAGAGCAACTATACAGAGCTTCATCCACTACAAAGGAGGGCATAAGCACCCATCCTCCACCTCTTGGCAAACAAGAGACTGGAAACAGAAACTGCCCCTACAATTCACCTCAATTCAGATCCACTCCAAATGCATCATTTTAGCAAGTAGAGGGACACAAATAATTTTTCAGATGGTTTAAAGGTTTTGGAGGGGGTCTGACAAGTTTGTTATTACTCAAAGAGTAGTTCTGTGATCCATATTACCTGGGGAGCAAAGCAAGTGTCCAATGAGACTCACTAAGGACATGAAGAACACCATAAAAACTGTCTGACCCTGCCTGGGGGAACTCATCCCAGCAGGATGCACTAGCTGCCAGGACCATGCTTCGTTCAAGTCACTGACACTCTGACTAAATCTGTGTGCCAGACACGAGGCTGAAATATCCTGGGTCAGACTCCTCTCGTCCTCTCCCACACAGCTTGTGGGGACTGAGAAATCCTGAAAAGCCTGTTCTGACTACAGGGGGAAATTAAAGTTGCTGCAGAGCTGCAGTGTGGTGCACACAGGGATCCCCTACCAAGACCCGAAGGGTGTCCTGGTCATAGTCGATCACCCGAATCGCAGGGTTGTTGGCTCCATTGCTCACTCCAGGTAACGTTGTTTTCCAGGGAGTGACTCCAGGGGCCAGGAACATGACATTGATTGGAGCACCTTCACAGAAATGCAAAGCAAACTGTGACTGGAGACCATGGCTTGTCCCACACCCTGTCCCCATCACAGATTGCACTGCTGACAGCACCTTTGTCACCAGCTCCCAAAACCACCACACACACAGATCAACACATGGAACAACACTGGGGACTGAGTACAGGGCTGCTGCAGCCAGGAATGGGCTCTCCAGTGCTGGAAAAGGCTCCTGCAGGGAGGGTGGCCAGGGAACCACACTCAGCAAAGGTGTTCATCCCGAGCACCCACACACAGAGATTCAGCACTGCTCCCTCAGCAATGCCCAAACCCTCAAGAGAGAACAGGCAGGAAGCTGCCAGGCGTTGAGGGGAAACAACAACATCTGAGGGTGAATAGGAATGAGGGCAGGAGGTACAGACTGGGGGCAGAGATGAGAACCACTGTTGCCTCTTGTTGCCTGAAGCATGTCAGAAGCTTTTGCTGGCTTCTTAGCTGCTTTCAGGCAACAGCCACTAAAGACTCTCATGGCCAGTGATTCTGAGAGCTGTCAGAGCTGTCACACAAGTGCTTGTGTGACCAGAACAGGTACCTGTGTGGCTGTAGAACATGCGAAAGCTGTCAGTGTGATGGTGCCCAAAGAACTGGGCAGCGATCACCCCGTGGTGCTTCTGCACAATTCCCAGGTACCGCTCGTTAAAGCTCTTCCGGAACCAGGCCTTGCCCCGTTTCTTCTCGAAGAAGCCAGGAGGGACATGCCCCACAATGTAGACCTACAGAAGCAAGAGCTGCCCTGAGCACAGAGCCCACACTGCCCACAGAGCATCAGCCAGCTGCAACTGCACCCAGAGGGAGCAGAGCAGGAAGAGCTTCCAGGCTGGGGAGAAGCCAAGGCTGTTTATTCAGTCTTTTCAATACCATTTCATCTGCTCTAGAAGCGTTGGTCAGTGTTTCTTCCAGCCACTGGAACTGCCCCCCAGGATCCTCCTCACCAGCTGTCTCATCATTCTGGTCATAGTACAGGTTGGTGTTGAGGACAACCATCCGTCCCCTCATCCCTGGGCCAGGCAGCTTCTCGCTGTAGAAAGCTCCTTAAAAATACAACCAACAGAGGAAGAGCTGGAGGTCTGCTCACACTGGTGGCTGTGATCCCAGATCCCTTTGGTTCCACCCCTCTCTATTCTCCTTAGCAACAGCCACAGCAGGGTCACTGCCTGGGACAGTGCCCTGACCACTCCAGGATGTGGATTTGCAGGGACTCTTCCCTGTGCGTCTCTTGTCATTCTCGTGCCCCTCCCAGTGGAGACCTGAATGGGTGTGACAGGCAGCACCAGGAGCTGGGCAGCTCTGGAGAGCCCCAGCACTGCCTGCACCAGCTGCTACCTTTAAAGATATTTTTCTTCCCTCTGCATATGGCAGGAGAGACTAAAGTATAAAATAATTTCTCTTCTTGCAAGCAGAGCTCCAAGACAGAAATCAACATTAAATTGGACGCTACCTCTGCAAATCCTCTATGAATACTGTTGCTCTGAGCATAGAAGCAAGGAAAATTGTTCCTGGTATTCTCCTACCCCTCCTCATATCCCCAGCATGCTCTAAAGATGAGCCAGTGGTATCAGACCTGCTCTGAAGAGAGGAAGGGAGGCATCACTCAGCCAGGGCCGCCACAGTTCTGCTGTTTGGCTGTAGATCCTGTGCTCCTTCCCAGGAAACTGATTCTTGGGGTGGAAGTCATGATTGCCCATCGCTGCGTAGACCTTGGTACCTGGAGACAAAGCCAGGGAGGCACAGGGAGGTCAGTGCTGCAGAGCTCCCCCGAGCTCCCCGGGCACTCCCAGCCTTGGGAAGAGAACTTTGCCAAGGCCACCCACCCTCTGCCCCGGGGCACCACAGGGCTCTGCCCTGCCCCGGGACAAGCCCCCACAGCCGAGTGACTGAGCTGCCACCAGCAGTAACAATCCTTGCCCCCTGCTGACACAGGTTATGTCTGAGGGTATCTTGCAGCCTTTTCTGCCTTCATTACTAATGACAGAAACCTTCCTCTTCCTCTCTCCTGAGTGAGCATGAGCTAACCATGAGTGTGCATCAATGCTGTATGGCACAGCAGAACTGAGGCCACCAAACAAGTCCCAGTGACACAGCCCTTCTGTGCCTTTCCCTGTCCCAATTCTGTCATTTTTCCATCCTGGTTAACCCTTCCCACGGGTCTCTATGCCCTCAAGTCCTACCTGGAAACGTCTCATTTATCAGAGAAGTCAGATTTGCTATGATGCGCAGAACCTTTTCTTCTCCGAGCTGCTCATTGGGGACATGGGGAGTGTCATCTCTAGAAAAAGAGAAGCAGCACAGTCACTGTCTGGGACTAACAGGGCCTGTGCTTACAGCAATGAGCAAGGCAGAGAAACTTGCCAACTCCTCTCTGTGCCTTCCAGAAGAGAAATTCTTTAATTCTTCAAAATGTCAGGAAGGAAAAGGACAAAAGAAACAGGAAAACTGTGTGTGGTTTGACCATCAGTGCAATGATTGCCTGTAGAATTTTTCATTTAAGAATTGTGTTGGTGTTAGCCTGTATTGAAACATGCCCTCATACATTAGGGTCCAAAGAACACTTAAAACAGATGCACAAAGTAAAAAACAGAACATTCATCATACTGAAGGATCACGATAAATTGCACTCTTTCTAAATTCTGGTCTCTATAGGACAAAGCTTCTTCCACCATTCTGCACTTCTGTGTAGAGCTCATCAGGGATATCTGGCCAAGACACTGAGGGAGTTTCAAGAAATCGCTCACAGGGAAAATGAGCTCCACTCCAAACCTGCCAGAGTCAAGGAGTGTTCAGACAACGCTCTCAGGGACGCCCAGGGTGGGATTGTTGGGGTGTCTGTGCAGGGCCAGGGGCTGGAGCCCACGATCCTTGGGGGTCCCTTCCAGCTCAGGATATACTGTGATTCCACAATTCACTTTACCTTAAAACCCCTATGCCCAAGGTGTGAAGGGGAGGCTCCCTCTGCCTCGGGGCGTGTCACAGGCTCTAAAGGTGCCTGGAAACATTGCAAGGATCAGCACTTTGCAATCTGAGGGCATCTCATCTGCAGTAATGAAGCAGAGCTGTTTATGTAACTGTGGTCACCATGAAACAAGGGAATGCCTCCAGTACGGCAGCAATCCAGGGCTGCTCCATGTCTGTGTTTGCATTAACATGCTTATGGCACTTGTAGATGATGCTGGGCTGCCCACAAGCCCACTGGAGAGAGAGAAGAACATTCAAAAATCATGCCAAAGGACTGGGGAAAATTGCTTGAGGGAAAAAGAATATTCAACATAAGGTCACAAGAACCAGTAACTACATCTAAGTGGGAACAGGCATCTGCAGGAACAGAAAACAAAAGCATGGGACAGGCAACAGCCCTGCAAACTGGAACTGGAGGTTACAGCAAGTTCAGGCTACACTATCAGAAGAAAGGCCACATACACAATCACCATGCAAAAGAAAGCTTTCACCACCTGTGAGTGCTATCGAGGCATCCCATAGGACAGGGGACCCACCCTGGAAACCATACCAGGAGAGAACATCCTCCGCTGGGAGGTTCCTCTGACTCCTACAGCAAAACTGTCCCTTCTTGAGACAGGTCTCTCTGGTACCTCATCGCAGCCGAGAAAAATGCTGCAAGTGGGTTTACAGTGCTCTCCTCCCACTGCTGTGACTGGATGCACGGGCACACAGCCCACAGATCCTCCCCCCCGGGCATTCCAGGGGCTCGGACTCACTGCGCAATCACACACGGCCGGACAGGATGCACATAGGACGGACAGTGAGCTGTGATCCTTTTGTCACCTCCCTGCCATGCCACGAGCTTCTNTCAGGCTACACTATCAGAAGAAAGGCCACATACACAATCACCATGCAAAAGAAAGCTTTCACCACCTGTGAGTGCTATCGAGGCATCCCATAGGACAGGGGACCCACCCTGGAAACCATACCAGGAGAGAACATCCTCCACTGGGAGGTTCCTCTGACTCCTACAGCAAAACTGTCCCTTCTTGAGACAGGTCTCTCTGGTACCTCATCGCAGCCGAGAAAAATGCTGCAAGTGGGTTTACAGTGCTCTCCTCCCACTGCTGTGACTGGATGCACGGGCACACAGCCCACAGATCCTCCCCCCCGGGCATTCCAGGGGCTCGGACTCACTGCGCAATCACACACGGCCGGACAGGATGCACATAGGACGGACAGTGAGCTGTGATCCTTTTGTCACCTCCCTGCCATGCCACGAGCTTCTTGCCAGTGCCGAGAGCCCACACCGGGGTCGTGCTTTCCTCCGAACCCCTGGTTTGCATTACGAGGCACATTCTCCCCTCTCCCTTACGAAGCGGGGACCACGGAAAGAGCCCTGACACACCACGAGCTCCGTGCGGGCTCCATTGCCCCTCTCCCGCCCAGCCCCGGTGCCCCGCGGCGGGCCCGGCCCCTCTCAC
>WEZZ01029918.1:222462-270552 GCA_013400585.1 Chloropsis cyanopogon
CAGGCCTGCAGCTGGCTCTGGCTGCGCTCCGACCCGCCCGCTCTGCGCCCCGCCGTGCCCGTGGCGCTGCTCGCCGCCCTCCACCTCCTGCAGCTCGGCTTCTTCTTTAGGTACGGCAGCCCCGCACCGAGTTCCCCGCGTGTCCCCGGGCATCCCCCGGCCCCCGCTCCCACCCTCTGCAGCCGCCTCTCCCGGCACCGGGGATGGGGGTGAGCGGTGCCCCGGCTGTCGGGAGGACCCAGAGGCTCCCTCGCAGAGCGGTTCGGCCCAGCCCCGCGCTGGAGCCGGGTTAAGTGTTTCGCTGGGAGCGACCTGTGTCCCCGCAAGGGAAGTTTCCCTCCGGCTCTACTCTGTGTCCCGGTGCTGTTGGCGCTCTGGACAAGCGGAACAGCGCCCCGAAACTTCGTCACGGCCTTGGGGCTCCCGGCAGTTGAGGGGAGCAGCGAGGCTGAGCCGGGGGAAGGGAATAATCCAGGCAGGTCTGCTGAGGCTGATGCTCAGTTATTGACACTTGCACTTCACCCATGGCTGGGCATCGTGTGGCTGCTGTGGTACTGTGTGGTTTGGGCAGGGGGAAGGAGGGGTTTGGACACAAATCAATGGGTTTTGTTGTCCTGTCAGGAGTTTGTTGGCCTGTCAGGGCAGCGTGGGGACCAAGGTGTGTGCCTTGCGTGGCCCCTCACCACCAGCTGGTCCCACACAGGTGCCTCCATGCTCTGAAGGTGGGCTGGAGGGTGTGCTGGGCGAAGGCAGAGGAGGAGGATGAGCAGAGACACATGGCCTTCCTCTCCCACGACATCAGCATGCTGCGACTCTTCGAGACCTTCCTGGAGAACACCCCGCAGCTCACCCTGCTCCTCTACATTATCCTGCAGACAAACAAGGCTGAGCTCTCCCAGGGTGAGGGGACTGGGGCCAAGGGAGGGGCTCTGGGGGTGCAGGCTTGGGGTCAGAGTGGGCTTGGATGGGGCAGATCAGAGAGGCTGTCCAAGGGCTGGAGGACGCAGCAAGACACTTGTAGTGCCACTCTGCTCCCATGTCACTCCTTCCCTTGACATGTCACACTACAGGGTGGACCCCTGTCCTGCACTCGCATGCCCCAATGGACCATGCTGGACTTGGGGTGGGGGGCCACTGTGGTCATTCTCTCATGTGCCCCAGGAGAGGCTGAGGGTCAAGTGAGAAATCAGGCACCTTCTCGAGAGTAGGGAGGTGCTGATGTTGGTATGGGTAAAGCTCAGGCTGCTGAGCAGGTGCTGTGGTGCCCTTCCCAGGGTGGGAGCAGGTGTCACTGCAGGGAAACAGAGAGTCCAAGGACGTGGGGCCAGCACTCACCTGCCTGTGTGGGCTGAGGGCTTCCATGTCTGGGAGATGGGCTCTGCAGTGCCTTTCAATCCCAGCATTTCTTCCCCAATTTCTGAGCAAGCCCAGGCACCAGCCTCCTCATCCTCGGGGAGGGCAGAAGCCCAGGGGAGAGATGCAGGTGCTGATGCTCTCACCCTGATAGCAGCTGTTGTGTGAGCTGGGGGGAAAACTCATTTTAGCAGTGGTGGGCAGGGAGAGGTTTGAGCCAGGCTGGGCCACCCCTCAGCATTTTCACCTCTGTGTTTGCAGGCCTGGGGATGGGCACGGCGTTCCTGTGTGTGTCCTGGTCTCTGCTGGACTACCACCAGTCCCTGCGCTCCTTCCTGCAGGACAAGTACGAGCTGAGCCTGGGCTCTTCTGTCATCTACTTCCTGTGGAACCTCTTCCTCATCTGCCCCCGCATCCTGGCCGTCGCCCTCTTCGCCCTGCTCTGGCCCTACGGTGTGGCTGTCCACTTCCCTCTGGTGTGGCTGGCCATGTTCCTCTGGGTCAGCCTGCAGGGCACGGACTTCATGGAGTCACCGGGCCCCGAGCAGCTTTACCGGGCCATGGTGGCTGTGATCCTGTACTTCAGCTGGTTCAACGTGGCGCGGGGCAGGACGCTGTACCGCAGCATCATCTACCACGGCTTCATCCTGGTGGACAGCACGCTGCTGGCCCTGGCCTGGCTCTGGGGCCGGGCTCCCTCTGAGGAGCACTCATTCCTCCTCCCCGTGCTCTCTGCAGCCCTGCCCTGCTACCTGCTGGGGCTGGGGCTGAGGGTCACCTACTACAAGTGGCTGCATCCCAACGTGCGGGTGCAGCGGGAAGGCCGGTACGATGAGGTGGATGCCGGTGGAGGGAGCGATGGGGCGGAGTTTCGCTCGTTTTTGGAGCCAGACCTCGTGAACAGGCGGATGCAGTGGCTGGCCCAGACCCATTTCTCCTTGTCCCAGCCGGCACAGCAGCACTTCCTGAACGGGGCTGCTGCTGTGGAGTCTGCTGTCTGAGGGCAGCTCCTCTAAAGGGACATGAGGGGGGAGGTAGACTTGTTGGTTGTGCCCCCCAGGCTGTTGTTCTGGACAGCTGGAGGGAGCTGGCAGAAACCAGGGGTGATGTGGAAGCACCCCATGAGTCCCATGGCACTCAGCATGGCTCCCATGGCTGTACCCTCAAGGAAAGCCACCGTGTTTGTGGGGAGTCCAGCACATTGTGGCACATGGCTGCACTGCTGTGTCAACTTCTCTTGTTATTTATTACTAGCTTTTTCAAAAAAAAAAAATGAAAACAAGAGCACTGGTTGATTTTTCTCTGTGCCTCTCCTGCTGCCATTGCTGTGCTAGGATAGGGCTGGTGGGGGAACTTCTTTCCTCCATGCTTGTGGCTGTCTGACCTTTCTGTTTCCAGCCAGGATTTTCCTCCTTGTGTTAGTTTAGGTGTTACGGTCAAAGCTCACCTGTTATCACTGTGTTCAGGGAGGGATGGGGAAGGAGGCCTGTGCTGGGAGGAGTGGCTGCAGGGTGGCTCAGGGCTTCTAGCTTATTAGGACACCTCAAGCTCCCTTGGCTGCCATTCCCCCCACCACAGCCGGGGCAGCGCTCCCAAGGCTGTGCCCAGGCTGCAGTTGGCCACGGCCATTCTCAGCCATTGGCTGTTGGTGTGGTCAGTGTGGTCAGCAGTGGGGTCAGTGCTGTGCCAGCTCCTGGGCACGGACACCCAACACTTCCTAGGTGGGGCTGCCTCCACCCAGCTCGGTGCCCAAACCCAGGCAGGCCCCAGAGCAGCCCCTGCCCTTCGCTGTTGCCCAGCTGGCAGCCATGGCACATCCTGGCTGGAGCACTGACCTTTGGCTCCTTCCTCTCACCTCCATCACATCCCTCCCAGCACCCCATCCCAGGAGGAAACTTCCACACCAGGGGAGGCATCTGGATGCAGCTGGAGGAGCAGCTGAAATGCTGTTCCACAGCTGCTCCTGTAAGAAGCTCAGCCCTGCCCAAGGCCAGCAGTACCGCAGCAGAGGGTGGAGAGGGGTGTTGCCTTGTGCAAAAGAAAATGGGAATGTTTTGTGCAGGAAGCACCATGTGCCTCCCCTGGGCACCTCAGGAGGGCCCAGGAGCAGGTCCCTGCCCCCCTGGCTCCTCAGGACTCCCCAGGAGCATGGGGGCTCTGGTGGCTGCACTGTGACCTGGGGCACCCTGAATGCTCCTGGTGCTGCCAAGTCTGGCTCGGGCTGTCACGGGGGCAGAGAACAGACTGAAGCACTGACTATAGAAAATAAAGACTTTATTATTTTTTTCCAGTTCACAGGACAGTTCCCATTACAGACCATGAACAGGCAGAGGCCCCACAGCCAGCAGCACCTGAGATCACCCCTCACAGCACAGCAAGAGGTGCTGGGGGCTCCAGAGGTCCTGCTGCTTCCCACCAGTGCCAGCACAGAAATCTCCCCAAGGGCTCTTGGAGGCAACAAATATTAGTGGATCAGGTGGTTTTAAAAGCGTCTGTGGCTGTGTTGAAGCAAAAAAAAAAGCCAGCGGCACCCAGGTGAGCTCAGGTGCTCTGGGCCTGCAGGCTGACTGTCCTTCAGGTGTTCAGGTTTGCTCTCCCATTACCCCTGACCTGACTATAGCTGAACTGGTGACAGAGACAGGAGAAAATCAATGCTTGGATAGAGATGCTGTTCTTGCCTCAAAAGAGACAGGAAAAGGCTTAAATTTAGCCAGTAGAGAAAAAAATAAAATAGCCAGGTCATCCCTTTATTAACAAACACAGAAATGTACCATCAACCTCCTGTTATAAAAGTACTTTACATACATTCAAGGAAACATCATATAAATACCAGTATGAAATGTCAGTGGCTGCGAGTTCCACACTCAGCTAAAATTTTACCAACATCTTAAAATTTCCTTAAAACATTTGAAGTAAACAAACACAAAGCACAACCAGCTGCCAGGCAGCTCAGGCCTGCAGGTCCAGCACCTGCTGCCAGTGCCTGGGCAAACCCAGCCCCTCTCCAGCACGGCTCTGCTCAGCTGCTTCCCAGGGGAGCAAAGCACGTGGGCTGCTCGGCCGTGCCGGTGTGGGAGGTTAAGGCACAGGTTTTAATCCCAAAGTTCAGTCAGCTGGAGTATGAGACATGCTCCCCACAGGCTGCTGCACAGGCTGGGACAGCTCCCAAACCTGCTCACAGGAGATCTTTGGATGGGCTGAGGGATGTTCAGCATCAGCACAGACTCTTCTGTGACTACAACTCAGTCCTGCTCCTCTGGTGACATTTCCAACCCTGGGAGCAATGAGGCTGCTCCTCACCACAGCTCTGGCACTTCACAGGGACCCAGAGGAACTGGACTCTTTGGACCCAGCAGGAAGGGAGCTGGAGCTGCCTCAGCTGCCTCGGAACAGGTGTGAACACACCTTGGCTCTCCATCTGGTGTAGACAGAGAACATCCCTGGGTCCTGCTCCTCTTTCCAAATCCACTGCTGAGCACTCCCAGCACAGCCTGTTTGCCCACCGGGCTCTGCTGGGCCAGCAGCCCCCAGGGCAGCCCAACACCTCTCCCTCTGCTGAGCTGCCCGGTGACACCCACAGCAGACTCCTCAGATTTTCCTCATGGGATGAGCAGTTCTGCTGCTGGAGGCAGCAGCTCCCCCACGGACAGCATGTTCCTGCTGCAGAGCTCCTGGGGAAATGCACAGAAATATCCAGTATCCACCTGGATCAGAGCACAAGGCCAACACCTGGCAAGGATCACTCCTGACTCCAGTGACCACCCTGGAGAATCACCTTTGATTCCAATTTAATTAATAAAAAAAAAAAAACAAAACACCAAACCCAAAGGGAAACTGGAGCTGGTACCATGTGGAATAGACCTCCCAGGCCCAGTCCCTGAGCATGAGGTATCCAAACCCCTGGCTCTAGGCACCTTCTGCCCCACGGTCACTGGAGCTGGCCCAGGAACAGATGCTCCCAGGGCACAGCAGAGCCTGTGCAAAGCTGGCCCAGCAGCTCCCCCTGCACTGATGGAAATTAACCCTCAGTAATTAGAGCCACGAAAGGAATGCAGCAAACACACCCCTGCCTGTATGGGCACAGCAAATGGGTCAGTGTCCTCCCTGCAGAGACAGAGTTTCAGCCCAGTCTCCCGATGGCTGATGTGGGGCTGATGACCACGGTCTGGAGGGGTCTGGGTGCAGCCACAGGTCTGGCTCTGCAGGAGCAGCAGCAGTGGGCTCTGGGGCACAGCACACACCTGTCCTCAGGGCACCTGCTGATCTGGTGCCATCAGGGTGCATGGGGGAGACCACCAAACCCAGCCTGAGTTGGCACAGCACCAGCCCCTGTGCCAGCCCCAGTCCCCAGCTGGCTGCTCCTGGCCAGGGGAGCTGCAGGTCACTGACTCCAGCCTCTGTTCTGAGACAGCAGCAGGAAAATCAGCATCACCCTCGCTCCCAAGTGCTCCATGCTGCCAAGTCACAGTGTCCTAAAAAATTAAGTCCCTCTTAACAAGGCATTTGTTTCTCACTATGTAGTTAGGCTAATGCAAAGAATAAAGGAAAATTGAATCTGATTCTACTAAAAGGAACTTACAAATAGGATCAGGAACACAGAAGTGAAGGTTATACCATAGCTAGAGCCTTCTCTGCAACATTCATGAGGATTTAGGAATTAGATTATTCCTAGTCCAGGTGAGGACTCTGTTCACATCTGAGCAGTCTGCACCAGTCTGCTGTACCTGATGCTCACAGGTAATTTCATTTTTCTTTGCAGGGAAAATCTGTGGGATCTAGAGTCCAGACCAAGGCTGGAATCCAGTGATCTCCTGCTGGCTAAAAGGGCTTCTGCACACATTGACTGGAAGCCACTGGGATCAACTCAGACCACCAATGCTTGCCTCTACAAGAAACCACATATCCCAGAAGCATTCCCTTACCTTTATATTTTCCAGTAATCCCACACTGAGGAAATAACATAAGGACATTGTAATAAATTAACTGTTTTGAACACCCAGGGAAGGAGAGAGAACACATTTTACAGCAATAGAGGTATTTTTGACATTTTCATTAATATTTCTTATGAAAAAAACCATAGCTCTTCGGCTTTGCAAAACAAGGGAGGTTTAAGCTCTGCCATCAGCGTTTTCCTATAAAAATAAATTTTTTTGTTTACTTGGGTTCTACAACTAAGCTGACTAGAAAGAAGAAGGCTCTTACACATAAATCTGCTGTTTTATGGCCCCTCCCTCTGGAGGCACCTGCCAGAGGCACTCAGCTGGCTCTAAGTCCCTTCTGCACACAAGCTCTAGCTCTGCTGAGTCTAGGGCTTCTTTACAGGATACCTCTGGACTTGGCAGGGCCCGTGCTCCCGAGGAATGACCTGCTGTCATACTCCACTGGACAGTTTGCATTAGGTATGCTTTCTTCATCAAGCTGAAAAGTGAGTCCCCAAACATGTGAGATTTCTGCCCCCCGACTAATGGAGAGGGCTTGTGGGAGCTGCAGTCACATCTTTGCTCCAGCTTCTTACAGGAAGTCTAACTCAAGGGCTTGGTGAAGGGACACGAGGTCAGCGTGATTTGTGATCCTCCAGAACGGCATGTTGTGCTGTAAAGAGAGAGGACAGTCAGCTTTATGCAGGGATTTTCAGCTGAGGTGGAAGCAGGCTGGGTAGAGCTGCAGGGCAGTGCAGGACTGAGCACACCGCTCTCAGGACTGACCTCAGCCACGAGCACATCTGTATCTGGAGCCCATCTTCTGTGCACAGCTGTGTGAGACAGGCACCAGCACTGACTGTCAGCTGCTCACGATGGAAACCTTGGCTGTGAGCTGCTGCTGCACCCAGGAATGCCTGCCCAGGGCCCCCAGGAAACCTGCACAGGCAACAGCTCTGGCACATGGCAGAACGTGTGCAGCCTGCAGAGTCCAGCTCCTGATAGTCAACTTTACACTTCACTACTAATTATCACAACTGAACAATCTGTCCAGGCCTGTCCAAATCAAACTCTTCACTCCTTATTTGTAATCCAGCCTAATGGCAGGTGCTGTATTGATCTGCTGCTGTTCCTGAGCCCTGACTCCTCCACACTCCTGAAAACTGCAATATCCTGATAGTCACAGGCTATGATCAGCATACAGAACCATATTCATCATATTCATCAAGGGTGGAAGAGACTTCCAAGATCACCGAGTCCAACCTTTCAACATGCTACACTAAGACACTGCTGACAGGGGCAGTGTTATATGCAATCCTAAACAACAGCCAAAGAGAAACTTTAAACACCCAGGAGCCAGAAAACTGCCCATCTTAACACAATGGAAATCTTTTGCATCAAAGGCAAACTTTGCTCCTGGCTGCCCTGGTCTAAAGAGTTCAGCCTTGGAACATGAGTCCTTGAAGGCAAAGCCTGCCAGCAACTTCCCTTTGCACTGCCCCAGCTCTGCAGTCAGACCCACCTGCTTGGCTGCGACCTCCTCATCACGCCCATCTCCGATCACCACGTAGGTGACCTTCTTTCCAAACCGTGACACGATCCTCTCGAAGCAGCTCTCTTTACCTGCCAAAGACAATCCCCCTGTAAGGAGCCTCAGGCAGAGAGAAACAGAGCCTGAACCTTCCTCCCAGTACAGAAACACTTCTTGTCTTACTGGGCAGGGGTAGCACCCAGTTCAGCTCCTGAGGCCACAAGCCTTGACAGGTGGACCACAGCACAGGGCTGCAGAAAGGGCATTTCCCCATGTAAAGATCCCAGCTAATCCTCAGCAGATGGCACAATACCAGAGACTTGGCACAACCCCTTACCTATTTTTGTAGCACTATAAATATTTTCAATGGGAAACACCTCGCCCAATCCATACAGAAGAACTTTGGCAAGAGCTGGCATCAGTTGGGTGGTTGTGATCAGGATGTTCTCACAGTTTTTTCTAAAAGAAGAAAAACACTTGTAGCAGCACATCCACAGGCAGTGGTGCCAGCACAGCTCGGGGCAGTCTGATCAGCTTCCCCAGGTGCCATGTGCTTTGCTGCCCTGCTTTCAGGGGGCCTTTTAGGACAAGGTTTTGCAATTTTTGCTTGTTTGCTTCTGGCAGAATTCCCTGCCAGAAAAACCACTGGTGAGCACGGGGACCTTGCTAACCACAGGTGTTGCAGCAGAGAATGGGTGGAGTTCTTGCCCTCAGTCACTCTGCAGCAGTGTGAGGGGGGCAGTGCCCAGCACAGCGCTGCACCCCAGGGCAAGAAAGGGCTGAGAAAGCCTCACATGCACTTCCAGGTTCCATACCTGGACTGGATGAGCAACAGGGATTTTAATGCAGTTTCCAGCCAGGAATCTGTCAGCACTTCTATGTCAGTCCTCAGTCGCTGCAGAGCTTCCCTCTTCTGTGGGCTAAGCAGGCCTGGAAGGTGAGGAACATGTGTTTGCCTGGCAAGTCTGACACGGGAGGGCTGTCCCCACTGCACCAGCTGCCTGCTCTGCAATAAATAACAGAACTGAAGGCCTCTGGAAGCTGGACTGTCTGTCTCAAAGCAATGGAAGAAACCAGCTCCCAGTGACATGAATGAGCCCAGACATCCATCCAGGAGTCTGACCATGGGGAACTGGGCAGACACTTACCTGTGATTATTTGAAAGCATTTCTCAGCATACAGACAAAGGCATTTCTCTTGTACAAAGCACTCACAGTAGCAGGGGTCCAAGGCCACAGAGCAGGGGAAGGAACTCCTACAGTCACCCTCTCTGACTTTCTGCTTTTCAAGGACCCTTTCCACTTCAAGCCCTTTTAAATAACTTTTTTTTTTATAAACTACCCCCCCTTCTTTTATTCCCATGCTTGTAATTGCTTTTAGATATCATTTTCTTCAAGCCTCCAGTTTTGAATTAAAGGCAGAGGGAAGTGGAGCCCATTTCTGCTCCTGACAGTAAACACAGCAAGAAAGGAGCACATGGAGCCTGCACATCTCTCCAATTTTCATCCATGACGTATGAGCCCCCCTCACTCCAGCACTAGGAGAATGCTTTACTCCTCGTGTCCACACATCAGGAAAGCCAAAGCTCTGAGGAAGGACGGGGTCTGGCCCCACAAGCTCTGTCCAGTGCTCAGACCTCAGCGCAGGTGACCACTCACCTCCAACGTTAGTTTTGTATTTGTTGTAGATCTCGCGTACCCTGCGGTAGCGGAAGGCCAGTTTCCTCATCCAGTCCACTCCTTGCACGCCCACCGAGGAGCTGTGGTTGGCATTGCTGCCCGAGCCACTGAACCCATCCGTGGAGAAGTTGTAGTTGCTGTTCCAGGAAAGCAGATGTGTTAGGTGTGCCACAGCAGCAGAACCACTGCGGCATCTGGGGCGGGGCTGCCCATGGCAGCAGCTGAGGAACACCTGGGGAGGAGCTGCACAAGCACCTTGGCACCTGGAGAGCAGAGCCTGGCTCCTGTGGGAATGCTGACATCCCAGCACAGCTGCTGCTGCCTCTGAACTGCTGCACTGATCCAACTCCTTTCACACCCTCCACTACAAAACCTTCCTTTACTCTTTGGCTGCTCACTCCTCTGCCACAGGGAACATCCTTCCCACTGAGCCCTTCTCATCCTGCAGCAATAAACCCCAGCACATCTTCCACACATAGCATCCATGCCTTTCCACCACAGCTGCAGCTCCACAAGGAGATAAGCTGCTTCAGCAGTTTATAACTGCAGGAAGCAAGTCCTGCTTCACCACTTTCCCTGTGTTTCTTTCTCCCTGACAGATCCTTTTCAGACTTTTTCATGAGCCAGCTCAGCTCAGTGAAACAACCTACCTCGCCCTGTTAGATAGTGAGCACCATAAGCTCTCAGAGGGATGCAAACCACAGGGGGACTTTCAAAGGTCAAGATCATGGAATCACAGGATGGTTTAGGTTGGAGAGGACCTTCAAGATCATCTCATTATAAACCCCTGCCATAGGCAGGGACTTTTCCCACTAATCTAATTAGAGTAACCATTAGATTAGGTTACTAATCTAATGATGTCATCATGAGATCTGAACTGTTGGTTCTCCATTCCTCACTGTCATTGAGCACAGAGGCAGCATTCAACAGTGGACAGTGTAATTCACAATATAATTTCAAAACTCTTAATGCTTTGAAGATCTTCAAAGAAATGCCCCCCAGCAAATAAACACTTTGCCAGGCTTAGTCCTGGCAGAATGCTGAGCTCCTTCCCTTAACCCCATCTGCATTTGAAGTCTTCACAAAACCTGATTATATCAGCAATACATTTCCTGCATTCATCAGTACAATACCTTAGATCTTGGCCATTGTCATCAGATGCCACATCTTCTATGTGTACCTGGTCACACTCCTGTTAAAGACAAAAAAAACCAAAAATCAAGTCATGTGGTAACCCAGAAATACACTGACATTTGCAGATTAAAGAAATTGTGACAGAAACCAATCCCTTCACATTTCCCAACTGCAACAAGCCATGCCACACTGCCTCCACAAACCCACAGAGCTTCCACTAGCTCTGTCTGCCAGTGGGGGTTTTACTTCCCAGTCCCCAGAAGTCCTTGCACAGCATGGCATCTTAAGTACCAGAAAGGATTGAAAAAGCACATTTCTGTGGCATTTTGAGTTGTCTGCAAAAAAAGAACTGCAACACTCACTGAATAGGTTGGACTCAAAGCTCACTTGCCACTTGAAACCCTTCTGCCATTTCAAAAAAGAAAACAAAACGACAGCAGTGTGGTGGCACTGCCGTGGTGCTTAGTGCAGCTGATTGAGCTCACTAACCAACACCTACAGCAGTATGTTTTGTGCTTGAGCACACAGCTAACACATCAGTGAGTCCCCTTCCAGCACAAGAGACTATCTGGCATTTACATTTGGTTTTTTTGTTGTTTTTTTTCCCTGAAGCAGGGAGGTAACTCATTACCACCTTTGCAAAGTTCACTGCTGCCAGTAGTCACACCACAGTGGAAATACCATTTAAGTCTCTGTTTGCATCAACAAAACCATCTTGTTTTTCCAAATGTGCATCAGTGATAAACCTACAACTAACTGGTCCCTGTTCATATTCAGCCTTCCTTGTCTGTAAACTAGTGCTGTCAATTCTGCAAATTACATTGAGTGGAGTTACATCAAAGACAACACAAAAGAAGAAGGGAGGGTGTTGTGGGTCCTCTATGGGTACAGCCTGCTTGTCCTTCAAAGCTGCTCCACAGCCAAAGTCACCTCCTGCATTCTATCCTTGACTTAGTCACAGCCCTTGAGAATTGGCATCCTCATGACTGCCTTTTCCTCATGTCTGGTCTCCATTTCAAAAGTGGAAGCAAAGTGCTCACCAGTCCAGAAATGCAAACACAGGATGGATCAGGCATCACTCTTTTCATTTGTTCAAGCAAAAGCCCAGCAGAAACTGAGAGAGCTCCTGACACTAGAAGGCTGCAGAACCTGTCTCAGTTCAGAGTGCACCCCTGATTTGGCCATGCTTACAACAAAAGTATTAAAGAGGCTCTGAAGCACAGAGCCCTCACAGAGTGAGGTGTAATTCTGACATGGTAACGTGGAGTTCTGCCTTTCAAACACATTTGCCATGTACCTCCAAGTCATTGAAAAACAAGTGAGTATCAGCAACTTCAAAAATCATCTCCTCCATGGACAGACCTGAGCCAATCACTAGAGTTGGATCCTGAAAAAACATAAAAAAAAAAAAAAAAGAAGATAAATGCACTGTGGATACAGGCAGAAGGGAATTGTCATAAATCTCTCATCAGTTAAACTGCACAGTTTTCCACTGTATATCAAACCTGGCATAATTCTAGCTACATTCAATGGTGTGAACTACAATTTCCCTAATATTTTAAACAACTCAATTTAAAAAAAAACTAAAAAACCAAACACTTCAGTGCTCCATAGCAAGAATTATACATTTTCACAGTCAGCACATACAAAACATACAAAAATGTACAATGTATTTTGAAGGAAAAAAACCACTTTTTTTTCCCCTATATGCAAGGACCTCAGTTATTCCCAGAAAGGATGGAACCAGTTTGACAGACTTGCATTGTAAGAAGATACATGTTGGTGATGTCCATGTCCTAGCTCTGTATAAACCCAAATTTAGTCCTTTCCCTGTCCCAAACAGCCAACAACTTAAAAGTAACACCACAGAGAGTGAAAAAACCCCAAAACTATTTCTTTTCTGAAGACTAACATTAAATGCTGACAGAAATGGGTTTTCTTCCATGGAAAAGACAGTATTACCTTGCCATATTTTTGAGCATAAGACCCTGTGAGAAGGGAATGGAAGATGATGATGGTTTCATCCAGGTCCCAGAGAAACACCCGCTGCAGAGAGAACAAGAGGAGGTTAGAGCTGAGACATTCCAGGCACTGAACTGACATAAAGGAACAAGTTTGAGAGTTAATTTTGTGGTTAGCTGCAGTATGCTTTAGAAGTGTGAACAACAGCTGTCACCTTACAGGCTGAACACATTCAACTCCTCAGTTTATTGCAGTGGAGTTTATTCACTGCCACAGAAGTACACATTCAGGCTATGGCTGTTTGGTCTAACTATTTCAAAAGCTTCTCTTGCTTTTACAGTTATAAAAGTAAAGCTCAGAGTGCTAATGAATTTCAGAGTCCTGCTGAGGTAAAGTGTACTTCCTGTGATCTGGAGAGCACCAGGTACATGCCCTTGGTGTTTGTCAGAGAAACCTTTGTTATAAATAAGGCAACGGGGCTGCCATGGGGAATGGCAGAGTTTGACATTGAGAGCTGGGCCAACATGTGGGGTGGAATAAGCCCTCACACCAGTCCAGGCTGAAGGAGCTGAGGGCAAATTGGACACCAGTACTAGCCAGTAGCACTCTCTCCCTGTGGATGACTTTCCTGCTGGAGTGTGCCACGTGTGCCAGAAAGGAGGTGCTGTCTCACCCTATTTGGCACTGGGAAGGTTACCCCAGACTGCATCCCTGGTCCCAGAGATCTGTGAGGAAATGAGAGTTGCCAGCAAAATTCTACTGAGATGGTCAGCAGCCCACAGGAGAGGCTAAGGAAACTGGGATAGCTTATCTCAGCATAGAGGAGACTAAGGGACATCTAACAGGAGACCACAACTAATTGAAAGGGAACTGCAAAGGAGATGGAGACAAATTCTTTTCAGTAGTGGCAGATGGAAAATGGCTGTGGAAGAAGAAGGGGAAATTTGCAGCATGGGAGATTCCAACCAGAGACAGCAAACCTCCTTGCCTGGGGGGATGTGGTAGTGCTGGGACAGATCACGAGGTACAGATGTCACTGTCTGGGTACAGGATCTTCAGCCTTGGAGGCTCTTGTGGCTCAGGCAGACAAAGCCACAGCCCCAGTGCTGGGGACAGCCCTGCTCTGAGCATGAGCCTGGAGTGGGACACCTGGATGTCTCCTCAATGACACCACTAGGATTCCAAGATGCATTTAAGTGATGCTTTGGGTTTGAAAGGAACTTTGAAAACCATCCAGTTCCAACTCCTCTGCCATGGGCAGGGACACCTTCCACCAGACCAGATTGCTCCAAGCCCCATCCAACCTGGCCTTGGACACTTCCAGGGATGAGGCAGCCACAAATTGCCTGGGGCAGCCTGTGCCAGGGCCTCTCCACACTCACAGGGAAGGCACTCTTTCCTGATATCTAATCTAAACCTACTGTCAATTTGAACTCGTGGGGACAGACCTTTTAGTACAGCCTGTAGTGATGGAACAAGGGGGAATGGTTTTAAACTCAAAGAGAGTAAATTTAGACTAGATGTAAAGAAGACATTTTTTACAATTAAAGTGGTGAGGCACAGAGAGGTCATGGATGCCCCACTCCTGAAAACATTCAAGACCAGAGCTCTGAGTAACCTGACATCTACTTGAAGATGTCCCTGTTCATTGCAGGGTGGTTGGACTAGACCACCCTGAAAGGTCTCCTCAACCCAAACCATTCTATAATCACCTTCCATTTCCATGGAGATAGAATGAAAAAAAGAGAGGAGAATTTTCACCATCACATTATTCTGCACTGCTACCTGTAGAAAAGAAGATCACTGTTTACCTCCAGTTCACTGTCCTGTGAGGAGGAGGTATCTGCTTTCCTCTTCCCTCTGTTCTTTCCAGGGATGTTTTTTCTTGCTTGCTCATCTAACTCTTTACTTGCAGTTGCTCTTGGTAGCAAAGGACTTGTGGATGCATCTCCTGGAAGAAAGAAATCACACAGCTCTCATCCCCTTGTGTCTGAAAACAAACACCAATACAGCACCAGCCACAAACCACCCTAGCAAAAGCTAAGATGTTACTTTACTATGTGGATGCAGTAGTAGTTGAACCTTGATTAGAACATAAACCATCATTTTTTCTCCCATCATTTCAAAATAGCTCCATCTCCTCAATTCAGTCCCCCAGAACTATTTATGAGCTATTATATATTATATATGAGCTATTTTAAGAGCTACTGTCTGCAGAGCAAAGCCAGAGCAGAGACCCTCCATCCTAAGGCCTGGAACCCTGCAGTCATTTCACTACCCTGGAACTTCTCTATTACCCAACTATGTCTATTTTATTTAATAGACAATTGAATATAAAAGAATAACAGCAATGATGGAGACAGCCTTGTCCAAGCAGCACGGCCATGACTGACAGGGAGATGGGATGGAGCCTGTTCTGCTGCTGCTAAGAATACCCTTCCTAGGGAAGAGTACATCACCTCCTGCAGCCAGGAGTTCAGAGTGCTCCCTCTCCCAGGGCACACAGGTGTGGTAGGTATCCTGGAATGGCAGCAGTAGAAGGCTTCTGATACCTAAGTTTGGCTGGCCCACCATAATACCCTGCACACCAGTGAGACCAATCTGCCAAGGAAGACAGGTGTCCCATCAGGCCCAGCATGACAAGACACTGCAGGTGCCCTTTGGAGGTGTTTCCCCACAGCTGCCCCTGCACTGTCCAGCAGAGGTGCTTCCCAGACCCCCCCTCACCAGAGGAAGGTCTCTGCACCGGCCGTGCTGGCACCAGGGCGTTTGGCTTCTCCTCTGGGTACGTGGTCGTGGCGAGTGCCAAGCTCTCTGTGCTGCTGTCTGCTGGTGGCACCACTCCAAAGCCTGAGCTGGGGTAGCAGGTCTGGTACTGACTCTGGCCAAGGATCGTGTACGTAGGATATTCCTGTGGGGGGAAAGAGTTAGGGATGGTAGGACAGCCCATTCAGAAAACACTCTCAATCACTCTGAAAACAATCTGAATCAGAAATATCCTGTCCAGAAAAAAATCCCAGCAAGAGCACAGTGTGACTTTATGCTGTTTCATTCTGCCTATGTAAGACACTCCCAAAAAGGGTTGAGAGCTCTGGCTGCCCAATGGCTCCTGCACAGGCAGGTTTTGCAGAGGAGATCAGTGATCACAGGGCCATTCCTCTGCTTCCAGTGTCTGTAAAAATTAATTTATAATGAATGAAGTGACAGTAACAGGGGAGTTGATTGGATGCCAAGACATCAGTGCACTCTGTGCTCTGGAATGTGTGGTTTTTGTCTTGCATTTGACAGTGACAGAAAGTGACCCTGGGCCACACTGAGGGCCCAACTGCAGGATAAATGGCCCTTACTCACATCCTGACTTCATCAAGCAATAATCCTGCATGCTGGAGGGTATCCATTTATGAAAACTACTTAATTCATTCAGGAGATCACTCAGCACCTGGAGCTGTGCTTGAGGATTTTAACTTCTGCTACTGACAGTAAGAAAAGCAGCGACCCCAAATGTCACATCACTATTCTGGTACACAGTGCTGTCCTGATTCTCTTGAAGAGCAGCCTGGGTTTGTGAACCAGGTGCCTTGGTCTGAAATAATAAAAGAAAATCTTTTTTTCCCCTTATGGTTCCAAACAAGTTTACGTTTAAAAAGCAACAGCATAAGCACTGAGGGATTTTTGTGCATCCATTGCATTTTCCACACTTCCTGTATTCTCTTTCTGAAAAGCTGGACACTGAAGGCTTCCTTTGTATAACCAAGTACTCAGAATGGCAGTTAACCCCCCACAGAGGAAAAAGGCAGGGGAAAATGGTCTTTGTTAGCCTGCAGGGCTGTCTCACTTTGTTCTAGTCTACCATCAGAATGCACACCCTACTTTATTGGGTTGGGGTTTTGTTTGTGTACAACCTCATTTCCTATTCTTGCTGAGGGAGAACAAAGGCATCCAAAAAACATCCAACTCTAATCCTTCCAGCAGGTTTAGTCCTCAGAATAGCTGAATTGTTTCTTCCCTTCCATCTCTCTTGCAGAGATCTCAGTTATCTCTCAATATTCACCTCCCAATTTGCAGATGGGGCAACAGCTTTGAACAGATGAAGTGAGTTTGTTGCAAAGGCCAAAGGGAGAAGCATCATGGTCAAAGAGACAGCAGGAGTGATGTGGTGACTTTGAGTTACACACTGAGTCACACACACAGCTCCAGTACCACTGTGCTCCATTTGAAGTGACATTTCCATGGTAGTTTTGAACAACGTGATGAACAAAGGTAAAGGAGATGGTGCACATAAATTTACCAAGGAAGTTTTACCTGTGAGATGCTGGCTACTGCTGATGTGGAAATATTGACAACAGTTGAGGATGTAGAGACTGGACTGGCATTGGTAGTTGATGCTGTAAAATTGAGAATTACTGCATTAAATATTCTAGAAAAGTGCAAGAAATGAGAAGTTGTGAAATAAATACTTACTAGGCAAATGTGCAAGCATTTGTGCTTCCAGCAGCACTCTGCTACTAACAGCCAAGAAAGGACTGGGGTGTACTTTGACACCAGTCCCATTTCAGTTGGGTTTACAGGAAAGGAGAGCTAGTACATCTTTAAAAACACTTCTTCCCAATGGTTCAGGAACCTTTTCCCTCCATGGTTCCTAAGCAATTGGTGTAGAATTAAAAAGGTCTTACATCTTTACTACACGTTTTGATAAGACAATCAGTAGCAGCTGAAAATTAATCAGAACAAATCAAGAAAAAGGACATGAATGTGTTTAAATCAATTCTGTTTAAAAAAAAATCTGCATAAAACTTAGCATTTTTAGTCTAATTAGATTTAAAATTTAAGCAAACATTAAGAATGTTTCAAATAGTAGAAAAAGAGTGTTTCCTGCTGCAGAAAGTGAGCATCTCTCCCAACATCCCTGTGTCTAGAACTGCTTTTTGGATGTGACTTCCTGAAATAATCTGTCAACAGCTCACATTCTCAGGGATGTGTAGTTGTTGGTACCAAATTGAAGATGTTCCATAAGCTTTGTGTCACTGCATTCAGTTCTCCCAAAACACAGAAGAGGCTGCCAGAGCAGCACTTGGGAACACCAGTCATTTAGCAGTTTTTGGGGGGGTTGCAGACACAGGGCCACTCCACTAAACATTCCTCAACATGGGGCTTTGGGACTCACAAGGATAACAACAAATAATTACATCAGCAGGAACAAAACCAGAATGTACAAAACCAGATGCCACCAAGAAGTATTTTCTTTTCTAAACCACCTTCCTCTTCACACAAATAAAACCAAAAAATCACTTTTAGATGCTTATGTAAAGACTTGCAGAAATTCACAGTATCCCTGCCTTACCATCACTCTGAGAAAAACCCTTGTTTTCTGCAAATACCACCACACAAAATTCACCCCAAGAACTCAGGCTTCTGAAGGCTTCAGAAATGGCCCCACCATGAACTCTTAACGAGTGTAGGTTGTGCTATGGTGAGCACCAATACTACCTGGTGCCTCCTGGCAAGAGGAATGGATCCAAAATACACCTCCAAAAAGTTAAGAAAACAAAAGAAACAGATCTTAAAAGATGTGTAGAAATACACAGTATTTACATGAGATGAGAAATATGAGGGATGAAAGCAGAAACAAAGGGAAGTAATTAGCCCCAGAAACATTTACAAAAAGGCAAAAAGGCTGCACTGAGCAGCAATAATGGCTGTGAAGACACTCAAGGACCTACAGCAGCTCCACAGCTACCTGAAGCCCAGCAGTGAGCCAAGGAACCTGTCACAGACACTCCTCACAAAAAACTGCTCAAAAACAGGGGCAGTTTCCAAATAAAGCTCCTTCCAATTACACATTATGAAAGCTATCAAGGCTGTTATCACCTTAGGAGAAGGTGATAACCTCCTAGGTTATCACCTCCTATCCCCTATAACCTCCCTTCCTAGGCCCCTGTGAAGCCCAGCTCTCCAGAAAAGACCCTTGCTAGCTGAACAAACCTGCCGTGCAGCTGGGGCAGAGCAGCTCTCTGGGACACAGACTGTTACACCACTGCTCTCAAGATTGTTAAGGACAGGAAACAGAAAGTGATTCTTATCTCTAATGCTCTGCAGAGACTGCTTCTCCACTGAGATTGATTACAGAAGTTAAGAAATGAGAAAAAAGGTTTGGCAATCCCTCACATGAACTTCATTGTTTATCTTAACTCTGGTCTCCCTCCAACAGGTTTTTTTAATAATCCTGTATCTAAACAGTGCTACATAGCAGATTTTTTTCAAACAGTTCCCACCACATGGATGAACCAATTCCTTCTGCACTGTGGGCCACTTCCTTTTACCTGTGAATGGGGCAGAACCATGCAAAAATATTTGGCAAGGATTTGCCAAACATGACTTCAAGGGCTGAGGTTTAAAGACCAGCAAACACAAATACTGCATTAAGATGCCATGACTCTTTTCCTCTTTTCCATTCTTTATCCCCCACTTCAGATCTCATCCTCAGACATTACATCCCTGCCTCCTCTACCTTATTAATCAAATCTGCTTTGCTTCAATCATTTTCAAAGAGCCAAAACCAGAACCATGCACTGAAATTCCCCTCCAGTGTGTCAGCATCATTGTACAACTGTGTCTCACCCTGGTGATTTGAGTGGAGAGAAAGAAAAGATTTTCCAGGAATTACTACTGAAACAACTCTGTCCATCCTTCCAGCTCTGCTCTCCACCACCTCCCTGGCACCTGCCCCTGTACTGACCTTGGTGGGATGCTTGAGAAGGAACTATAGCAAATCTGAAAAAGGAAAAGTTTCCTGCGAGTCTGCAAAAAGTTTTTCCAAATTGGAGTGACTTTTGCACACTTTGGGGTGACTTCTGCACACTTTCAGAGAGCAGCCTGCAGGGAAATTTCTCACATCAAACATTCTTCCAGCAGCACAGACTAAAATCCTTCTCCAGTGTGAAAGCCTGACAAAGCTGGGGTTGAGCAGTTTGCAGAAGAGAAGACTCCAGGGAGACCTTAGAGCCCCTTCCAGCATCCAGAGGGGCTCAGAGAAAGCTGGAGAAGGACTTTGGACAAGGGATGGAGAGACAGGGTAAGGGGGAATGGCTTCCCACTGCCAGAGGGCAGGGTTAGATGGGATATTGGGAAGGAATTCTTGGCTGTGAGGATGCCCAGCAAAGCTGTGCCCACCCCATCCCTGGAAGTGCCCAAGGCCAGGCTGGACAGGGCTTGGAGCAACCTAGGATAATGGAAGGTGCTCATGGCAGAGGGGCTGGAAGTGGATAATCTTTAAGGTCCCTTCCAGCCCAAACACATCTGTGATTTTATAATTCTTCTAAAGAGCAAGGCCTGACATGGGTCTGTCACCTCACCAACCCCAGGGACCCACCTGCTCCCCAGGGGACATCACTGGGAAATCTGGCAGGGTCACGTTGTGTAGAACCACTCCTGAGCCTTGGCAATTAAAGCTGGGGCTGTGAGGCACAGTAAATCATTCTGCTGGTGGGACTGTGGCAAGGAGGGGTATGCTGGAAGAAGGAGTATTTCCAGTATTGCTTTCCTCGTGTTATGAATGTGAAAAGTGAATTAAGGATAAATACTGCACTGGGCCATTGACTGAGCAAGTCCCATGACAC
Organism: Chloropsis cyanopogon; assembly: GCA_013400585.1. Classification (NCBI taxonomy): domain Eukaryota; kingdom Metazoa; phylum Chordata; class Aves; order Passeriformes; family Irenidae; genus Chloropsis; species Chloropsis cyanopogon. The sequence continues at coordinate 242,657 of WEZZ01029918.1, forward strand.
ACCANACACTGGGCCATTGACTGTCTCATTAATGCAAGCTGAGCAAGTCCCATGACACACCACATGACCTTCCTCTGTGAGAGACTGCTAAAACCCACTCACTGCTCATTTTAAGAATTATCCTCCTTTTCTTGGCTCTCATGAGGCCACATCTGGTTGTGGCATTTAGTTTGGCCCCTCAAGGAAAAGAAACATGTTGATAAAATTTGGTGAGTCTGGTAGAGAGACATCAAACCAGTCATGGATCTGGAGAACGTGCCCTGCAAGGGACATTTCAGGGGAGAGGGACTGTCCAGCCAGGAGAGGAGGTGGCTTTGGCGACTTGATAAGCCTGCTGGTACCTGCATGGACATTAGTGACAGGACAGGCTCTTTTCACAGGTGTGCAGCAGCAGGAGGAGAGAAATGGTCAGAACATTGAAAAGGGAAAGCTCTGAGTCAACAAAAGAAAAAACATTTCCTCATAATGACAGTCAGGTTGTGCAACTGGCAAAATTTCCATCCTTGGAGGTTTTGGAGATCTAACTACATAAAGCACTGAGCAATCTGGTTCTGAATTCTGTATCAACTACTCTTTGAGCAGGAAGCTGAACTAAGAATTTCCTCAAGTCCCTGAATTATTCTGTGAAAATATTCCACACGAAGACACAGATTACAAATTCCCGAAATGCTTTATAAAATTTCCACAGAAAGAGAAAAATTTTCACCAAAACATAAATGGCAAATTCCAGCCTAAAGAAAAGGTATCAATTTGCACATATGTGCCATAAGCAACAATATTCCATTATTCAGCTATCTGGCACATTCACCCCTAAGAACTGTGGAGGAAATTCAGCACCTGCCTTCTTAGATGTGGCACTTTCAGCAATTATAATATTTGAATGGTAGTTCTATACTGAGAAATTCACTTCCTAGCAGATCTACCAACCCAGTGTTTGTGATATGCAAGAGCCATCTACCTCCAGAAGGAATTAAAAACAAATGTTCAAAAATCTCACTGCAGTCAGCATATTTCCTGACATCAAGCTAAAGACCACAAACAAAGAGAAATGCAAGAGCATTCCCAATAAAGCATGCAGGAACACAAGATGTAGTCTCTTTCCCCTTCCCATTTGCTGTTCACCCTGTTCAGCCCAGCAGCATGGCACCGACGAGCCAGCCTGGTGCACACACAGGTATGAGGCAAACACAAACCCAGAAACACACAGGCACAAAGAGAAAAGAGGCAAAGCATGAAGAAGCATGCACAAACCAAGGACAAGCGTGCAAGCCTCTCTAGTTTGGTATCTGGACTCAGTTAGGTGGAGAGATATGCAGATAAAAACCATGCCAAGTTACCTTCAATGGAATAAGAATAATGTGCTGGGCTGGGCTGGCTTGTGGTTAACCCTGTAGTGCAGGTAAGAACACTGTGCTGACTTGTAGATGGAGTCTGAATTAAACCACTTTCAGGTTTCATACCTGGCCACAGTGCACCTGAATCAGATAAATTGGACCAGTTACAAACGAATATGCTGGGACCAAACAGCATGCTCCTACCTCAGATTAAGATTTTTGCTCATCACAAAAGCAAGTAACAAATGATACATGGAAAATGTTTAATTTCAGCAATAGTAAGTGCTGACTGTCAGGCTGTGCAGGGATTAGAGCTGGTGACAAAACGGCTGAAAAAGAGAAAATTAAAAGCACCAAGAAGACTAATTAGCAAAGCTTTTAACTAAAAATCTGTTTGTGTCACTAAGATTCACTGCCCATGCAGACAAAGGACCTGCCAGTTGCTGTGATTTTGGGCTGAGCTGCACAGCACTGCTCGTGACATCGGCTGTTACACAGTGAGGCCAAAGCTGGAATCTATGAAGGCCAAGCTCAACACTTCCACTACTTCACTGGGCTTTGGGATGAGTGTTTTAAACCAAGCCACAAGTCAGTAATTTCCCTAGATTGACAACAACAGAGATAAAACCAAATTTTAAAATCTGAATGTTTCTTCCAGATTTGTTGCCTTGGAATGCTTTTGTAACAACTCTGGGCACAGCATAGAGAGCAGAGTGACTACAATAATTATGTTACAGGGCACACTTAGCATGTGGCTCAGCTCAGGTGCTCTGTTAAGGTTGAGGTCTCTGCACTGCTGGGTGCCAACAGTGCCCAACTGAGGCAGCTCAGCTCAGGCCTTGCTCTTCAGGGCTCTTCAGGCTTTCATCTGAGTGCCTCCAAATCTACAGCCAAAGTCAAAGACAATTCTTCCCAGCCCTGGTTAGAAAGCAGAAATATTTTGAGAGGATCTACTTACAAACAAGCAGGAGTGTGCAAAGCAGAGGAACGAAGGATGTTTGGAGCTAGACAGAGTTCAGGGCCATCAGAAAGACCACCCTTCTTTTCAAACACCCCAAAAACAACACCAAGGCTGTGGAAGCCACCTGCAGCCCTTCACCCAGTCCAGCAGCCATGGGCTATGAGCTCTAGCTTTCTTACCTAAAAAACATGGGAGACTCCATCAAGCTGGACATGAGCAGCAGCTCCAGGAGGTTGCTCCATGCTGCAGCTTTGTCAGAATTAAATTCTGCAATGGCCCTTTGATTTATTTACGTATCTGATCTCAAGCTGACACCTCTGAGTCAACTTAAATCACTCCCCTCTGCACAGCCACCCCAGGGTTTGACTCTTTGACTCTCAAGTTGTGTCTTCATTAAGGTTTCAAACCTTCTGAACCTCAATAATTAGCAAACAAAAAGGAAAGGCTGATTTAAGAAAGACTGTAGATACACTGCAGAAACTCCAGAACAAAATATATGGGAAAAAGATCCTCCAAGGAGAGTGGGAGTAGCTGTGTTTAATATTTAGTCTGGAAAGGGAGTCCCACCATCACCATCACCAGTGGGTGAGCAGTTTTTACAGGGGCCAGTAACCAGAAGCTCCTTAGGGCACAAGACAGAGGGACAAGGAGCAGTCAGCAACACAATGTGATGCAGAATGACATGCAGAAAACCACCTGGCAGTGAAACACAAACCCACCCTGGGTGCTACAGGACAATGACCACACAGGGAGCGTGGCACCAGGTCAGACACACGCAGAGGTGTGGGCAGGGCAGGCTGGGTGATTCACCTCATGTGCCAAGGCATCTTTCAGCCCCTGCCTTCCACGAGTGTCTCCTTGTTACAGACATGTCCTGGACTGGTGGGATACCTCCCTCCCCTCTCATTCTGCAGGACAGCACTACAAGCTAGCACAGCCTCAAGGATGATGGAAGAGAAGCTGTGAGAGGGGAACGAGACTCTTCCATGTCCAGTGGCAGCACTGTATGTCACAGAATGTCACAACACACATCTACATACATGGAAAGGCCCCACACAGGACCTCCCATCACTTGTAGGTTTTTCTTGAGTTAATGTAAGCCATCACATCTGTGGTGCTTCTAATACCAGCTTACAGCTACGCATTTGCAGCCTGGATGTGACTACTCTTATTTTAATGCTTCTTTAATAAAATCTCCCCAGACCACAAGGGCATCCCATGCAGAACAATGCACTGAACACCAAGGGAGGTGACAAATCAGCAGGAGCATAGGTCATCCCTTCTCTAAAAGGAGCATCCTGACTCCAGCCACCCCCAGACTATGCTTGTGTTTGTCAGCTTGCTTGAATTTCATGCTGGTTTGTCCAGTTAGATAACCCACAGTGCCTTCTTTCTGGCATGGAAACAAACACATGGTAGAAAGACACACCAACCTCTGTAACAAGCCCTCTGGTGCTGGTAAAGCATGTCACCAAGTTGTTCTGCTCACTGGAGATTTTGTGAGCAGAAACAATTTCCAGAATTCCTTCTGCAGTGTGCATGTTCAATCCTCTACCTTCTACCTCTACCATCAAACCATGCAAGGTCCATCTTCTCAGCATGACTCAGCAGGTACCACCCCACTACCATTTCCATTACTGGAAATAATGACTTTTAACATCTTCCTAACACTTGATTTCACACTAAAAATTCAAGTGTTTAACAACAGACATCAAAATCAACACCAGACATTTCAGTAACTGATGACATTTTGGGTATTTTACAGACAAAAGCTCCTTTGAAGTCAACAGAAAATGCAGATCTCCTTTCAGGTCTTCAGAAGAATTTCCAGTGTTACATTTAGAGTATGATATTGAAGCAGCTGAGTACCCCTCCACTCCAGAACCTTTGGCTTTAAAACAACCAACACTCCCCCCAAATATAGCCACCAATACCGCAACCAACAAAACATCACACACAATACACTCACAGAACCCCTACACCTTCCCTCTCCCCCTCCAAAATTGTAGAATTAAGTCTAAACCACCACTTTAAAGAACTTCATTGGAGCACTCCACATATTTACAAATATTTGCCTTTAAAAATTTCAACATGTGACACATTAAAACACACAACAGCACACCAAGCAGCCTCAGTGCACAACACACTCTCAAGAAACACCAAATAATTGAAGCAAAGGAAACCATCAGCCACTGCTCAGATACAGCAAAAAACAGTGCAACAAGGCACTGAAACCAAAGTGCAGGCACCCAGGGAGGAGGAGTATGTTCCAGCAACCATTAGTAATTACAGTATTAGTAATTTATGTTTAACAAAGCCGAGTCTGGATTTATTATCCTTCCTACACCATCTTTCAAATATGTAATGACAAACCAATTGTTTTGTAACCTTTGGAAAAGCCCATGCTCTGTCAGCAGCTAACAAAAGCCAGAAATGTAGCTGGTTTTATTCAAACACATCTAATTCTTTAACTAAAGAAGAATTCATCCTTACACACATCAAGGTACTAAGATTTTAGCACTAGAGATAAATCTGCAAGAGGCTCAGTGCATATGGTTGTGCAGTACAACCACAATTCCCTGAGGCTTATACTTAGAATCACAGAACTGTAGAAGTTGGAAAGGACCTTTAAGATCATCAAGCCCAACCATTAATCCAGCACCACCTTGTCCACCACTAAGCCACGTCCCCTGCAAGGGGTGGTGACTCCACCACTTCCACAGGCAGCCAGGTGCTCCCCCAGGTTCCCTGCATGGTGGTGTGAGGCTCTCCCCTCCCATCAGTGTTGCATGCTAAGGGATAAAACAGCCTCTGCTCCTTCCATTTTTTGGGAGCTGCATTTGCAAAGACTGGAATAGCTATCAAGAGGGCTCAGTTATTAGAGCAAATAAGGCAAATTATTTGCCTGGTAAACTTGCAGACATTTTAGCATGAGCTCTGGTGAAAGATGAAATAAAAATGTCTTAATCATGGACAATAACAAGGAAAGGAGAAAGGGGAAAGGCAAAAGGGGAAAGGCAAAAGGGGAAAGAAAGGAGAAGGAAAGGAGAAGGAAAGGAGAAAGAAAGGAGAAAGAAAGGAGAAAGAAAGGAGAAAGAAAGGAGAAAGAAAGGAGAAAGAAAGGAGAAAGGGCAGGGAAGTTGTAGTATGGGGTGTTGTGTCATTTCACTAACAAAGAAACTGCACAAACACAGCTGTACCACAACTAGAGACAATTATGATCCCAAACCAAGAACCATATGGCAAACTTCATGGGGAGATCCAAAGTAACAGCTTTGTAAAAAATCTTATTTTTCAAGTTCAAGTCCCATCAAGAGATCAGTGCCCATCTACAATTTAAGCTATCATGTGCTCTCCTACAAACTCTTCTCTCCAACACACCTGGTTAAATTTAACATTGCCTTTTTAATGAGACATAAACCAGTAACTGCAGGCACAGAGAATCTTTGAGAAGTCACTTTTTACCGAAAGGAGGTAGTCCGTAGGTCTGGGTGGTCTGGGGGTAGATGGTGTAGGGCTGGGACTGCTGTAGTGCTTGGTACTGAGGCTGCCCAGGGTAAGGGCTCATTGTTTCCGACACTGGTACAGAAAGGATATGTGCATATGGCCTTAGTGAAAAGAGAGAACAAAAGTCAGAAAGAAATATTTACATTATGCATCGTTCAGCCTTCAAACCAGAGGACACATTAAAAAATGGCTCCAGAAAGGAGAAACTACTCAGACTGAGATGTCCTCTTAGTGCAATAAGCTCCTCGTGCTTCCCAAGGCAGGCTCTTGAGTTTACAGATGCTGCCAGCTTCCCGTGGTGACACCAGGGAAACTCCCTCCCCCCCAGTGCCAGAGCACCAGTGCTCAGCCAGGACTGGAGGGCAGGGTGGGCTGGGAGGGACCAGTCCCACTAATCATGCCTCACCACACCAGACCCTGAAGCTGCTGTAATCCTGCAGTGTCTGTAAGAACCAATGGGACACACACAGAAACTGCACAGAAACAAGCAGCAGGGGTCAAGGACTACCCTGCTCCAACAGGAAGAAGTACAAAGATTCCTAAACACAGCGAATGATGAGAAAATGTTATATTCCCCTTAGATTTATTTATGTTCAATTTGTTTATTTGACAAATATTATGTGTATTATTCACCAAGACTATCACATTCATTACTTGAAGGGCTTCATTTATCTTTGTGAACATAAAACAACAGTCACTAAAGCCAAAGGGTGAATTCTGTAAGTTCAGTGTCCTCAGCAAGGACTATCTGCTGCCAGTAGTGGCGTTTACTGCACTAGAGAAATGCATAAAGATACAAAATTATTACTTCAGAGAGAAGTAAGAGTTACAGAGCTCAGTAACAATTTCTTGACTTACTTTGCAGAATACATTTGTGAGGTATAATCATTTGATGACCTTGGGATATAATCAGTGCATGTCATAACTGAAAAAAAAAAAGTTTGTGTAATTACAGAGGTGCTTTCAAAACCCAACAAATAAAGACAAATATCAATACTCATGGTACATTTTAGTCAACACACAGTATTTACAAAGAGTTTTAGTGCCCTGAATATCTGTTTCAAAGCAAATCCTCAAAAACACACTGTTAAACTGGCACAAAAATGTTTTGCCAGCTCACAGCAGGTAGATTAGTCAGTCACATTACTCCTCCCTGTAAAAGTGCTCTTTATCAGCTGGTACCATAATTTTTTGCAACTGTAACTAAAAAAGTTTGATTTCAGTCCTCCCCAAAACCCTGCATATTTGCCAAAGGGGCTCCATCTGCACAAAGTGTAACACTTCTGTGTCCTGGAGCAGAGACCAAATGCCTGTACTGCCAAGCTTTCCTCTTCCCCTACATACTCTACCCATGCATGGCTCCAGCAAACAGTCTTTCCTGCAAAAAGGAACAGCTCCAGCTCAATGAATTTAATCACACATATCCAGTGAAACACAACTGCAGTGCACAAGCTCAGAGATTCCTCTGAAGTAATCTGGTGGTTACATTTAACCAGATGTTTCCATTTTTCTGCTTCAATAAATCCACAGCAATTGCACTGTGAAACTGGTAAGACAGAGTGGCTCAGCTGGCAACCCAGGGAGGAAATGTTTCAAATGTTCTCAGTCAGCACAGCCTATGGCTCTGATACACCTCTGTGAGAGCTCTGCTACAGCATTCCAGGCTGGCTGGAGATGGGGGCTTGGGCTCCTATGGCTTAATCCAAGAGCCATTAAACACCCCTTGGATTCACATCAGCTGACCTGATTAAATACTCAGCTGTCCATCAAATGGGCAGGAGTACAGCACAGAATTTGCCCCGTGCAGCCCCTCTGGCACACCCAGCACCACAGAGCAGCACGTGCTGGGACTGCAGCTTCTGTGACTGCACCTGCAGAGCACACGGGTTTGTCAGCTCAGATCTACAAGCACCATGCCCAAACCCTTAGCAAACACACCTGCACTGCTGTGGATCCACTGATTCCTTTGAAAGCAAAGCACCCAGGGCTTGCCCAGCAGGCAATCCAGGCTAACAGTGGAGCCCAGGGGCCCTGCTCCCCCACCACTGCCATTACAAGAGCCCACATTTAGCCTCTCCCTCTGGAGTGACTCGATTAACAGCCTCCAAAACAGGGTCAGGGATCACAGCATACTCTGCACTGGGATTTGATCCAAAGGCCAATAATGTGCTCAAAAAAGTTGTGCTTTCCACATTGGACCTGCATTATTGCTCTTGTATGACCATGTAGTTAACTCTCCTGACTTACACTGAGGAAAGCAAGACAGGTGCCACAGGCAACTCTAACTCTAATGTGCATTCTGCCACCTCATAACCTTCTCTTTGTGTAATCTGAACACAAGCAGCTGAGAAGTACAAACCATCAACCACTTGTGCTGAATTTCCCAAATGATCCATGAATCACCTTCCTCTGCTCCTCAGTGTTTGCCTTCACTCATAGTGTAAAGCCCACGTAGCACAAGGATACAACAGGAAACAAACCAGGAAATTTTGGACCTAAAGGTTTTCCTCTAACACTTGTCAGCTCCCACATCCCTCCTGCAAAAATGTTTAGGATTCATAGGGTTTTTTAAGAATATCAATATTCATCTGAATGTAGTAATGATATTTCTAGAATTCGTATTTATAAAATTGCATACAAAGAATTAGGCAATGGTGTAAAAAAGCAAAAAAATCCACAATAACACTGCGTTCAATTTCTAGGATTTGTAAATGGCTTATCCAGTTAGGCAGCAGGTTTTGCAGGATGACATTTCTCACAACTCCTGCAATACCACAGTACATGGATTAAAATATCAATGATTAAATCAATTACAATGGAAAGTTACACCTTACACACTTTCAGCTAAGATGAGCTGACTTACACTTCGAAATATGTACTGGCAGTCAAAGGTATTCCATACAGGAATCTGACTTTCCTTTCTCTTTTTCCAAGGTTAACGATACACTCCACTTTTCACTAAGTATGCAATCTTTGTATTCCCTGCCTGTTTCCTCTCTCTTTCCTGAGAGCTTTCTGCAGACATTCAATACAATTCAGAGTCTAAGATGAAGTGTTTGGCATATTGCTACAAAGGACCCAACCAGCAGTGTAGAGATAATGATTTCTAAAACATGTTTACAATAGGCATTGCAACTGATACTGACTCAACCCTCAAGAAGAATCATGTCTAAGGCAGATAAGACACAGCAGTACTCAGAAGCACCCAACAGCCAGCTGAGGGGCAGTGACACAAAAATATTTGTTAGAAACAGATATTTCCTTACCATCAGGCATTAACACCTTGTAAACACTACAGCAAATGTTCACTTTACAACTGATAGTGAGGGCAGGCCAAGGATTACAGGAGCAGACAAAGCTCGTGGTTGATGAAGCATGATGCCAGGGAAAGACAGGAGGAAAGACAACAGGAGAACTCCAGAGATACTCACTCTCACTGGACATGGGAAGGTTTGAAGCAAGGTTTGAAGATTCAGTTTTCTGATCACTGACTTCTGTGCTGCTCACATGACTGCCAGGACAACAAAGGCTCAGAATCAGCATTATGAACTCTTAAATTAACATCCTCGGGTATCATAACCCCTGGGTTCAACTTTCTGACCAAGGCAAACCAACCCTTCATAAAACCTAGCCCTGTGCTCTTTGCTATTTCATGAAGAGATTCTGAGAGAGAGATCTGCAACTGGAATTAGACATCAAACTATATGGGGTTTGAGTGGCCAGGGCGTGGTGGAGGGGGGACTGCAGGGGTGGCTTCTGTGAGAAACCCCTCTTGGCATCTCCATTCCATTCCCCCAGGCTGCAGCAGCCAAGGACCTGCTGCCAGCAGTGGTGTGTGACCCTGCTGCCACAGGCTCCCCTGCCCATGGGCATTGCCTCACTGCTGGATTTGTCCTGAAGACCAGTGTTGAAACATCCTTGAACTGGAGGTCACTTCTGTACTTCAACACTTGCAGGTTACTGGATTATTTTGGATTTGTCCTGCATTGTTTCAGTTCCATGTCAATGCTGCTTTGTTCACATACAGAGTAGGAAGTACAGGTAATTTCTGAATTAAACTGTTTTTTTCCTTGATCATTGCCTTCCAGGCTTTAGTTTTATTATTGCTAGTTCTGCAACGCAGCTTTTCATGAGGTTTTGAGCCATCTGTGTGCTGTTCTGACATTCTGAGACTGCAGTTTCTCAAGGGGAAGGAGCCAAAGGAACTGTTTATTGCTGCTGAGGGGGGACTTCCCCCCTTGTAGCTCAGGTGCGCACCAAGCATGGTGCTCTCTGCCCCCCTCCATGACCCAACTCCATTCAGCATCCCAACAAAAAACAACGGCACAGTTTTGTGTTGGATGAGCAAATTAAACTCTCAGGAAGAGCCTAAAGGTGCCTGAGCTGAACTACACAGGGAGCAGGAGGCTGAATGAGAAATAAACCCAAATCTTGCAACACCTTCCCCCATCCATCCCTGCTTCCTGGGCTCAACTAAACTGATTTTTTCTCTCTCCTCCACTTCCTGCAGTGCAGGGGAAAGGGAGAAATAGGTCCAAAAAATTCTTTTAAACTAATCCATTGGTCAAACTTAAAATCATGTACAGCTTTATCAAAACAGAGCCAGATTATTTAAACACAATATTTAATCAAGTTAGAAATGCAATTTTATCCCTCCCCTCTACACTGGACATCTGCAATTTTAAAATCCAAGGATGTCTGCACTCAAATCTTGAGCCCCCTGTGCCTGTAGGGAATCCTAATGTGATTGTGCTGAAGCAGGGTGGCACAGAGGGAGAGGGGAGAGCCCTCCAAGATGTTCAGACCTGCCCATGCTGCCCTTGGGCCTTCTCTGCCCAAGAGAGGGAAAAAATCCTCCCTAGGATCTGATTTCTCTGACCGCAGCTTGTGTGATTAGAGCTTGTGTGATTAGATCAAAATTCTAATTTTGAGGATATTCTAATTTTGAGAATTTACCACATCCTCTCCTGCAGAAATAGCATTTTCTCCTTGCTCTTATTGGAATGGCAGAAATCTCAAAAAGAAATCTTTCTTCATGGTATTTGCTGCTACTCAGAGAAACAGAATAAATCCTAATATAGCTACTCTCATTATAAGCAGTAATAATAATAGTTAATTCCTAAATACAATACCCATCAGAAAGCATCTACTGAGACTAAAAATAGTATCACACAACAGCTTTAAATAGGAGAGGCTACCAATTCAAGAGTTTCATTTCTCAAAGCAGTTATCCACAGTTTCACTAAGAATAGTAGCACAGATATTAAAATATCCTGAGTCTCACCAAATTAAATGTATGTTATTTCAGTCTCATTCTGTGAAAGATGGGTGTGATGATGCTGTTAAGACTCTTTGTGACCACTTTTATAAAAGCTTTATACTATAGGGCCAGTTAATTATTTTTTATTGGGAATTCAATCAAAATTATACCAAATACAAATGCAACTATATTTTCCATAGCTCTGTAAAAAATAAATTAAGAGGCAAATTTCTAAAATGAAAGTTTTATAATTGTAAAAGACTATAAAGAACTGTTCCACACTAAAATCAAATTTAAAATCCCATACCTCAGGCTCTGTTCTCTGGATTCCTGCATCTTGGCTTTTTTCACCTGCAAAGACAAAAATGTTCAGAGCTACAAGTAACACAAGCAGGGTGGCTAAATCCACAGCCTTGTCCTGCACTCCAGAACTCACCAGTGTAACCATGGGCTTTCCATCTCAAAACAAGCCTTTTCCTAGGTAGAAAACAAGGGCTAACACTGGATCTTGTATAGCAGAATTATCATTATGTTAGTGACAGGAGCTGAGGGATACAGCCACAAAAATGGCTGGTAGGGACAATTTTGTGGAAATTGAATAAAAGAGTCATAAATTTTAAGAAAATCTTATTCTGCACAGATTCAGCACTACAGCCACAAATATTGTCCTTTTCCCCCTACATTTTATAACTGCATAAAGACAGGAACAAAAATGCTCTTTCTGTAATAAATGAGGAGTTTTGACTCCTGACTAAAACCTATACAGCACTTTTTCTCATTTTGTAGGTGCCAGCTGGGTCCTGTTCCTGTACAGGATATTACACCACACACAGCACTGGCTTGAACACAAATTTGGTTTCTGCAGGCTACAAACATTACTGTGAAACTCTCAGTAGGATGCCAGAGTGAGTTTCTCCTGCAAGAACGTGCCATTACTACCTCACTCATTCATTATGATCCATCTAGTCTCATATTCTGTCACAGAATGACTGACTGGTATCAAGTACTTAAAAGAAATTACCAAGAAAATCTTTAGCTGAGTATTACAGCAGAATCTGCTAAAAGGACACACCACTGAAAATTAGCTGTACCCTATCTCTCATGCCCTAAAGAATAAAGACAGTTTTCATTATGTAAGGATGTATTTAGAGGGATTTCTTTTTTTAGTACAGGCAATTCATTTTTAAACTCCTCCAAGAGCTGGAGTACAAACTCTATGGTTTTGCTGCTTAGTTTCACATTTAGTGAATATTACTCAGGCCCATCATCTGCAGCTTGTGGCAAGCTAGGTTCTGAATAATTTTATATTTCCATTTCATCTGACTTTGTTCCTAAGTCATAAAATTGCATAAATTACATTACAATGTATTTTCTAACTAGTTTAACTGAAGAATATTAAATTCTCACAGTAAAAAGGCATCAAAATCTTTTCAATTACCACACACCCAAAGTGCCCTTGAGCACATTATTCTGTCTCTGTGCATTTGACAAGGTGTCCAAGATTACAAGCATCACTCCCATTGTAACTTGGCAATTTCTTGTTGAGTTTGCACCAGGCTTATTTTGGGAACAGAACATTAATACAAACATTTCTGCTTAATTCCTATGCTATTATGTTTTAGGCACACAATTTAATTCATTTCATACTGTATTGATAATTCTCTACCCAACACTTCTGTGCTGTGTTAATATCAGTTATTGATAATGCAAACAGTATTGCAAATACTTCACAAAAAGCAAATTTAACCTTCAGACATGCTTCCCTACCCCAAGGTACTGTTTACATCAGTCACTTAAAAATGCCTTCCACTTGTGGAAACAATGAATTACAGGATCTTTTCAAGATCTCAAGCATAAGAAGAATTAAAGACTATACACTCTGTAATAACCACCATGCTGAATTTGTCCCTAAGATAGTGAATTTTATTTTCTCTACAACAGGCTTGAAATAAGTCTGGTTTTCTGAGGATAACAAGTAATCATTTTGTATAGAAACATCATAGAGACTCTTTCCATGTAACTATTCCTTTCTTACTACTGCCTGTACAATTATAGTAAATTAAATGTACAGCACATTTTACCAATGACAAAATGCTTTTTGTCCTCCGGATAAATATACTAAGTATAAGCCTTCTTTTCCAATATTAGTTAAAATAACTGTATACTGAAATTGTGAGATCACTAACTTCTTTTAGATTTTGATTTTCAGCCCTTTTTAGTTGTACTTACTGGTTGCTCGGGTAAGTCTTGTGGCTCTTCCATGGGTATTACTATTTTAATGCTTTAATGATTCAAATCGTGTGTTCCTCAGCAGTCTTCAAGTCCTGTTAAAAAAGGTGTTCATGGCTTTATGTACTTTTTGGGGGCTTATCATGTAGGCTATCAGAGAATATTAATTGTTACATACTCCTCCCACAAAACTCATGTGCCCATCTCCCAAATACAATACAAAATTCACATATGGAAAGATTTCGTAAACAAGGGATTTAGCTTTAAGCTTTGAAGATACAGATTTTTCATGCACATGGTACATTTCTACATCATTTACTCAGACCACGCCAACTGTGGAAGCTAACACACTAATCAGACACGTGCACCACGATTTTAAAGACACTTTAAATGATCATTCTGGTCTACTAGGTCAGTAAACAGCATGATTCAATCTAACCTGTTTTAATTTAGAACATTTATATAACAATCAAAAAAAATCAGGACAAGACTGTACACCTAAATGCATTTACACACAGTGCTGTTCCCCACCAAATTCACAAAGCAAGTTCATTATCTCAACTGAACCTTTCAAAAACAGAAGTTTGATGAAATTTTATAAAAAAATTTTTATTTTGGAAGCATTTAGCAGAGAGATCTTATATATTACATCAAAAAGCTGCTGCTTTCCAGGGGCTTAAAATCATGAAAAAGAAATTTTGCATAATATTTTCACAACCTGATTCATTTTTGCAATTTGCTGGGCAAAAGATAAAGGCCTGTGTCCTCCTGCCTTCCCCCTGTGCCCACCTGATGTGCACGAGCAGTATGATCTCTGGTTTTGCTCTTTCTCTGTCTCATTTTGGAGCCACTTTATTAAAACCAACCCCAGCTTTTCCTGAGCTGACTCCTCTGCCCCCCCTGCCACACACAAACAGCACAACCTCAGGGGATTGCAGAAATGGGAAGAAATGCTGAAAAGCACTGAGTGGGTTGGAGAAATTAAATCCAGTGACTTTCTGTGCTGAGGTACAACCTATTCCTGCCTCCAGAGCCACAAAACTCCAGCTCTAAGTGTCTGCAGAAACGTGAAAGGGCTATTTCACACAGCACTCCTTCCTCTAGGACTTGGTGTTCACCCACCCTGTCCAGAGCATTCAGGCACCTTCAAACCATGGGATGACCCCACACCAAGTGCCTGACTGAACTAGTTTACAGAAACAACTTTCTGGTGTCCTGAAAACCGTGTCTGTCCCCTCCCTGGCCCTGCCAGACCTACTTACCCTGCCAGCACGTGCAGCCCGCCCGCAGCCCGGTCCCACGTGCCAGCCACAGGGATGCTATGCAGCCTGGAATAATTTCATATCAACCAGGAAAACACAAAAGGTTTCTCCCTCTTTTGAGGACAGGTCTTACGTGCCAGGGTATAATGTATATGCCAGGATAAGATTTCATTGAGGCTGCCACTCCTAATCAAAGCTACTTACTGTTATTGCCTGAACTCTAAGTCAACTGAATGCACAATCAGTCTTCTCCACAATTCAGGTTTTTTGGAAATGACCCTATTCACAACACACAAGTCTACAATACAAAGCACTACTGTCACCCTTGCAGTTTTTCCTCCCCCAGTTTCAATCAGTTTTATTTTAAATATACATCTTATTTATTTTTTGTAGAAATAACAGAAAAATTAGGACTGAAGAGAAACTCTGCCACTCAGAGATTATAAAAAGGAGTACAAAATACAATGGCCAAGAGCAAGAAGATTTCAAATTCATACCAAGAGGTCCTGTCCCTTGTCCTCCACTTATTATTTACTTATTATTATTCACTTATAATTCACTTGTTATTTAACACTGTTTTGTTGTGTAATTTCATAGAAGAATCCCAAACTAAACTCGTCAGCATGGAAAAATATTTTACATTCCACTGATCCATACAGCAGTAACTTCCCATGCTATGCTTTGCTTAAAAGCTGTGAGCAGTTCTTTAAATTTGGTTTTCAGAAGGATTTAAATAATAAAAAAGATTCTAAGAATCCCACTGGAATATCTTACATGTGTGAAGAAAACACTCTTTCCAAATAAGCTGGGCAGCTTGTAGCACCTGGAAGCAGATGATTGAACCAAAGCAGACAAACAGAAAGTGCCTGCCTCAATGGCAGGCAGAACTTGACCTCTGGTGGCTTCATGCCTTCTCCCAGGGAAGTGAGAATTCCAAGTGAGAACCTGGCTTAGGGTGGCTTTGTGCCTTCCCTGTAGCTCCAGAAACAGCAGCACGGGCAGAGGATCCCTCACACTCGAGGCGTGCTGTGGCTCCCCAGGCCAAGCAGCAGTGTCTGGGTGCAATGGAGGCACTGAGCCCCACACCCAGGAGCAGGGGCTGAGGGCATCCTCCCCCAGGCAAGGCCAGCAGCAGCAGCTGACAGTGCTGTGGGAAAAGGGAGAGCTCCTGCACCCCACTCCTGCCTGCCCAACACTCCCTCCTTCACGGCCACCAGAAGCTTGTGCCTCTGTTGAACACCAGTCTGGATGCAGGATGTGCCAAGGGAAAAGAAAGCAAATAAAAACCAGAGAGACCCAAGCACAGTCTTCCTGCTAAGCTGATGTCAGAAAGATCAGCTCTGGCCCTGCACAGCCCTGCTCCAGGGGAGCCAGCAGGATGAGGGTCAGGAAAAACGCAAGCAGAACTGCAGGATGTCCCTCTTCAGCCACAGGCATGGTAAATGAAAGCATAATTTTATCATCTACTTGATGTTTCACAGTGATGAAGCAGAGACATGACAGTGACAAATCTACAGCAGCTTTTCAGCTCTATCACCCACCCAGTCACCAGGGTGCCATGCAGAGCAGGCACACATCTTCTTGTGCTGGGCACAGAAAGTCCTTGGGTCACGGCATGGCAGGAACCTCTGCCTGCCTCTCTCCTCCTGCGCGGAGAGGCTGAGTGAAGCTGCTGCCAGCTCCAGGCTGAAGCCACCAGGAGGATCCAGGGAGCTGCTCCTGCCCTGCTCATATCCCCAGCAGCCCTCTCCACCACAGCAAAGTCCCAGCTGTCCTGAACCAGCCCCAGCCCAGGGTGGGTACATGCCCCAGGGCCCCGAGCCCCTCCAGGTGCTGTTGGACACCTCCTCACCCAGCATGAGAGGTCTGAACTGCCCAGAGCTTGGCTTTCCCAAAAAACAAACCCAGCATCAGAGGTCTGAACTGCCCAGAGCTTGGCTTTCCCAAAAAACAAACCCAGCATCAGAGGTCTGAACTGCCCAGAGCTTGGCTTTCCCAAAAAACAAACCCAGCATCAGAGGTCTGAACTGCCCAGAGCTTGGCTTTCCCAAAAAACAAACCCAGCATCTTGCACTTGCTCAGCCTGGGCTGCCTCAGAGGAGCACATTGAGACAGCAACTTGCCAGCAACAAAGATGATTTTTAAAATCTGAAAATATACAATGCTGATTTTTTTGTTGGGGTGTTTTGGGGGATTTTTTTGGTTTTTGGTTGTTTTGGGGTGTTTTTGCACATCAAATCTCAAAAGTAGATTTTAACTCGTATAAAACGCAAGTTAACTGCACTTTGGGTAAGCTTTATTTTTTTTTACACATCATTACAGAACATTTTAAACCCTAAGTGAACACAACAGCAGAGGTATCAAAGATTCAGGAGGTGAGAATGCTTCTGTGGGCCACTGGGTTTGTGAATGAGAAAAACAGTACAAAATGGAAGCAAGTGTGCAAGAAGCCATTGAATGAGCTGCTGCAATGAGAGAAACATTCAGAAAAATGAGTCCATTGTTCTGCTTCTGGAAACCAGCAAAGCACCACACTTTTTTCCTTTATGGGATGATTTTTGTTAATTAACTGATGAAAACTATTCTGTAATATGTGAATTGAATACCAGGATTTTTGATTTAGACTTGTTTTGAATAACCATCCTGTTTAATTCCAACTTGCATGGAACACAAACAATGCAAAATATTAAGAATTGGGTTTGCACGTTGTTTTATTTTGTTTGCTCAATTTAAGGAACCACATTACCTAAACTTCAAACCAGAAGGCATCAGAGCAGAGGAATGGGCTGCAGAATTGCTCTCAGCAGCTGCCTCCTGCTCTGCACATCTTGATGCCAATAATACACCATTAAAAGCCCCGGCAAGTGATCTCCAGTCTCTTGCAATAAATCCTGTTTTAAAAATCTTAAAATACTAAGTCCAGCTTGGTCAGACTTTCTCAAACTAGATACTCTGGATAGAATTTCTGAAAGCTGCCTGCTATGAGCAGCACCTGGAGAGACTGCTATTTACTTTCAGCTTGTGCTTTTCAAGCCCATCTGCCTTGGCTTTGAATATAAAGTTTCATGCAAGAAACAGTTCTCCCAAGCTGCAAATAATTAAAGTCAGGATCCTGTGATAAAACCAACACGCAGTAATTATACTGATTAGGAAAAAAAGTTAATTGACTATGGTTTTATATTACTTTAAAACAGTCACTAATTCCCTAAGAACTGAGTTGTGATTGGGGTAATAAAATTACATCTATTAAACAGAGTTGGAATAAAATCACAGGATCATTTATTTTGGAAAAGACCTCCAAGATCATTAGGTCCAACCAACACCCAGCAGTGCCAAGGCCACCACTAACCCATGTCCCCAAGTGCTTTGTTTTTTTCAATCCCTTGAGGGATGGTGACTCCACCTCTGCCCTGGACAGCCTGTGCCAGGGCTGGAGAGCCCTTTCAGGGAAGAAATTTTCCCAAATATCCAATCTGGATATTCTTCCCTGGCACAGCTTGAGGCCATTTTCTCTTGTCCTGTCCCTTGTCCCTTGGGAGCACAGCCTGACCCCACCTGGCTCCATCCTCCTGTCAGGGAGTTGTAGAGAGCAAGAAGATCCTCCCAAGCCTCCTCTTCTGCAGGCTGAGCCACACCAGCTTCTCCAGCTGCTCCTCATCAGACTTGTGCTCCAGCCCCTTCCCCAGCTCTGCTCCCTTCTCTGGACACGCTCCAGCCCGTCAATATCTGTGTTGTAGTGAGGGGCCCAAAACTGAACCCAAAAGAGTGGGACAATCACTTCCCTATTCCTGTTTGACACATTGTTCACACAGGCCAGGATGCCCTTGGCATTTTTGGCCACCTANCTTGACACAACGTTTTTCACACAGGCCCTTGGCATTTTTGGCCACCTACACACACGCTGGTTCATATCCAGCAGCTGCCAACCAGCACCCCCAGGTCCCTTCCTGACAGGCCCCTTTCCAGGCACTTTCCTCCCAGCCTGGAGTGCTCCATGGATTGTTGTGCTTAGGATGCTCTCCGTTCCCTTGTCCAGAAGATTCACAAAGATATTAAGCAGGACTGGTCCCAGTACTGACCCCTGGGGAGCTCCACCAGTGCCTGGCCCCACAGGGATATAGCTCCATTCCCCTCCATTCCCAGCCATCCAGGCACTTTCAAACCCAGCAAAGAGTACACCTCTACAAGCCCAGAGCAGCCAGCTTCTGCAGGAGAAAAGGTGCCAAAGGGTTTGCTAAGGTTCAGGTAGACACATCCACAGCCCTTCCTTTATCCACAATGCAAGTGACCTTGCTGTAGAAGGAGATCAGGTTGGTCAGGCAGGATCTGCCTCTCCTAAACACATGCTGGCTGAGCCCTGGTTGTCCTGTATGAGCCATATGATGGCGTGGGAGATGGTCTGGTCTGTTCTACAACCTTCCACTCCACTGAGGGCAGGCTGTAGCCCCCAGCTTCATTTTCTGACCCTCCTTCTAGATGGGCATTACATTTGCTAGCATCCAGTCAAGTGGGACCTTCCTGGTGAGCCAGGAAGGCTGGGAAATGATGGAGTGTGCTCAGTGAGCACATCTGCCAGCTCCTTCAGTGCCTTTGACCAGATCCTGGCTGGCCCCAGAGACTTTTATAAGTGGTGTAGTATGTATTTATAGAAACATTTTTATTGTCTTTTACAGTGATGTTTTGTACAAGTCACCTGTGCAGTTATTATCACTCCTTAGTTATTCAAGGACCACCACCTTACAATGAACAGCAACAAAAATGCATTAATTAGGCAGCAGAATATTATAGTCTTCCCATGTTTTCTGGTGGGGTATTTCATGACAATGTGCCCCGTGCTGCTGCATTACACACACACAGGATGGGAGCATGCAGCCAAAACAATCCCAGACATCACCCACTGGAGCAGAGCTTTTCCTCACAACGTTTTCATTCACCACATGACAGCTTCTGACAGGGAGGAGCAGAACGTGGCACAGTGCAGCACAGCAGATCTACCCCCCTTCTTTTTTTAGATTTAATTAAAACACCCAAATAAAAGTAGAAAAGACACATATTGACATTACTATGCACTGCACATCTGTTGAGTGCTTTTTATTCTGAAGGTTTAACTTAATTTTTAATCTTCAGGCAAAATATGCTCTCAGTCATCCTCTGCACTGCCAATGGCCTGTGCTCCTCTCTCCACTTAGGCTGTGAGAGGCACTTGGACATATTTTATTCTTCCCTGTATCTCAGCATTCCTATATCCAACCATGATAGCATTTCACCTGCCAAGCTGACAAAATATTTCCAACTTGTTATTCAACACAGGCAGATCAGTGTTCTGACTATACCAAGGCAACACATGCAACCTGCTGCCTGCTCCTACAGGATCTCTCCTGAGGATTTGGAAAAAACAGGAATTCTCTAAAGTTTTGAAGAATCTCCAATTTTGTCTTGAAACAGCTTGATTAAAGATCCCAGGAAATGACAGCATCAGGCTGGTTCCTGGTTTACAGAATAAAACAGCCCCTTAAGGAACTGTCAGGAATTGAACCATTTTGTGTACTAAGCTTCATTTTTTTCTTCCTTCAGGCAAAACCAAGATCATGGAAATTCTTCATGAGTTGTAACATCACAGTGATGCGAACAAAATGAATGAGTAAAGTGGTGTGTAAAATGTTCAATCTGGTGAAAATCACAAAATGTTAAAGAAACTTAAAAGAAAAGAACTCCCTGTAGTAGTGCAACCCTGCACAGAGACAGGAGGGAGCAGAGGGGCTCAGTGAGCTTTTTTCCTCCTCCACCATGGAATGAAATACCTCACACAAGTCACTTGCCCTCAAGCAGAATTGGCAGTAGCACAATGTTTGAAAATCAGCTGAAGTAAGAAGGAAAAGGAAGCAGGATTTCTAACTTCACACTGTGGTGCCAACCCCTCTGCCCCGAGTCCTACTTTCTAATATTACTGACTCATCAAACAGCCTTGCTCTCCAAAGCAAGTCTTGAAAATGCCCTCTAAAATCCATCTTCAAGACACCATCCTTCAGGCTTTCTCTCATTAAACCCATCCCCTTTGTAAGCAGTTTTCTCCTAGTTTCCTTCCTCAGAAGCAGAGCTGAAAAAGGACTCAAGTTAATGAATAAAAGCTGGGCTACACACCAGCCTGCTGATTCCCTGTCTTGAACAATCCAGCAGAGCTCACAGCAAACACTGATACTCCACTATTGGCTTTTCTCATCCTCCACACACACCCACATGCCCCTAGGTACAACACAGGTGTGTTGTAAAATACTGTGGCAACCAGAAGAAAAAACCTTTGCAATGAGTGCTCTGGATGATTCCCTGCTCTCTCTCCATGCTCCTTCTTCCCTTCTTTATCAGCCAGGAAATTTCAGAATCAAACACTGTAAAAGTTACAAGGAAGGCATTTTGTATGCCCTATTTCTGAAGGTATGGATGGTCATGACAAAGCTCCAAATGCTGTGCTGTCGGACTAAAAAAATAATGGTTTGGTTAAAATTTCATAACCTTAAAATGGAAAAAAAAATTGTGCTGTGAGAAATAAAGTAAGAAATAAACACAGTGAGAAAATAACTGAAATCAAACATGGAAATACAAATCTAGTTTTCTCCTAAGCAATGTCTGGGAAGTTCCCCATGATTTTTAGACCCTTGAAGGGCTATCAGTGTTCTGACTGTCTGCAGCTCACTCTGCTTGACCAATGACACATGCTTGTTTTCCCAGCTCTTATGCAATGCTTTTTCAATTCGATTTTGAAACACAGGAGGGAAAAATTTAATGGGGAAAAGAACTGTTTTCACAAAAGGAAGATTTGGAAAGAACAACTTCATCCTCAAGAAAAACAACTCCCACTGAGCCCAGAAATCATGTGGCAACTTCTGCTAGACAGAGCCAACATGCATCACCCACAGGGCACAAGAACACAGAACTGCTGCTACCTTTCAATGACAAAACCAATGCACAGTGATTTACAGAAACATCAGCCAAGTAGAAGAATTGATTCCCTCCTCTCTTCATGAGGATACAACTTCCAGTGAGACCAAACGGATTTTCCCCTGAAGACCACACAGAGTGTGGTAGCTGAAATCTCACAGCCCATACACCTTTTTGTGTTTCTGGAAATTAATAAACAGGTCACAAACTTCTAAAACTGCAGCCCTAGACAGAAAAAAAAAATGCTGTTTGACTTCCATGGTTTTAAAAACAAACTTCTTACAGCAGGTCGCACTGCCTTTAAAAAAAATTCCTAAAAGCCACTTCAGACATATCCTGGTAGATTAGGACATTTCCTGAACAAAAGCCTGAACATTTTAAACTTCTCTCAGTCATACAGCAAATCTGCATCACATTAGCCACAAAAAGGAATTATTGACATTATGCAGTTCTAAATTCCATTTTCAATAAAAGATTTGACTCATACATATCAAAAAGTCACATAGCTAGCACCAGAGGCTACCATGAAATGCACCTATACTTCTATTAGAGGAACTCTTTCAGTACTCAGCTGTACTCAGTTCAAGGTCCCAGGAGAAGTGAAGATGACAACTAACCAGTTTACAGTTTGTTCAGAAGGCTGATCTGATCTGTACAGTGCTATGGGGGCCCTGAAGAGGCAACATCTGACCACTAAGGACAGCTCCCCCAAGCACAAGAGCCCAGCCCACTCCAAAGGGCAAGAAAATGAGAAAAAACGGGGAGAAAAGTTTGGCTGGACAGACAACTTCTGACTAAGTTCAAAAAGGAGTAATCTGGGAGGCCAAGCAAAGACCTGTGAGGACTTCACCAAAGCTGCTGAAGTGTGGCTTCCATGAGGAAATGAACAAGATCATGAAGATATCTTCATTGCTATTAATACATTTTCTTCAGACCTTGGCACTGAGGATCAATCCCTAGCTGAATAACAAACAAATCCCAGTAAAACCAGTGCTGTATGTCCTGGAATGCTTGATGACCACAGAAAACCTCGAGCACAAGATGAATGCAGGCAGATGAATGACCTGGTGATTGCTTCACTAACAGATCTGTAATTAGCTGACCTGTGTCCAGTGATAAGATTGTGCACTTTCATTTCAGCTGACACCAGCTGAGAGGTGTCACATTCTGCAAACTCCTGCAGGGGTAATCAAAGCATGTTTAACCTGACACTCTGTTAAGTTACAACCAGTTTGATTTGACAGCTGGGACAGGTGAGGAGCAGAGCACAACTCACTCCACAGCTCCTGGGGCCTGGCAGCTCTGTCACCTCTGTGACCATGGGCCTGTCCCCAGGGGCTCTGGAAGAGTGAGGATCAGGACTGAAGTGTGGGCAGAACCAGGGGCTGACCCACACCTTCAGGCTGAATGACAGCCCAGGAAACTCGTGTTTTCTTGCTTTCCATATGCACCAGGTAACCTTTGCAAAGAAGAACCCACAGCAGTTCCTGCTGCCTTTCAGCTCTAAAATCTGTCAGTATGAATACCTTGCCCAAAGGGCTCTCATCTCTGACTTAGGCCAAGACTGGCAAAAACTAGTCCACTTTTTACTTCCCTCACTGGAAAAAGAGGCTGCATGACATAACACTGGACTCTGCCAGCAGTTCAGTGAAAATGGCACTTTCAGTAAAGACCTGTTATATTTGGGGTTTTGACAACTGCAGCCTCAAAAAAATTAATTTCATTCATTAGAGAAAGATGACAACTCGGTGCTGTCTTTTATTCAGCATAAAGTTAAATTCTTTAGGCACTGGATAGCTATCATACTGACTAATGATTCACAGAATTACTGTAACTACTTTTGCTATCTTGTAAAATGCCACCCACAGTGATACCACTGGCTCATGGGGACTTTCTGGCTTTCCTCAGGTCAGGCAAGAATGAGTATTTTGTAACTTCTTTTATTTTTTTAAACCAGAAGAATTAATTTTTGCTCATATC
This sequence comes from Chloropsis cyanopogon, assembly GCA_013400585.1. Taxonomy (NCBI): domain Eukaryota; kingdom Metazoa; phylum Chordata; class Aves; order Passeriformes; family Irenidae; genus Chloropsis; species Chloropsis cyanopogon. The sequence continues at coordinate 266,126 of WEZZ01029918.1, forward strand.
CACAAACATCAACATAGCAGGACACTTGGCATGTTGAGCTAACTACTGGATAGACAGAGAAAAAGGAGAATAAGAAGAATTAAATTTCATGTGTCTTTGCAGTTCGTCAGAATACCAGCCAAGCTAATGAAGAATAGAAGTGCCCCTGTTAACTCTGAAACACATCTTCTAGAAAGGGCAGCTCCCCCTCTATACCCCAAAAGTTCTGGATGGACAGGAAATGGGGATTTAAAGTACACAGAATAATCAAGGCAACAGCTTCTGAAATTTCAAGAGCTATTATAAAGGTAGGGAACAAAGCACCAGATATATCCTGCAAACAGGACCCAACTTGCAGGTGAAATTTCCATGTCCTGAACCAACAGTGCTGTTTTCTGTGACAGTATTTTCCCCAACAGGTAGATAAGAACAACCATACCTTTACCAAAAGAGCAGCATGAGGAAATCTGAAGTACAGAAAACCAGTATCACTGTTTTTCTACCCAAAACATCTCCATGTGGTTTTGAAAACAGCTGCTACATTTTCTTCTGTTCTGAATAATTAATAATCACCTTCTCCTGAATACTCATTCTTCTACCCTGATCATCTTAAGTCAGTAATATTTAAAGAAGAATTTCTAAAGCTCTCTCAAAAAGAACAGGACAAAAAAAGTGTCACAGAGAAGACACTAGTAGAAGTAGACTTGTAAAATCCCAGAAATGGAATTACACATAACAGTGCATTCTGTGTAGAAACAGGAACCATCACCCAAGGTTTAAAGCTGCCACACACTTTGTGTGGTGTTCCAGCTGGTGGCTCTCAGAGAAACAGCACTGGCAGTACTCAAACACAACCAACAAACACTTCAAGACTAAGGAGGAAACTCCTGGGATGCAAGAACAGTGTTCTGGTCAAGTCTTAACTCATGAGACCCATCTGCTGCAGAACTGAACTGTTCCCTCACCTCTGAAATTAGGCTAGACATACCCTCAACCCCAAACAAAAGTCTATTTAAGAGATGGAAACAGTCCCCATCACAATATTGTATTATTTTTCTGCATACAAGGCTTGTTTTCTAGTTAGCTTGTTCAGTGATAGGACTTGATGGGTGACAACCTGGGAAGACAGGGCAGTGACTGGTGTGAACCACAATGACACCATGCCCTAAGAGGCTGCTGTGCCCTGCTGTGTCACAGCACTCTCCTAAACATCATGCTGGGTAAGGCATCAGGAGGAGATCCCAGCCCTTGCAACATCACCTTCACTGAGGCTCTGGAGGCAGCTGCAAGAAGAAAGAAAGGATTTGAAGTTACTCCCTCGGGTACTGGAGTGCCTCCAGTCTGGCATCTGCACAAATTATCCCAGAATCACTGCTAGAGAGGGGCCACCAGAGAATACTGCTGAAGAGATGCTGGCTTGCAGCCTTTTAACCCAGTAAAGGAAAAAAAGTTCTAGACAAATTAGGATGATATAAAGAAAATAAATTAAAGGTAAGACAAAGCAAGAAAAAGCTGAAAAAGACCTTCCTCAAGGTATAACCAACCAATGAGTGACAGTGGTCATGGTATAGGGGCAAAAACCACTCCCAAATTCCTGCATGAATGCCCATCTGGAGATGGGTGGTCTGTAGACACTGCTTGGTGCAAGAACATACATCAAATACCAGTTGTTAAGTCCTGACACAACTCCATTTCAGGCTCAAAAGTTTCCACACCTCTCCATCCTGGCAGCTCCTTTTCCAATCACAGGGTTTTGCAGGCCCAGTAGAAGTTTTATCAAACATCCATTTTCTAAGAGCAGATTTCAGGGAAAAAGAGCAGAGACTCGCCAAGAGGGGAAAAAAATAACCCTACTTCTGCTACCTGAGAGTACAGGCATGGAGCTACTCACATCCCAATGACATATTATCTGCTTCATGCCTTGTGTATAGCATGACTTGCACACAGGCACACACTACTTGCCTGACTTTTAGTTCAATTAAAGTATTTCAGTATATTTTACCTGGTTTTACGTTTAGCCATCTATAACCACCTTTTGGTACACAGAAGTTAGAAAATGGTACATTAATCTACTGTAGAGGGGCTCCAACTCATTCATACAGCACATGGAAACCCATTTATAATGTCCTCTGAACATATTCAACTCTAAATTCATTCAACATCTGGGTATTTCCAGGGCAAAGTTTTGAGATGTTAAATACTTCCAAAGTCACCATTACTTGGGAATTCCTACAGCTATTGCATACATCCGTGACAGTTTATCAAACAAATTATTTGAAAAGCAGCAATTTTTCAATCAGATGTGCTGCACAACCCAACAATACACAGTTCCTCCAGTGCCACAACTGCTGCTGAGGCAAGAGCTGAGGGGGAGACAAAAGTTGCAGGCAGACACTGCACGAATTGCAGCAGCTTGGAAACTGCAGGACCTCAAGCTCAGCAATGTTTCAAACAGAGCAAGGAGAATGTACCAGCAGATCACTGCTTGTGGATGGCAGAACTTCACAAGTAAGAGGGATGGCACCATGAGGGGACAAGGAAAATCCCTCAAACCCAACAGGTTGAGCCCAACAAGCCTGTAGGTTTGCAGGCTGAGAAAACTGCTATGTTCATGCATTTTTAGAAGTAACTTAATTATGAAACCACTGACTTGAGGTACATGAATTGTGATTCTCAACTAAACATACCTTATTCAGCTTCCAGAGTTTAAGATAATCCACAGCAAACAAAACTGAAGGAAACCAAACAAGCAGCAGATAAGACTTTTATGATTATCATTATCTTAATCAGTACGTTGGCTGTTAGTTACCAGCTGGAGGTTACTACACTACAGATTAAGTGTATCCCAGCAGCAGAGCTGGCTTCATTCTGAAAGCAAACTCCACCGTGACTTTTGGTTCGATGCTCCATCAGAAGGGCTACAGCTATGTTCCATCAAGGTCAGCTCTAGCCTGGAAACCGTTCAGCCACACCATGCAGCACAGCAACCAAACTAACGAGGCATTCTGTGCTGGAGCTGGCTGCACATAAAGCTCCAGCAACTCTGCACAGCATTCCCAGAACCAGGAACATCCAGCAGAGCCCATCTGGATCCAACCCCGCTTGTGAGGCCCAAGCCCAGCCCAAACACCCTATTAGAGTGCACAAGCTCCAGCACAAGCAGCTAAACCCACCCAAGGGCGATGCAGGAGTGCCGAGCTGTGCGCTGGGGAATCCCGCACAGCCTGCGGTGCCTCCCGCAGCCATCTACCGAGCCCGGGGCAGGTGGCNACCCAACAATACACAGTTCCTCCAGTGCCACAACTGCTGCTGAGGCAAGAGCTGAGGGGGAGACAAAAGTTGCAGGCAGACACTGCAGGAATTGCAGCAGCTTGGAAACTGCAGGACCTCAAGCTCAGCAATGTTTCAAACAGAGCAAGGAGAATGTACCAGCAGATCACTGCTTGTGGATGGCAGAACTTCACAAGTAAGAGGGATGGCACCATGAGGGGACAAGGAAAATCCCTCAAACCCAACAGGTTGAGCCCAACAAGCCTGTAGGTTTGCAGGCTGAGAAAACTGCTATGTTCATGCATTTTTAGAAGTAACTTAATTATGAAACCACTGACTTGAGGTACATGAATTGTGATTCTCAACTAAACATACCTTATTCAGCTTCCAGAGTTTAAGATAATCTACAGCAAACAAAACTGAAGGAAACCAAACAAGCAGCAGATAAGACTTTTATGATTATCTTGATGAGTATGTAGGCTGTTAGTTACCAGCTGGAGGTTACTACACTACAGATTAAGTGTATCCCAGCAGCAGAGCTGGCTTCATTCTGAAAGCAAACTCCACCGTGACTTTTGGTTCGATGCTCCATCAGAAGGGCTACAGCTATGTTCCATCAAGGTCAGCTCTAGCCTGGAAACCGTTCAGCCACACCATGCAGCACAGCAACCAAACTAACGAGGCATTCTGTGCGGGAGCTGGCTGCACATAAAGCTCCAGCAACTCTGCACAGCATTCCCAGAACCAGGAACATCCAGCAGAGCCCATCTGGATCCAACCCCGCTTGTGAGGCCCAAGCCCAGCCCAAACACCCTATTAGAGTGCACAAGCTCCAGCACAAGCAGCTAAACCCACCCAAGAGCGATGCAGGAGTGCCCAGCTGTGCGCTGGGGAATCCCGCACAGCCTGCGGTGCCTCCCGCAGCCATCTACCGAGCCCGGGGCAGGTGGCGGGGCCGGCCCTGGATCCAGGCTCCGTTCGGCCGCTCCTCAGTGCCTGGGCGAGCCCAGGGAGCCGGGCAGTGCCCCCCTGCCCTTCTCCCAGCTCTTCCGCGCACCAGCAGCGGCGAAGAAGCCGGGACAGCCGGGCACACCCCGCCGGGCTCGGGGGTGGCCAGGCAGGGTCCGGTGCTGCCGCGGCCCCTCGGGCAGGAGCACACGCTGAGCACACGCGTCGGC
>WEZZ01029918.1:270563-298462 GCA_013400585.1 Chloropsis cyanopogon
AGGGGGCCCGGCCGGGGGCCACCAAAGCCGCTCCATCACCGCCCTCAGCCGGGCAGGAGGGAGAAAACGGAACGAAAGGCTGGGGGGTGAGGGCAGGGCAGGGCAGGAGAGATCCCACACCCAGCACCGGTACGACAGACACGGTCCGGCAGGGGGAATGCGTTTAATTTATTGCGAGATAAATCAGAGTAGGGTAATGATAAATAAACCCACATCTTAATCCCCCACCCCTCAGGGNTCGCGTTCCCGGGCCGCCCTCCGCTCGCTGTCCCAACGGTATTTAAATAGAGGGGGCCCGGCCGGGGGCCACCAAAGCCGCTCCATCACCGCCCTCAGCCGGGCAGGAGGGAGAAAACGGAACGAAAGGCTGGGGGGTGAGGGCAGGGCAGGGCAGGAGAGATCTCTCACCCAGCACCGGTACGACAGACACGGTCCGGCAGGGGGGATGCGTTTAATTTATTGCGAGATAAATCAGAGTAGGGTAATGATAAATAAACCCACATCTTAATCCCCCACCCCTCAGGGCTTGTAGCACTCGGCTGTATTCCCGATTCTCTCCCTCCTCCCCCCGGCCTTGCAGGGGCGGGGAATAGGGAATCGCACGCTCCTTCTCTCCCTCAGGGGATGGGCTCATCCATGGGGTTTTCCCCGCTCCAGCGTGGGGCATTTCCCACCGGGTCAGTCTTCCAGGAACAGACAGCTCCACTGCGGGTCCCCCATCGGGTCACAGGTCCTGCCGCAAACCTGCTCCAGCGCCGGCTTCTTCCTGCACGGGTCCGCAGGTCCTGCCAGGACCCTGCTCCAGCACGGGCTTCCCACACGGTCACAGCCTCTCGGGCATGGCCCTGCTCCGGCGTGGGCTCCTCCAGGGGCTGCAGGGGCATCTCTGCTCCCTCTGCCCTCCGTGGGCTGCAGGGGCATCTCTGCTCTCTCTGCCCTCCATGGGCTGCAGGGGCATCTCTGCACCCTCTGCCCTCCAGGGGCTGTAGTGGCATCTCTGCTCCCTCTGCCCTCCATGGGCTGCCCCACCATGGGCTGCAGGGGATTCTCAGTCCCAGCACCCGGAGCGGGTCCTGCCCTCCTTCCCCACCGACGCTGGGTTCTGCAGGGCTGTTTCTCGCATATTCTATTTTCTTTGGCTGCGGATTGCTCCTATGCAATAACTGCTTTTCCTTTTTTATTATGTTGTCCCAAAGGTGCTGCCACCATCACTGTTGGGCTCGGGTCTGCCCTGGAGCAGAAATGGCTTTGGCTTCATTGGACACGGGGAAAGCTGCTGACAGCCTGCCACAGAAAGCACCCCGGCAGTCCTCTGCACTCCCCGCCTCCTCCACTGCCACAGCCTGGCCCTGCAAACCCAGTACGTTAAAATGGTTTGTCACATCGCAGCCACACAGTTGGTCTGTATAAATTTCCCATATGCAGGCCAGAGAGTTCAGGGGGTTTTATGTGATTGGGTTTTGGAGAGCTCTAGCAGATTTTTCAGAAGTCGTTTCCTATTTGAAATTATTTCTTCCCCTTCCCTTTTAGCAAGTAGAACTTTGCTGAACCTTTAATTTCACCCCTCACAAGAGTTCATATGATGGTTTAAAAAAAAAAAAAACATTGAAGCTGTTTCAGTGTCGTACCAAGGCTTTCCCTCAAGTATAAATACAGAAAGATGAGAAGGTGGGAAAAGTTAATGGGTAAAACACTTGGGGAACACACTTTTATTTAAAAGAACTTTTGAGGATCCATTTCATTGCAAGGTAAAGCAGAGTAATGCAACATTGCAGTAAGAACAAGAAAGTATTTCCAGGAACAGAAGTAGCAGCTTAGCCTGTTTTTTAGAAATGCATTTTTACTGACTAATTAGCACAACATCTCCTGACGTGGCCTTGTGGCTTTTCTCTCTGCTTATCCTTTTCCTCAGATGCAAGTTTATGTTTGTTCCCTGAGCCCACAGTGCTTGCTGTGGAATAAAGGCTGTTACGTACCCATGGTAAAGAGCTAAACTCTAAACTCTTGCAAGCTTTCCAAGAATCAGTAGAAGATCATGCATGTGCCAGCTTTCCATGTAAAAATGCTTTCCATTTCCTCCAAGAGTTGCCAAACTCCATCTATTAGGGCTTTAGGGTCTGTGAAATGAGAGCTCCACTACTGCTGGGAGCCAAGGGGGGAAGGCAGGTTCCCCCCTCTGCCAGCTGTCAAGAGCTCCTCATCCAGAACGTGCCCACAGAACAGTGCAGAAACAGAGGCAGATTCCTCCAGCAAGCCAGATTTAGATTTTTAAATTAGAAATTTCTCCCTTCCTGTGTGCTGTGGCTCTGCAAATTCAGGGTGCACCTTTGAACGTGTCTGAGGAGCATGAGGTACTGGCAAGTGTTTGTTGTGGGTGGCCATTGCTGGAGCAGAGCCCAGGGCCAGGAGGGAGATGCATTCCTATTGTGATCAGACCCTTTCCTCTGGCTCAGGGCCTGGAGTGCAGGGCTGGGCCTGGCAACGGCCTTAGAAAAATAAACATCTTAGTTCTTCTCCTCACTGGCACAAATAAGGACAAAAGCTGCCTGAGGAGCTCCAGAGGGTACATCTGAAGGAGCTGTATCTCTGCTGGGTACAGGCAGAGCAGTACAAATATTGGTCCTGTCTTTGGAAAGGCTTGAGCTTGTCTCTTCTGTTCTCAAGCAGGTGTGGGTGGGCTGCTGTCCTGCACATGAATAATTGGTGTCACAGGTCAGATACACTCTTCCTGTCATCAACAGACTAGGTCACTTAGGGAACCAGCAACTGTTGTGAAAACAAGTAAGTTCCCTTCCCTGCCCGATTTCCTGTGCTTGATTGAGCAATTTGGGTCAGAAAAGGAACCCCAAGTGTCTCATGACTGGTAACAGAATTCAGCACCCATGGAAAACCACTTTGTCCTGGGCCCCAGTGGACTGCATCCGGCCCTCCTGTGGGGCCTCCTCTGCAAGGGGCCTCTTGTGCTGTTGGAGTGTGTGAATGATTTGTTTGTCAAGTGTCCTGACCAGAACTGGCCAGTTCTGCTCTCACACAGGAAGCCAGGACAGACCATAGTGCCCTTTGGCCATAATGCTGATTTGGTGGAGGGATGGGGGGAGGTGTGCTGAGGCCAAATTCTCTTCCTTTCCTTCCCTACTTTACTGACCCAAGATCTGGAAGCAAAGATTGATAATAGCTACTCCCAGACATCTGTCAGGTTTGGATCCCAGCAGACCATGTGAGTCACTAAGAAGGGATGAAGGGATCAGAGGAGCAGATCTCTTTGACAGGAGTTGAGGAATTCCATGGACTATGTCCCTTACAGCCACTCAGGAGCTTTGTCAGCTCAGACTCTTCACCAGACTGTGTAAGCTGCTTAGAAGAGCCACCTGATGATACTCAGAGCTCAATCTGTTCTCCCAGGTCTTTTAGAAGTCCCTTACAGCTCTGATACTGGATCCACTGGGAGAGCTGGGCAGGCAGAGTAGCAGGGTGGTGCTATCTGGACTGACACAATGGGTAATTTGGACTGACACAGTCGGTAATTTGGACTGACACAATGCATAATTTGGACTGACACAATGGGTAATTTTGGTACACTCAGCTTCTAGCTGCTCACTGCAGAGGCTTAGTGACACATTTCTTTCACGTTAAAGCAGTCATCTGAGCTGTTCTCTGTGCCCATGAGAACACCAGCCTGGACAGAAGGAGCTTTGCTGCCAGATTACTGCAGGTTCCAGCTCTGCCCGTTGCATGTGACAGAAGAAATGAGCGTCCATTCTTCTGTCTAATGGGAAAAAGAAAAATGTTATGTCCCTTGGTTCCTTTTCTTGAGAAAAGATAAGTGAATAATTCACACCTCTCCGTGTGCAAGCAGAAAACACCAAGTGGCCCTAAGAGATCCTAATAGCATCCTCTTGGTGAATGGTGCCCTCAATCACCGTGTCTGTTGTTTGCCTGGAGCATTTGCGACTCCCTTTCATGCTTCTCAGGTTTTCTGAAAGATGCTTCTGAAACTTCTTGGTGAGGAAGCAGTAGATGATCGGGTCCAACACACAGTTCATGCTCAAGAGGCACAAAGTCACCTGGTGGGCATCGTTGAGCCGTTGGCGCAGCTCACAGTCATCCTTCTTCCACTGCTCCAGAACAGTCAGAGTCCAGGGCAGGTTCACGATGTGGTGGGGCACAAAGCTTATGATGAACACAGCCAGCACTGTGCACACCATCCAGAGGGCCCTTTGCTTGACGTGAGCGCTCTTCCGCGGGTGCGCTGACTCGGAGAACAGGGTCCTGATAATGACAACGTTCCAACCTAGTATTAAAAGGAAAATGATGTAGAAGAGGATGCAGATGATGACATGAATGGCGAGAACAGCTGAAACACCGCTGGAGGTGTCATAGCGCTCAAAGCACCGTGTGACATTCCTGGAGCCGACCTCCTCCTGATTAGTATTATTGTCAAAAAGGTAATACAAAGAGCTGCCCGCTATTATAATCCAGATAGCTGCTGATAGGTAGATACCCCTTCTCTGGGTGGTCAGCTGAGCAGCTTTAATAGGATTAGTGACAGCTTGGTAACGGTTGTATGTGATGACCATCAGGAAGGCAACAGAAGTGTAGGTATTAACAAAAAATAAACAGCCAGCCACATTACAGAGGAACGCAGGCATGATCCAGTCTCCATGGTGGTGGTAGTAAACAATCCACATCGGCATCGTAATTAAGAAGAGCAAGTCAGCTACTGTCAGGTTCACCATGAATATCTTGATTTCATTGAGTTTCTTGGTGGGGTAAATCCGGCTGAAAATCCAGAGAACGTAGCAGTTGGCAACAAAGCCCAGAATGAAAATAATGCTGTAGAAAACAGTGAAGAGGTTGTAGCGAAACTCAGAGTCTATGTTGCATGAAATGTAGGAATCAGCAGTGCCCTGTGCATCTCCTTTGCCCTTTCCAGACATGATGGTGTTGAGTGGCCACGTCTGAAGGTCAGTTTCCTGCCGCAGCATTTCTTCTTACCTAAAAATAGACAGCAGAAATCAAGCTGATTGGTTTGGCACCATTGCTAAGCCAAACCCCACCTTTCATTATCAGTTGTCTATGACCATTCTGCTGATGCCTTGGTTCCAGACAGATACCTGCCCTGTCTCCTTGGTCCTCTCTTTGATCCCATTTCCACAGCATACAAACCTCTGTGTCTTCATCCAGCGTTGTTTGCTGCAGTGAGGTCTCAGATCACTCACCTCCAATCTTAAAATACTTTTTTGCATGAAAGTTCTTAGATAAAAAAATCTGTTACTCTGCCCAAGATTCTTAATCTTTACTAGAATCAGGAGTTTTCTATGACTCATCCTCCCCCTGCCACTTCCCCCATGCCCCAGCCTCCCACTTTTTATCTTCTTGACACCTATTTTAAAGAATTCCGGACATGAAACAAGATGTGGTAAAAACCTCTCACAGAATCCCAGAAGAGCTGGGGTTGGAAAAGACCTTGGGAGATCACCTGGCCCAGCCCCTGCTGAAGCAGATTACCCTGAGCAGGCTGTGCAGGATGGTGTCCAGGCAGGATTTTAACAACTCCAGGGAAGGAGACTCCACAGCCTCTCTGGGCAGCCTGTCCTAGGGCTCTGTCACCCTCACAGCTAAGAAGTTTTTCTCTTATTCAGATAGGACTTCGGGTACTTCAGTTTATGCCTGGTGTCCACATCCTGCTGCTGGACACCACTGAAAAGAGTCTGGCCCTGTCCCCTGACCCCTCCCTGCGGACACAGACAGGGTGAGGTCCCCTCTCAGACATCCCTTCCCAGGGCTGAACAGCCTCAGCTCCCTCAGCCTTTCCTCATCAGGGAGATGCTCCAGTCCATCATCTCTGCAGCCTCTACTGGACCCACTCCAGGAGCTCCATGGCTTCCTTGAGGGCTTTAATTATAGATTGAGGAGCCCAGAAGTGGCCACTGCACTCCAGATGTGGCCTGACCCGGGCTGAGTGGAGGGGCAGGATCACTTTCCTCACTTGCTGCTCTGGAGCAGATGCCCTCCTGCCTCAAAACGTTCTGGATCCTTCCCAGCAGCAGGCAGTGCTGGGAACTCCCATCCCATCCTCTGTGGGCTGAGCACCCCCCGGGTGCCCTTGTGCTGTTGTTCCTCATTTACACATTCGCATGTTTGCAATTTTCCTCTGCAAATGGGGAAGTCAGCTGGAGCTGGAGCTTGCTCTCCCTTTTTCTGCAGAATTGCAACCCTTGGTACTGCTCTCCAATCGTTAGGAGAGGAAGGCAGCAGTCATCTTCCTGAGGGTCCTGTCCTTCCTCACCCCTCTCAGGTCCCCTAAGGACACAACAATGACAAGATTTGGACCTTCCCAGGCAGCCGCATGCTGGGCAGTGCTGAGTTCCAAGTGTCGCTCAATCTCCAGGCACAGTCCGAGCGGAATGGACACGCAGCCGTGGCAGTGCTGGGAGTTGGCCCCAGGTGACACGTGTGTTTCTGTATTTCTCCTCATTCACCTTGGTCTCTGCCACCCTTCTGAGAGCCCCCTGATCTCCAAGGAGCAGTAGATTATTCAGGTGGTGGGCTTTGTCACAGGGAGTGTAATGTTTGATACACTAGTCTGACATTAGAATAAGGAATAAAAACCCAAGAAGTCCTAATTACCTAAGATCATTAGAGAACTCCTTTTTCTTTTTTCCAAATGTGTTTCATAAATTCACACTGCTGTGACTATCTGCAACACCAGCAAATAGTTCTGGTGCTTAGGTCTGGGATCTTTGCAATGAAAGGTGATCTATTCCTGTAGCACCAGACCTGAGTATACCAAGAGTGGGGGGGAAAAACAGGTAATGCATCTCTCCAGCAGGATTCATGAGAAGTGCTTGCATCCAATACATGGGCACAGCTGTTGTTCCAAAGTCCCTTCAGACGGTGCCCCAGGGCACTGCCCACCCAGTCCTCCATTTTTGGCTCTGCACAATGGCATCGTGGCCTCCCAACTTTGCCCAGGAGCTCTGGTGAACTTTTCTGTCTGCAGGCTGCACACCAGCTGCCAGATTTAGCAGATGGGGTGGAAGGGAGAGTGAACATGCATGTCCCCTCCATGGCAGAGTCCTGTGGGCTTGAGCCACAGGGCTGTGCTGCTCTGAAATGGAGGGGTGAGTGTGAGAACATGCTCTGTGACTGCTTCCAGTCTGCTGGAATCTCTGGCAAAGGTGGTCTGTGGGCGATGGCAGTGCCATCTCCTGGCCCCAGCACCACCTGGTAGAGCTCAGCTATCTTTGCATTAGGAGGCTGTGCTGTGCCAGTGCCAGGGTCCTGCAGGGAATCCCAGCAGAGGTGTCCTTTCCTTCTCACGAGCCAAGTGAGATGTTCTACAGAGCACAGCTGGAAGGGAACATAGCACCACTCCCCACAGAATTTACCCAAAGCCCAATTCCCTCTTCAGCTGGAACCCAGGCTGATGTCTCTGTGCACTTGTGACTGCCCTGAGCCCTGGGCTCTGGAGGGCTCTNTCTCTGGGCAGCCTGTCCTAGGGCTCTGTCACCCTCACAGCTAAGAAGTTTTTCTCTTATTCAGATAGGACTTCGGGTACTTCAGTTTATGCCTGGTGTCCACATCCTGCTGCTGGACACCACTGAAAAGAGTCTGGCCCTGTCCCCTGACCCCTCCCTGCAGACACAGACAGGGATGAGGTCCCCTCTCAGACGTCCCTTCCCAGGGCTGAACAGCCTCAGCTCCCTCAGCCTTTCCTCATCAGGGAGATGCTCCAGTCCATCATCTCTGCAGCCTCTACTGGACCCACTCCAGGAGCTCCATGGCTTCCTTGAGGGCTTTAATTATAGATTGAGGAGCCCAGAAGTGGCCACTGCACTCCAGATGTGGCCTGACCCGGGCTGAGTGGAGGGGCAGGATCACTTTCCTCACTTGCTGCTCTGGAGCAGATGCCCTCCTGCCTCAAAACGTTCTGGATCCTTCCCAGCAGCAGGCAGTGCTGGGAACTCCCATCCCATCCTCTGTGGGCTGAGCACCCCCCGGGTGCCCTTGTGCTGTTGTTCCTCATTTACACATTCGCATGTTTGCAATTTTCCTCTGCAAATGGGGAAGTCAGCTGGAGCTGGAGCTTGCTCTCCCTTTTTCTGCAGAATTGCAACCCTTGGTACTGCTCTCCAATCGTTAGGAGAGGAAGGCAGCAGTCATCTTCCTGAGGGTCCTGTCCTTCCTCACCCCTCTCAGGTCCCCTAAGGACACAACAATGACAAGATTTGGACCTTCCCAGGCAGCCGCATGCTGGGCAGTGCTGAGTTCCAAGTGTCGCTCAATCTCCAGGCACAGTCCGAGCGGAATGGACACGCAGCCGTGGCAGCGCTGGGAGTTGGCCCCAGGTGACACGTGTGTTTCTGTATTTCTCCTCATTCACCTTGATCTCTGCCACCCTTCTGAGAGCCCCCTGATCTCCAAGGAGCAGTAGATTATTCAGGTGGTGGGCTTTGTCACAGGGAGTGTAATGTTTGATACACTAGTCTGACATTAGAATAAGGAATAAAAACCCAAGAAGTCCTAATTACTTAAGATCATTAGAGAACTCCTTTTTTTTTTTCCAAATATGTGTCATAAATTCACACTGCTGTGACTATCTGCAACACCAGCAAATAGTTCTGATGCTTAGGGTTGGGATCTTTGCAAAGAAAGGTGATCTATTCCTGTAGCACCAAGAGTGGGGGGAAAAAACAGGCAATGCATCTCTCCAGCAGGATTCATGAGTAGTGCTTGCATCCAATACATGGGCACAGCTGTTGTTCCAAAGTCCCTTCAGACGGTGCCCCAGGGCACTGCCCACCCAGTCCTCCATTTTTGGCTCTGCACAATGGCATCGTGGCCTCCCAACTTTGCCCAGGAGCTCTGGTGAACTTTTCTGTCTGCAGGCTGCACACCAGCTGCCAGATTTAGCAGGTGGGGTGGAAGGGAGAGTGAACATGCATGTCCCCTCCGTGGCAGAGTCCTGTGGGCTTGAGCCACAGGGCTGTGCTCTGAAATGGAGGGGTGAGTGTGAGAACATGCTCTGTGACTGCTTCCAGTCTGCTGGAATCTCTGGCAAAGGTGGTCTGTGGGCGATGGCAGTGCCATCTCCTGGCCCCAGCACCACCTGGTAGAGCTCAGCTATCTTTGCATTAGGAGGCTGTGCTGTGCCAGTGCCAGGGTCCTGCAGGGAATCCCAGCAGAGGTGTCCTTTCCTTCTCACGAGCCAAGTGAGATGTTCTACAGAGCACAGCTGGAAGGGAACATAGCACCACTCCCCACAGAATTTACCCAAAGCCCAATTCCCTCTTCAGCTGGAACCCAGGCTGATGTCTCTGTGCACTTGTGACTGCCCTGAGCCCTGGGCTCTGGAGGGCTCTGCGGGGGCTCTCCTCTGCCTGTCCTGCTGGGGCAGTTCCCCTTTCTCTGCAGCCTGTTCGTGCTGCCTGTGCCAGCAGAAAGGCGAGCCGGGCAGGGTCCGGGTGCCTGTGGGTCCCTTCTCTGCTGCAGCAGCAGCTGTGCCACCTGGCCAAACCCCCTGAGACCTCCAGCCCGAGCCAGTGCCTCATCCACAGTCCTCTAGCCAGTAATCCCAGGTGGTTTGCACCATCAGCTGCACTGGATGCAGGGCTGAAGGTGGAAGTAACCAGCAGGGTCAGGGCACCTGCCAATCCTGCTCCCAGTCTATAGACTCTGCCATGGGCTGTGCCCTCCCAGTCAGGATTTACTAGCTTATAGGTGCCAGCAAGCTCTGCCATCAGCAGGAGTATATTCCAAGAGGAATAGCAATAATAAAGTATATTTTCTGCTTACCAGAGTTGAAAAAATTCAGCACAATATGTCCATCTTCAGCCTTAGTAGCGGTGGGGGTTTCACTGAGGATGCTTGGTTGTCTGCCAGATGTTATTTTCCCTGCCCTGGGGCTGGACAGTCTCCACGCTGGCAGCTCTTACGAAGAGGGCACCAGAATGGGAGCAACTGTAACATGACTGCAGAGTCACCAGAGAGGAAATGTGTGACATCAGCTAAAGGAAATGAGAATGTAGAGGAAAGACAATTAGCCGCAGCAAAGGTCTGGAAAGTCCTTAAGGCATCTTCCTCAGAGTGTCTCTGCTTCTGATGATCCTGAAAGAGTGCAAAATTGGGATTTTCCTCTAAAGGCAGAATAGGAATCCACTCTGTGTCCCCAGTTACTTTTGGGAATAGACAACTTTTTGAGCATCTTCCTCCTAAACAGATGAACGGCAGAAGAGCTTTCACTTAATAACTTCCAAGAAAGGAAAAGACAGGAAACTCATATATGGGCAGACTCATTTCCTAGCAGTCTCCTTCACTTTCAACACTTGTGTTGGAACTAATTCAGGGATTCCACCATCCCAAGTCTCCCTTTATCTCAGGGATATTCAGCAGACAGAGGCACCACAGCAGGGCAGATTGTTACCTGTCCCATACACCATCACATTATGGCCACTGTTACCTGTGGCAGCCTGAAGCTCACTCAGCATGGTAATGCTGATGGTGGGTGCTCAGGGACACCAGTGACAGCCGAGCTGCACACAGGTCCCAGCCAAGCAGTAAATCCCAGGCTGTAGCTCCCATGGCCATGATAAACCTGCCCTCCATGCCTGCCTCTGCTCTCACACCTGCACGCAGCACAGATGTGAGCTTTGGGCAAAAACCTCTCACCTGACACACCTGCAGAAACCAGAGCCCTAAATCTGGTGCTTTGGGTGACTGTGAAACACACAGGAACAGAGCCACAGAGTGGTGTCCATCACCAGGACAAAGGGGTGCCTGAGCCTGCCACGAGGCTGCTGAGCCATGACAGGGGCCCAAGCAGCAGCAGCAGCAGAGGCCAGTCTGCACTGGAGTTCCTCTGGGAAGGCTGGGAAAAGCTCTCCTGGCTCTTCTCAGGAAATGTCCCCTATGGCAAACATTCCATAGAAGGTCCTGGCCATGTCCATGCTGTGGGGGCACCAGAGACCCCCATGGTGTGGCTTCATGTCCCAGGAGCCACAAGGACAGGCTGAGGGTTGTGTGCCCTGGGCCTCACCACTGGAGACACCAGCCAAACCTCTCCAAGAGCAAGGAGCTGGCACAGACACTGGGACACTTCCAAGCCACACTTTTGTTGTTGGGCTGGTGAGCCCTGGCTCTGAGCTGGGATATGGCAATCTCATCAGGAGGGAGATGGGGTACTGACAGAGGGGCCAAGGTGGACGGCAGCAGTGCTGCTCTGTGCTGGCTTTTGGCTCACCTGGCCCCAGGAGTCCCGAGGTTCTGGGCTGCACAGTGCCAGGGCAGCCAGCACCATGCCAGAGCCCACCCACTGTCTGTGCCACTGCCTGGATGTCTCCAGCCAGGGGCAGGCAAAGCCCAGCACCAGTCTGGGCTTCTTTGCCTGGATTGGCTCTTCTCCAGAGGGTGCAGGTGGCTTTCTCATGGCCACTACAGGGGCAAACACCTGGCATGCCCTGCAGCACAGGGCTCTGAAGGTGTGCATCCAGTGCCAGGCAGCCCCCAGGATCCCTAGGTGAGCTCCAGCCAGGCTGGAGATGTGCAAGTGCTCTGCAAACTGCAGGACAATCCATGTCCTGCTGCTCTGAGCCCCACTCGGGGAGAACTTCAAGACAACCAGAAGTCCATGGACACCACAACTGGCCCCAGAGCACAGGGTGGCCCCTGAGCAGAGTGGAACCCCTGCAACGTGAGGGAGCCCCATAGCAACTGCACCACGTGGGATGGAAGCCTTGGCAGGGTGGGCTGCACAGGGGGCTAGCATGTGGAGCAAGGGACAGCCCAGCTCTGTCTGTCAGGGTGAGCTGAGGCTCCTGCAGTGATGCTCCAGAGCCGTGCTGGGATGGAAGCTGCAGCCATCTCCTTCCCTCTGCCACCAGACATCTTCCCTCCTTTCCCCTTTCCATCAGCTGCTGTAAGGATGAAGGAACCTGACCCTTCATGGATGAGACAGAGCCCCAGCTCTGCCCTTTAGACTCCTCCTAGGGGCCTAAACTTAAAACCAAACACGATCTTGCTAGGGAGGTTGGCTGACAGCCAGCCCAAGTCTCTGGGGAGAGCAGCCAGCAATGTCAGGGGCATGGGGAGTGGTGGCTGGGGATGTAGCAATACTTGACAGATCTTGGTTCACTGTCCTGCCACAACCCAGCCTTTAGAGGAAATGAAAGCCCAGGGGGTTTTGGGCTGGGGAGGAACCGTCAGAAGTCTTCATCCTTCCTCTGCTCAGCCCTGCAGTATGGCCATTCTCCACCAGCAGGTCCCTTTGCCCCCATACAGTGCCCACAGCCAGCTCCTCCCTTTTACTCCCTTCCCACCTGGGGACCCTCTTTCCCTGCTCTCCTGGCCCTGCTGCCGATTTCTGAGCATGTAACTGACTCCAATATTAAGATTTATTTGCCAGTGAGGCTGGGCTCGTTCAGCACTCCTGGCTGTCTGACTGCCCTGTGCTTGGCACTATTTCCTGCTCCTCCTGCCCAGGGAATGCACACACCAGCTGACAGCTCTGATGGGTATGCAAGGCCGAGTTGAGGAAAAAACCAATCTTGAAAATGCCTTTACTTTCATCAATCCAACTTGCAACCTAAGAAAAAACAAATAAACTTCTCTTATTCTGATTCCCATAGGTGCTGTTAGGGAGCACTGATAATCCTTCAGGCTGTTGTATGTGCTGGATCCCAGAGCAGCTGTTCCAAATTCCCCTCTCTGGGGATAACCCCACACAGGCTGACTGGTGAGCAGTGGCTGTTCCCCACGGGTCTGGCACCCAGCAGCATTCTTGTGGCAGCACATGCTGCCATGGCAGGTGGCCAGTGCCTCCTGTAAGCCCCACCTGCCTCTGGCACATGCTCTTGCAGTCCTTTCCTCCTTAGATGTAGCCCATTAGCAACATACTCACTTTGGATAACAACATGTAAATTTTGGAGGGATGAGAAACTCTTGGTTTTATAGGCAAATATCCAGAGATTTCTTCCCAAGAGCAAGCTCCACTGTGTTGGCAGAGAAGAGCTCTCCAAAGAGTGCAAATGGAGGAGCAGCATTTCAGCTGAGGGGTCTGTGACTGCCCTGTCAGTGACACAAGCAGCAAACGAGGACAAGATGCAATACCAACATGCAGCTTGTGACAGCACCAGCCACTGGCACACACAGATGAGCCTGATCCCTGCTGGTTCCAGCCCCCAGGACAATTCTTGAGTACCAGGATGAGTCTTTGAAAAAGCATGAAATTCTTCTGGAGCTGCAGCACATGCTCAGGCGGTGCTGAGTGTTACTGTCTGTGAGTTCCCACTACTCACATAACACTCCACAAAATTTTCTTTTGCTTGTTGCAGGAAAGAAATACTAAATAAACTCAGCTTCCCCTGTCACGAGCACTTCAGAGCTGAGCACAGCCTGTCCCCACCTCGTTTACCAACCCTCCAGGAATGTGCCCCGGAGCTGGGCTTGCTCAGCAGGAAAACACACCAACCCATCGGCCAGACGCCACTCCTGGGCCAGTGGCAATGGCACTCCCTGGGTCCCCTCTGCTGTCAAGGCAGGGCATGGCTTCTGCTGCTGGCTGCACCACAGGGATCACCCAGACTGGCAGAGAATGTCACTGCTGGCAGCTGGACAGCCTCCCCAGCAGTGGCGAGGCTGGGAGCAGGGCAGCCTCCGGCTGGTTTTGGCTCCCAAGCCCAGCCCTGCTGCACTGGGCAGAGGGGTGAGCTCATGGGCCACTGAGTCAGGATTTGTGTGCTACAGCCCCAGGCTGTCACAGCTCTGCTGAAGGCAAAAGCCACGTCCTGCCTGAGCTGCCACAGCTGGGACAGTGCAGCGAGACACCTCCTGCCACAGCTGCTGCCCTTCTGCCCCATCTGCCTGGGCAGGGGCTGTGCACAAGAGGGATCAGGGACCTGCCCTCCGTGAGAGGCTCCAGGCACTGCCTCCTCTTCCTCACAGGAGTAAGGTCCACACAGGGCTAGGCAGCATCTAGGCAGAGCCAGGGTCATTGTCACTCGGGGTGGAATGGCACCTGGGTGAGAGCAGTCCCCCTCCCCACAGCCCCAGAGGCACAGCAGCCTGACTCATGCTGTGAGGGTGCACCTTGTCACCCCATCCCTGCTTGCTGGGCATGCGGAACAAGGAGTGTCCTCCCACACCCATGCTGGGAGGATGGAGATGTCTCGGAAGCCCTTGGTGCTGTCTGAGATGCCATGGCCCAGAGATCCATGGGGGATGTTGAGCCAGCCCACGTCCTGAGTTACGTTACCCACACACAGAAGGAGCCTGTGGAGCTGGGAGGGAGGCCTGGGAGAGCAAGCAGAAGGGAAAGGAGCACCTTACCTTGGGGTCCCAGAGCACCTGCTCCAGCTCAGTCACAGCCCCCAGCCCACCAGGTCTGTGCTGCAAGTGGAGAGACCAGCAGGGCCGAGCTGTGTGTGTGCTCCTGCCTGGGAAGAGGCTCTGACAGGAAGGAGTGCGTCGTGCTGGCTCCCAGGTGAGTGACTCACTTCCCTCTTGGCACTTGGAACCTGCTTAGCCGTGCTCTGGCTGCACCCTGGATCTTGACACCAGTTCCTGTGGTCCTCCCTCGGGCAGGCAGTAGCAGGGACACAGTGGTTGAGGCTCCATGGATGGTGAGGGGCTTGTCACTCTCCTGTGGCACCTGGTGCCTCACAGGCCAGAGATAGGCTAGCCCAGCCCTGGAGCAGCTCCAGGGCAGGGGCACTCCCCGGTTGGGCAGAGGTGGTCCCAGCTCAGCAAGGGGGGGCCAGTGCCCTCACCAGATCTGTCCTCTGGGCTCCTCATTTCCTTCCAGGTCCCGGGGTCAGGAGGCAGCACAATGAGTACTTGTTCCAGGGTTTCCATGATGGGTGGAGATTCATCAGGGAAAGTACCAGGAAGGGCACTGCTCTGCTCTGGGAGTCCCCAGATCAGAAAATATCAGCAAGAAAATACTTCAGGGAGAGGCAGCTCATTCCTCATTCCTGTACCCCTTCAGATGCACTAAAAGCCCCCCTTGGTCCCTGTGCTCCTTCAGCCTGAGAAGAAAGGGTGGTCAGGCACATGGGGGACCCACCCACTCCTTCCTGCTGCCACTGGCACTGCTCTGCCCAGATTCCACATGGGGGTTCCCCCAACATATTCCATGGCACTGCCATTACTCAGGCCATGGGCACATCATCCACCTGAGTCACTCATAACAAGAAAGCACATGTGCTTCTGTCTGCTCCCTTTACGGCCCATGGGTTGTTTAACAAGGAAATGTTGTTGGGGTTTCCTTGTTGGTAAGAAGTGGCTCTTATTTTGGCAGGAAAGGAAGTGTGAGGCATTTAAGACAGTCCTGAAGGACAAGACAGTCACAGCCCATAGGTGCACAAAGCACTGCTGCCAGAAGGAACTGGAAGGCTGAATGCCCTGGAGCTCCCCAGGCACCCAACATCCCAACTTCCCAACCCAACAACCAAGCTGCACCAGCTGAACTATGGCCTCTCCCAGCAGAGGAGGTTGCCAGCCAGGTTGTGGATTAAGGCAGCCAGGCTCTGCCAGGAGCACAGCCAGAGAATGAGGACAGGTAATGTCCCCTCTGCATCAGGCTGGTGACACTGCACTTGGAACAGCTTGGACAGCTTAAAAGGGATATGGAGAAGTGGAAAGGCAGAGAGCTGGCATCACAGTCTGAGCTTGGGGCACAGGTTCACGCTGAAGAGGAGCACATCTCAGTGACAGCACTCCATTCACACTCTTGGTATTGCATTTTTTAATAATTCCAAGGAAAAAAAAAAACAGTAATTTGGGTAAAAATTTATTTTACATACAGACCATTGCAGCTTAACTATTAATCAAGAGAAGTTATTTTCCTTTATAGGAAGTGACCAGCTGGTCTGAGATTAACACAAGTCTAAGCCTGAGAGCTGGGATTTTAGTTTGGAAACCAGATCTTGGGGGCAGGTTCCTTCCAAGCACCACCCAATGCAGTGAGGAGCTACAGGACTTAGCTGCAGGCCAGCTGCACTGCACAGTGCTGGAAGCACATTCCAGAGTCAGTCCAGATCTTTCCCAAGCTGAACTTGCTGAGAAAGATGGTGTCTGGAAAGGGTTTGGATGCATTTCCAATATTTTGTTCAGCTCTCAAACTAGAAACAGAAGTGGTGAAACAGCACAGTCTCTGTGAAGTACAAAACACTGAGTTACAGGGCAGCAGACACAGGGACAGCAGGGGTGGCAGGGACTCTCCTAAGCCAAGAGTTCTACGTGTAGCGGGGCCCTGGCCAGGGTCATTCTCTGGCCCCACTTCAAACAGACAGAGTACAAAAAATACTTCAACTGATAATTAATTGTACTGGAAACAAAGAGTCTACTAAAAAGCAAATCTTACTCTAGGTGCCAATGAGTCCTTAAAAGCAGAGAAGGGACTGAGGAGCTGCACTTGGGCAGTGCTTCCAGGATCATTCACGCTGCTCCATTTTTACTTTGGGAGGTCTCAGGAAGGTCCTGTTTTTCTTTTCTTTCTTCCCCTTTGTATTTGCCTGGAAATTTCTCCAGCTGTCTACACGACCATCCCGACTTTCCTGGGAACAACAGGGAGGAAGTGGTGAGTTAACAAGTGCAGGAGCCACAGCACAGGTAGTACACACCAGTTTCAGGAGATCAGGAGCAATTCCCCCTTATCCAGCATGCAGGCCCTGAGAGCCAGGACACAAAGACACTGGGAAGAGCCAGAGCAACACAGTGCATTGGAACTACAGGTGAGATTACACACACCAGGACAAGCACTGTGCTGGATTCATGTTTCAGAAACCAGCAGATTGGGTTGGGCAGTCCTTACCAAAACAAAAAAACTCAAAAGAAACAAGAAACCTCTCAAATAGATGTTCCTAATCTGTCAGCCCAGAACGTGCCATGTCCTTTCTCTGTCTCAACTCCTCATTCTCCTGGTGCTACAGGAAGAACAGAGAAGAGAAATGTACTGCTGCCTTCTCTCATGCTTCTTGCTCAAAGTCTCATCACATTAACACAATGAGAAAAAAAGGCCTCTGGTGCACTTCTCTCCTCTCCTTGCCCTACCTGCCAAGCAGCAGAAACTTTTCCTGAGGAGAAAAAAAAACAAAACAGAAACCAAACAAAAACAAAACAAAAAAAAAAAAAAAAAAACAAACAAAAAAAAAAAAAAAAACAAAAAAAAAAAAAAACCACAAAAAAAACCCAAAACAAAACAAAACAAAAAAAAAACCACAAAAAAAACCCAAAACAAAACAAAACAAAAAAAAAACAAACCCTAAACCCCCAAATCTCCCCACAAAGCCAACCTATGATCTCTACAGGCTGAAGATTTCACAGCAGGACAGAACAAGTCCAGGAATGCTCCACTTCACAGCATATGACCCATCCACTCCAAGCCATCTCTGCAACACCAGAGCTGCAGATGGGCTCTGGCCACAGCACTGCCTGCTTCCCTGCCCCCTTTCCCATGGCAGGGTGGGAGAGGGCCCAGCACCAGCAGGGATCTGGATGCTGGGGCAACCAGACTGGAAAGTACCACAAGAGTCCACAGAAACGCTTTCCAGGTTAGGTTTGAATGGTCACCAGTGACCTGGGCTAAGCAGCAATTCTATTTCACATCCAAAGATAAGAATGAACTGCTGACAGAGATGGAAAATAGAATACTCAATTTACCAGACCTGCTTCTGCACAGGTGATACCAAAACCCCATTGGTGGGCTCTTTTCCATACACATGAACAAAACCCAGGCTGGTGCAGATCTAATAAATTATCTTACAGACTTGCATACAAAAGGTCTCTCATCTCTCTAGGGGCATTCTCTGCAACATGGACAAGAATTGCTGAGGCCTATTCTGTAAGTTCAACTGCTGAATACCTCAAAGTTCTTCTGCCATTCTCGTTCTCGTTTAGCTTTCTCTTGTGCTTCAATTTCCTCTTCCCTCTGCCGCTTCCTAGAAGGGAAGCCACAAAAGTTATGAATCCACAAGCATCTACTTTAGAAAGCAAGGCAATACTTTCAAAACATCTTGGAAAGCTCTTCTAATCTTTGGAAGATTACAGAAGAGACAAATATGCACATCTAAGATAGCACAGCAAATAGAATTTGGTTTCAAATTTGGAAGAGCAGCGAGCAGAGAAGATGGTTTGTCCCCACTGACAGCAGGCATACAATTAATGAGTTGGCTTCTCTTGCTCAGCAAAACAAACTGGACTTCTTCATCCAAGAAGCTGGACATCACTCTAGTGGCAAGTCTCTAAAACTGTTGAGGGTACACGTTCTGAGAAGTTAACAACCACTTCAGCATGCAAAGTAAAAATTAAATTTTTAACCCCCTACTTTTCACTTGTAATCAAAAGCAATATCCTACAGCCACCTCCCACCTCACTGACCAGCACTGCTGCAGGAAGTGTATTTGCAGTGAGCACCCAGGAAGCACGTGATCAAACCACCTAAAATAGTTCAGGATCCCACATGCCACAGGATATTTCTGGCACTTAAATAAAATTAAAAATCAATCCTTTGCAAGCTAATAGCATGCAGAATTATGGCACCATTTCACTGTTGTGGCTGGCCTCCATGTGTACACGTAAGAGAATAAAACCATATAAAATATAATGACATCTTCAACACAGGAGGGCAAATTTCCTGTGTGCTTTTCTCAAGCATAGGGCTGTACAACCCATGGGCTACCCTGACAAGTGGCAGAACCCACATTATTGGCAATCAGCTTGACTGGACCCTTGCTAATCTAATCCAAGGCCCTGCTTTCAGCAGGAGGTCAGACCAGATGATCTCCAGAGGTTCATTCCAATTTAGGCTATTCTAAGACTCTCTGATCCCATATCTTCTCTGAGAAAGCATAAGGGGGAAGAAGAGCCTGAATTGCCAAGTGGAATGTCATTTATACCTTTCATGCATTTCTTTTGCTTCTCTTTCTTTCCTCTTAATTTCCAGTTCAGCAAAGAGCTTCATTGTCTGTTTGTACACAGCTTGTTTGAACTGTAAAACACAAATCCAGTGTTACAACAATGCCTATGAACACAGTTAAAGTCTGTTTTACATATGAATGTACAAAGCTAAAAAGAAAGCAATCCATAGGTGTGCCCACATAACCCCTATCCTGCCCTGACAATAGCAGCAGCACACAGAAAGGTATAAACCACTGCTGATCAAATTCTGGCCCTGGCACCAGGAAACAACTGCATATTAACCTCATATTAGTCTCACTTTAATTTGTATTCATGAAGCTGTGCCTGAACAGAACTGTTCACTTCAAACCCTCTTATTCTTGGGTTAAGTCTTGTATCGTTACATTTGACAAAAAAGGCAAAATGGTCACTGTTTTAGAGAGTAATTTTCCAGCAGATCTTCTTGATGTGTTGTAAAAATCTAGCATTGGCTTCCCAGTAGGAAATCAATATGCTTAAACCAATCTTCATTACTAAAGAAGAGCAACAGACTTCTGAAAAATGGAAAATAGGATGGTTATGGGGTTACTGTGGTGATAACAGGAAGAGATCACTTTCCAGGAAAAAAAAGGGCAATGAGACTAATGAAGTCAATGTTTGGCAATCACCTGTCATTGTTAGAGCCTCTCACATTGCTGGACTTCTCCAGACTAGAACCCAGGCAAGAAGAACTAAGTTATGCCATGCCCTTTTTACTACAAGTGGTTTGTAGCAGAACAGCACATCTGTCCCTCAGCACCACATGAGTGAAATGGACCAAACTGCTCTCATTAAAAAGTCAGAAGCTCATTTTAGCCACTCTGCAGTGAGTGCTACACGTGCCTCTGCCTGCAGCAGGAATGCCACGGTTCCAGCAGTCAGAAAACAAGAAATCCAATTCAAAAAAGAGTGCATGATGCACAAGCAATGAAGACTTGCTTTGAGAAAAGAACAGGGTATTTTGATCTATATAATCTCACAATACATTTACTCTTTACACTACTATTTGTACTATTCCACTATTTTGTGGAAGCTATTTTCCACAATACACAGGTATCACCTGACACATGATACTCTACAGTGGCTAAGCAGAATTTGTTCTTCTGTAAATGTAAGGGTTTACTACATTAGCAAGTCTAATACATACTTCTGTACTGGCTTTGAATTTTAATTCCTCAAAACCCATTTTGTACTCTCCAGTTTCTGTGAACATAGTACAACTTACAACTTCAGGATCATCCTCCTCTACAGTGGGAGGTTTTCCATCTTTCTTCAGCTGCTTCTTTTTTTCTTTCACCTAAAGATTAAGAAAAAAATAAGAGCCTTAGAAATTTTATAGGGCTTACATAATTTTATCTAAGTGGTTCTGCATTCCTATTCCAATGTCTAGAAAGAACTCTGTTCTTGACTGATGTTTTGTTTTACACCAAACCCTCCTAGGCCCAAACACATACAAGATTACTATCACACGAACTGTAGCAATTAAAAATAGTTGGATACTATTCCTTCCATAAAGCCCTTTTGGTTTCTTGATATATAGATATTGAATAGATCTTGAATATATTCTTATTCAATATAAACCATTCAAACCAGCAGGAAGTTTATTTTGCTTCATGATACTCAAGTGAGTACCAACAAACAGAACACCAAGTGTTCCTTGTGTTAAGAGTTCTCCCATACCATCTGCCTCCTCAAGCTTGCTGTGTTTTAATCCACTCACATCACTCTAACTTCTTGGCCAATGCAATCCAAGCTCCTTTTCTTATCTTATAGGTCAATATCCCCCAAATTTCTCAGGCTCCTGCTGTCACCACCTATTCTCTCCCACCTACACATATCTGAACTACATCATTCATTCACAGACTTGGAAAAAAATATTTAGGTCAGATCATGTGGTCTGACCTGATTATTTCAAGTACTGAATTTCACTGAATTATCTTGCACTGAGCTCAACAGCAGTCCTGGACACAGCAGGCTTGTTTCTGCTGCGAAGAGCTTGGAGCCCACCTGCACAGTGCCATTATGAGGCTTGCTCAGTTTATTGACCTAAACATGAAGCAAGTGTACCAAAAAGCAAAATATGAATGATTGATTACCACTGACCCCCAACTCTGGAGATTCCCATAGAATACTCACAGTGTGTTCCACATATTCTTTTCCTGCCTGTATCACATCCAAGGCTCTCTTCTTTTGCTCCTGATCTAGCAGCAGCTTGTAAGCTTTATCTACAGCTAACAAAAAGCATCAATATTAATAGCACCAGCAGTCATGTTCACAAGGCATCACAAGACTGCTACTTGTTGGAATTACTAATTTGCTTCTAGAATTTGTGGAGGTCATTTGTTTGGCAGTCTGTTTTGTTTTGTTTTTTATTAAATACATCTAGGAAAGTGATAACATGATTAGCTGAATGAGTTTTGGGGTACACTAACGGCAGGAACTGTTTGATACCTTCTGGAGGGAGCAGGTGAAAGCATCAGTCCTACCAGCTGTGGTTATGGGCATGAACTGTGATTACCTGACTGCAAACCACACCTAAAACCATCACTCTACTTCTGTCACACATCTTTGAATAAAATCTAATGCACAGACTCAACAGTTTTTCTTGAACAACCCCAAAACCCCACGAAGATGTCTGTCCCTGCAGTAAGATGACAATGGCATTGTTGCCACCTAGTGCCACCTGCTGAAATGCCACCACCTCACCCAGCTGCTGCCACCACAGCTGCTTTTGCCCCAGCTAAAGCATCTCTGCAGCAACCCTTCTGTCCCCTCCAGCCCAATGAGCTTTTAAACCAGCACCAGAAAAGCTGCAACTACTAACCCAGAGCAGCCCAGAGAAAAGAATATTACCTTCAAACGCCTTCTGGGCTCTATCTGCATCATCTTGGTTTTTGTCTGGGTGCACCAATATTGACAGCTGCAAGAAAAAGGATCTTGCTATCAAGATCATGGTAAAAGGTGAAGAGTATTTCAGAGATTTTTGAGAGAAGGGAAATAGCTTCAGACAGAAAGAATCCACAGAGATCACATTCATTTGCACACGGACAAACCAGCTGACAATATGCAGAAGCACGTGCCAGTATGAGCTGACAGAACAAACAATCCCTGTAACCCAGAGGCTGTCCAAGAAAAGCTGCAGCTTGTGATGAGAGGAACAATTCAACACCCTCAGCTGCAGTGCCTGGGCTGATGTGAAGCCCTTGGTCATGGAAGATTTGTATCCTTGGTCTTGACAAGAAACAAACATTAAAAGATCATCCTCAACCAAAGCCTCTCAAGAAGCTCTCCAGCATTCCCAAGGCTGTCCAAATACCAAACTATTTAAGAGCGGTCATTTTTCCTTAGGCTACTTTACTGAAAGTTAAGAAAACTCCTGCCTGTGCTCTACCTGGCAGAGACAGGATAGATCACTACCACCCTGAGGGGAACTTTAACTGGGCTGGAAACCACATCCCCTTTCATAAAGTTATTTCAAACATTCCCCATATGGCTTCTTTTTAAATTCTTTTTTTTTTAAATAGACCTTTTATTTTTGCCATTGCTGTACAGAGCAGCAACTGAAATTGCTTTAGTGCTGAAGTATACAAAATAACTACTTTTGGAACTGTACAGCTGCCAGTTTGTAGCTCCCAGGAAAAGGTTTGCCTGCAGTCCTGAACAGATTTACTTCAGCCAGTGCCTTTTTTCCCCTTTGTAGGCTGTTCCACATTCTGCACTTAGGTGTTTGATTTCTTCAATGCACGTTTTTCATTTAATTACCCTGAATTCAAAACATCTCTCTGTAGTGTTTTAGCAGCCCAAAGCTGAGAATATAGCACTTTATTGTCTTGAAGAAGTGAGAAGTCAGCAACAGACCAAAAAGTTATCCTCCCACTTCCCACATACAAGAGGAGCCCATATGCTGTTCCTCCACCACCCAGCATCTTCCTACCAAAGACACTCACACCATTAATTCAGGTGGAGGCTGCAGCCCTCCAAACAGTTTCTTTGCTGTATGCACTGATTAAACTCAAAACTTTCCTGCAGGTCTGTCAGCTGAGGCAGGCTCTGATGTTTCCTGTGTTGCACACCTGCCAGTAAACAGGGCTGCCTCTTTTCCAGGCAACCAAGCCACTAAAAATGACCACAGAAATTCTTAAAGAAACCTCAGAGAAAATCTTGACCCAAGTCCATATAATTGAGAAAAACACCTTTTGATCTTCCTTTTGAACTCAAACTCAAGAGGCTGATTACACAAGGCTATATTAGCTTGCAATAGCCCCATCACACACGGCAAGGCAAAGCAGCCTACCATGCTTGGACACTGCTGCAGATCTCCTCTTGTTGATACAGCATTGTTCTATGCAGTTCTGCCAAAAATAAACACCCTTCTATCCAGACACAGCTTTACCACCATTCTTCTTGTGCCCTCACCCAGCTGCACAAGCTCTACAGCACTTCTACCTCCCTTCCACGAGCTTTGAGTGCAAAAGCTGAATACCTGTCGGAATCTTTTTTTTATCTCTTCATCTGTGGCTTCAGGATCCATCTGTAGCACCTGAAAGAGACCACGAAAGCAGAGCAAGTTTGATGCTACTCTCCATGCTTCAGGTTCCTGTCAGCAAGCTCTAACACTCCCATGAGGAGTGGCTGAAGTCTCTTGGTTTGCTCAGCCTGAAGAAGAGGGGGCTGAGGGGAGAACTGATTCCACGCTGAACCATCCTTCCAAGGGGCAGCTCAGGGGCAGGTACTGACCTCTTCACTCTCATCAGCAGCGACAGGACATGAGGAAACTGCATGAAACTGAGCCAGGGGAGGTTTGAGCTGGAGATCAGGGAAAGGTTCTTCCCCCAGAGGTGCTGGGCACTGCCCAGGCTGCCCAGGGAATGGGCACGGCCCCGAGGCTGCCAGAGCTCCAGGGGGGTTTGGACACCCAGGGATGCCCAGGGTGGGATTGTTGGGGGTCTGGGCAGGGCAGGGGCTGGACCCAATGATCCTGATGGGAGCCTTTCAACCCAGCACATTCTATATGTTCTGTAAAACCTGGCTCACTGGCACACAGACACACACCAGAAAGCCTGCCCCACAACAACATGAATTTTCACCCAGTAAAGCAGAAACATTTCACAACCTGTTTGACATTTGTGACACTACTTTTAGCAATGCTAGATTCCTCTGGCTATGCCACTGTCCTCTCTATGTTCAAGTCTTGTGTAGACAGCTATGATGCATAAATTGCTCTGAACCTTCAACCAGTCCTGTAGCACTGCTCAGTCTGACAGAAACAAAGCCACGTGGTGGTTTGGGGACAGTGTCAGGTCACTCACAACTTAGAACATTGGGCAGGAAATGTACTACTTTACAAGAATTTATTAATTGTATCATTTTGAAAGAAGACAGAGTTTTACTGTTTGGTTTCCATGAGTGACACCACTTGTTTATTGATCCTTACAGGTGTGGCAGAGTTTAGGAACTCTTTTGTGAATTAATTTANCTTTTATTTTTGCCATTGCTGTACAGAGCAGCAACTGAAATTGCTTTAGTGCTGAAGTATACAAAATAACTACTTTTGGAACTGTACAGCTGCCAGTTTGTAGCTCCCAGGAAAAGGTTTGCCTGCAGTCCTGAACAGATTTACTTCAGCCAGTGCCTTTTTTCCCCTTTGTAGGCTGTTCCACATTCTGCACTTAGGTGTTTGATTTCTTCAATGCACGTTTTTCATTTAATTACCCTGAATTCAAAACATCTCTCTGTAGTGTTTTAGCAGCCCAAAGCTGAGAATATAGCACTTTATTGTCTTGAAGAAGTGAGAAGTCAGCAACAGACCAAAAAGTTATCCTCCCACTTCCCACATACAAGAGGAGCCCATATGCTGTTCCTCCACCACCCAGCATCTTCCTACCAAAGACACTCACACCATTAATTCAGGTGGAGGCTGCAGCCCTCCAAACAGTTTCTTTGCTGTATGCACTGATTAAACTCAAAACTTTCCTGCAGGTCTGTCAGCTGAGGCAGGCTCTGATGTTTCCTGTGTTGCACACCTGCCAGTAAACAGGGCTGCCTCTTTTCCAGGCAACCAAGCCACTAAAAATGACCACAGAAATTCTTAAAGAAACCTCAGAGAAAATCTTGACCCAAGTCCATATAATTGAGAAAAACACCTTTTGATCTTCCTTTTGAACTCAAACTCAAGAGGCTGATTACACAAGGCTATATTAGCTTGCAATAGCCCCATCACACATGGCAAGGCAAAGCAGCCTACCATGCTTGGACACTGCTGCAGATCTCCTCTTGTTGATACAGCATTGTTCTATGCAGCTCTGGCAAAAATAAACACCCTTCTATCCAGACACAGCTTTACTACCATTCTTCTTGTGCCCTCACCCAGCTGCACAAGCTCTACAGCACTTCTACCTCCCTTCCACGAGCTTTGAGTGCAAAAGCTGAATACCTGTCGGAATCTTTTTTTTATCTCTTCATCTGTGGCTTCAGGATCCATCTGTAGCACCTGAAAGAGACCACGAAAGCAGAGCAAGTTTGATGCTACTCTCCATGTTTCAGGTTCCTGTCAGCAAGCTCTAACACTCCCATGAGGAGTGGCTGAAGTCTCTTGGTTTGTTCAGCCTGAAGAAGAGGGGGCTGAGGGGAGAACTGATTCCACTCTGAACCATCCTTCCAAGGGGCAGCTCAGGGGCAGGTACTGACCTCTTCACTCTCATCAGCAGCGACAGGACATGAGGAAACTGCATGAAACTGAGCCAGGGGAGGTTTGAGCTGGAGATCAGGGAAAGGTTCTTCCCCCAGAGGGTGCTGGCACTGCCCAGGGAATAGGCACGGCCCCGAGGCTGCCAGAGCTCCAGGGGGGTTTGGACACCCAGGGATGCCCAGGGTGGGATTGTTGGGGGTCTGGGCAGGGCAGGGGCTGGACCCAACGATCCTGATGGGTGCCTTTCAGCCCAGCATATTCTATATGTTCTGTAAAACCTGGCTCACTGGCACACAGACACACACCAGAAAGCCTGCCCCACAACAACATGAATTTTCACCCAGTAAAGCAGAAACATTTCACAACCTGTTTGACATTTGTGACACTACTTTTAGCAATGCTAGATTCCTCTGGCTATGCCACTGTCCTCTCTATGTTCAAGTCTTGTGTAGACAGCTATGATGCATAAATTGCTCTGAACCTTCAACCAGTCCTGTAGCACTGCTCACTCTGACAGAAACAAAGCCACGTGGTGGTTTGGGGACAGTGTCAGGTCACTCACAACTTAGAACATTGGGCAGGAAATGTACTACTTTACAAGAATTTATTAATTGTATCATTTTGAAAGAAGACAGAGTTTTACTGTCTGGTTTCCATGAGTGACACCACTTGTTTATTGATCCTTACACGTGTGGCAGAGTTTAGGAACTCTTTTGTGAATTAATTTACTGAATGTAAGATTTAAGCAACAAGTGAGCAGATGCTGGTCTGACTCTAGAATCTGTAAATAAAAAACACTCTCCCACAGGAAAGCTACAGCCTACTCTGAAACAGCTTTCTTCATTTACTCTAAGTACTAAGACCTATACAAAACTGAACATTGTCAAAGTGAACCTGCTGACTCACGTGCCTGACCAGCCCTGAACTGGGACTACAAAAAGCACCTGAGGCTTGAAAAAGGCAGCAAAGGTGACACCAGGAAGGAATACACCCAGGGAAAGCCAACTCCAGATGAATACAATATTGTTTATTTACTGCCTTCCTCAGGCTTTCCTGCTTGAGGCTTTATAACTGACTGCAACTGGAATCAAACACTGTAAAGTGCAAGGGGAATATCCATTACCCAATGGCTCCTCAGACACTACTCACTGGTGTGACCACTGAGAGGCCTTTCCTTACTCTATCCACTATACATTCAGTGGGATGAACACCCAGAACAAAACACACAGCTAGAAATCCTCAATTAAGAGAGCTATGACCAGAACCTGCCAAGCTGCCACCTCCAGCTACCACCTCCCTGTTCAGAAAGTCCCCAGCCAAATCCTCCAGTGCTGTTGTGTGAGGGAAATGTGACAATGTACAGTTTGTCCTGCCATCCAACACTGAGAAAGACAGACAGTGAGCACAAATACACCATCCTGCTGTCCTCTGCAAACCTTCTGCACAGTAATCTGTACCCAGGGAATTTTCTTCTTTCCTTATGTTGTCTTTTACTGGAACAAATACTCAGGAATCAGGAAGCTCATACACCAATTCAGAAGGGAGGACAGAACGTTCAAACTAACCTCAAAAGGGTTCAAGTTGAAATATGAAGATCCAGGTCGGGTCAGCCGGTCAATTTGGTTTTTTGATGTTAAAACAGAGTCTCGTTTTTCAATCTGCTTTACCTGAAGAGCAAGAGAGACCTGTATCAACTGACCATCCCAACACCCTTAGCTGTTTATTCCATGCCGTTAGTATAGCAGTCATCCTTGTCCTGTACTAACCCATAATGCCCCTAGCTTACCCCAAGCCTGCAGTTATTTTCTCAGGCACTAGCAGCACATATTTTTTAGCCTTTCCAACAGCCCAACAGCACTTTTAACATCACATTTTATCTATTAATAATACTGCAGAACAGTTCTGTTTGTTTCTTCTCTGGCCTGCTCTACAGCTGTGCCTTCCTCCCCTCCTCCCCATGCACCTCCAGCAGTTCTGTCACTGATTCCTTGGAAACCAGGGCATTATTACATTATTACTTTTAACCCGTTGTTGGCAGCGCAGCCCTTCAAACACGTACAGTGATACTGACGCAAACACACAAGCTCACTTTACTCTGACCACGGGTTGTTTAGTTCAGTTTTTACAGTACTATGCCGAACCAAACCATGTATTTATATTTAATGTCCATCTTTATTTAAAGAAATGTGCATCCACAGAACTGGCACGGCCTTTGCGCGGGCAGCTCAGGAACCGCGTTCGGGCTGTGCCCGCAGCGCCGGGGCCGGGCGGGCGGGCG
>WEZZ01029919.1:16381-30527 GCA_013400585.1 Chloropsis cyanopogon
GGGCAGCCGGGCACGGCCGCGGGCTCCGAGGGAGCGCCGAGCCCACTCCGCCCGCCGGGCACGGCCGCGGGGCCGCTTGGTGCAGGTGGAACTGCGGGGGGATGGTTTGGGTCGAGTACAGCCCGTGCAGGAGAGAGAAGGGGCTCTGTGCACAGGTCCGGGTCCCCTCGGGATGAGGTCCTGGCAGGGTGAGTCGGTATCCAGTGCCCTGCACAGACCACCCGGGTCTCACATTGCTGAGACAAGTACAGTATTGAAAGTCCTCAAATGCACTAAGCTGTGCTGTCATTCTCCGTGGAGGGAAAAGTTTCTTCCAACAGTTCTCTCAAAACAACTCCCTGAATTTATATGGTGTCCTGTCTGCCAGTCCTCTGGTGATGTTGAAGAGATCTGTGAGCTGAAACAGCCTAGAGGGAAGTGTTGATATTGACAGAAGGCTCTGTACTTGCCTTGTGTGGCAAATCCAGGACAGCATTAGCGTTTATGTCATATTTACACTGCTTAGGATGAATTGCCAGATTAATCCTGTACTGTTCCTGGTGAGGCAGTGAGAAGAAACAAAGAGCTCACTTCTGTTTATGCAAGTTTTGCCCTCAGATTCAATGGGTACAGTTTTATTTCAACTGCAAATTCTACACTCAGTCAATGTATAAATGTCATCAGCTGGGCTCATGTAGCTTGGATTGGTACTCTAGATTGGAATGTAGAGTAAAACTAAGACCAGGTTACTCAAGCTGGAAAAGTGTGCTTTGAGTTAAAAACCCCGGGTAGAACTTTACAGCTGCCTTTCTGCATGTGTTGTGTTCTTTGTGTTCATGCTGCAAATTTTGAGAACAATTTAAGCCTCGAGTTGCCATTCATGTGCATCTTTACTTGGCCTGCTCTCCAGGGGCTCTATAGGCAGCAGATGGACTCAGCCTTGTAACCAAAGGCTGTAGTGAACTGAAAAAAATGTGGAAGTGCTTTATTTGAGATGTTTTTTACATTTCTGCTTGGTTACTTTAAACAAATGTAACATTTACATCTTAATCTCTGCCTGCTTGTGGTTAGACTGTCCTGTGCCTCTGTCTATCTTCAGTGGGAGCAGCTGAATAAAAACTTTCAGCCTAAGTCCTTGGAGATCACAGAGATTAGATCTGTAACTTCTTCCCTTGTTTTTCTGGCGGGTGCACCTTTTAATATGGGTAATTATTTGAGATCTGTAGCAACTTAGAACACATCCAGCCATTGCAGAGCACAGGCATCAGCCAAGCAGGGCTTTGTTTATTGAGCCCTGTGCTGATGGATCATGCACCACACAGGGCCTGAACATAACTCCCGTTTCTGCCGCTGACCTTTCGGGATGAGTTTGGCCAAGGCACTTTGTCATAATTTCACCACCAGCTCCGTTTGTGAGATGCTCTCAGGGCTGCAAAGGTGTGCAGGGCTGTGAGACAGTCACACATTCCTGTCCTTGGGGCAGGGAGTGCAGGATGAGAACCGGTGAGTTTAGTCAGCCTCCTGTAACGTCCCCGGGTTCCGGATCCTCCGGGCATCGCGGCGCCTCAGGAGTCTCCATCGCTCCTTCCTCTTGGCTCTGAGACCTCTCCAGAAACAGGGTGAGGAGAGTTTACACTGTCTGTGCTGGAGACTCTGTCATAGTTCTTATTCCTTGGATTTTGCAGAGGCTCACGGGGCTGCCTCGCTGTTCTCGTTTGTGAGTCCTGATAGCAGGGCCGGCTCTTCCACACACCAGATCCAGCTGCTGTCACTTCAGCCTCTTCCTCTTCCCACTCAGTTTTGGGAGTTTTGTTTTACTGAATGGACTAGAATGATGCTTCCAGGCATACATTCTCCAGGAGATAATAGACACTAGAAGGGAGTGTTGTAGCCAGGAAATCCAGCACACCTGGGAATTGTGTGCTGCACAGCCGAGATGCTGCGCGCTTACGGTAAAAGCACTTCAGCTTTCACTTCACATTTTGGCTCTACAGGTTTTTGCTTTGGAGTTCTTAATGTCACTTTTTCTGAGTGCTGATTAGAATTATTTCTTGCTCAGATGCATTTTCTATAAGATTTTGTGCACTTAATGTGGGTTTATTAGATTTTGCATGAAATTTTCATTATTGTTGTGTTCTTCTCTCCCATGTGTCTTTGCCTTAGAGCAAGGAAGAATATTCAAAAGTGCAGTCTAATGGTGGGGGCGAGAACAGATGACTGTGAGATCCAAGTGGTGGGATTGGCTTCTCTTTCCCAGTGTTGCATTCAGTACCTCTGTACAGATGCATCATGCATCCAGCAGCTGCCTGTACATTCTCAGCACTCAGGGTTTTGGGAGCCCAGGTGCTTAAAGACAACTCAGGCAGGCAAACACTGATCCCTGTGGGAAAGGAAGTCCCTTGCTGTTCCAAGAAACCCTTGCAAGCCCCAAGGTGCTGCTCATGTATAACAGCTTGTGGAAACTGGAGAGACTGCTGCTGTTCAAATATAGGCATGGAGTTTATCTCTCCAAGCTGTAATGGTGGAATGTAAATATTTGAATTGATTTGTGAGTCACGTTGAATTTTGTGTATTAGATGGGCTGGAAGCAAATTGAATAGAAATTCATTCATTGTGAGGTAGAAATTCACCTAAAACTGTTCTTATATTTCATTGATTATTGTATAAAGTTAAACAACAAACAAAAATGATGCAATATTCAAAATTTCTTTTATTGTTCACTGGTGTATTTTTTTTTAAGATGTGACCTTCTCCTTGGGTTTCCATTATCTCCCTTAGATCTTTTTGTTCCAAGCTTGTTTCGCTATCAGTATTTCTTTAAGTACATAATGTATATTTGGGTTCTTTAAACAAATAAGCCCACAGGACATCTGGTATATCATAAGGTGTTCTGTTTTTAATGAACCTAGTTTGCCTCCTCCTGCAATGTGATTCTGGGAGCTTCAATAATTTAAGCTTATCTTTTTTTAGAAATTATTGCAAGAGGTCAGAATGTCTTAAAACACACTGTGTTAGATTTTAGTGTTGCTGCTTAAGTATCACATTTTGTTTTGGTGCATCATTACTGTTGGGAAACTCAACACATCTCCAATTAGGAGCATGGGAAAGCTTCAGTCACTTTGAAGCAGGGACCTTGATCCTTGTGGCTTGTTTCAGCAGGAACTAACAACATAATCTGATAAAGACATGGACCCAGGGAAGAAGGTGATTGCTATCAAATAATGGCTTCTTCTTCATTATTTTGAGAAATTGAAGGAAGTGAAGAAAAACCCAGTATCTGTGCTCAATTTGTGAACCACAAGTAGAATGGAACAAATCTTACATCTTTAACCTGTTGCAGTTATCCAGCTCTGGAGATGGCATTCTCTTGATAGTGGTGCCCTGGAGGAAAGAACAATGGCAATGTTTTCTGTCCTGTGGCCTCTTCATCTGTTCTTTTCTTTTTTTTTCTTTTTTTTATTAGTAATTGGACATTGAGTACTGGGCAGATCATGGTCTATCATCTGTGGAATAAGATCCCTTCCTGGATCACAGTTGAGCCGTGTAGGAAACTTTGTTGTCCATGGCTTCATTTATTACTGCTGCCTTTCCTGGGTGCAAAGTCCATACCCTCTTTAAACTTCATGTATAAAATCATGCCCTGTGACCTGACAACTTTCACTGAGGTCTGAATTTTTAGGATTATAACCATTTATGAAAATCTACTCAGTGCTTATTTGATTGAACCCTGAATTTATGCTAGGAAAAACTTAAAAATAAAATGTTATCCTGCTGTGTAAATATATGGATAGTTTGTGTTTGAACACGTGGTCTTCAATGCCAGCTCCCATTCATGTCATAACATAGAGGAGAACTGAAAGTGGCTTGGAGTGACCAGAATGACCAGAAGTGTGACACCCTTTGTACAAGGAACAAATGAGTAGAGTAGGACTCTTTGGGCAAGGAGTGGGATCATTGGGCTGGGGACCTGATGAACACAGTTGTGAGTGGCAGAAAAGGGATCAGTGTTGAGTGATTTTCGTTCACTGCCCTTCTGTACAGGAATTAATTGTGTTAAAGTAACAAATGGCTGGTACGGATCCATGGAGTAGGAGGTTCCTCACAGAGTCCATGGCTGAGCAGTGATCTCTTTGTGTAGGGGTTGTTGAATTATGGATCTGAGAAATGGCTGATTGAATTTATAGAAGAAAGTCCATTGAGGGCCCCTGATTCAAGAAGTCAGAACTGGAATTTCTTTGGAGTTGGAAGATTATCTTAGGAAGAAGCATTGTGTGCTCACCATTGTATAGATCCTTAGGGACTTACCCAGTGCTGGTTTCTGAACACAGAGTACTGGGCTTGGTGGACATTTTCCCTGATGTGGCTAATTTTAAGCTTTTATGGAGAATTTGTAGCTAAGTTACCTCTGGCTCTCTAAGCAAAGTAATTTGCTGAGTTTCTTTAACCCCATCTGTGGATCTGTGAAAAATCTTTGCCCAGGAGAAGGGAGAGAGCTGATTTACTGCTCCTGTAGAGTTGTGCTCTTAAGGCAGAAATTGGAGAGGCTGTGATAGTTTTAAACATGTAGTAAAGGAAAGGAAAACTATATCATGTCAGTAATTTTTCAAAGCAATGACTGCAATGACAATTTTTTGAAATGTGTAGCACATCTGCTTTGCCTGAGTAGTAACAGTGGAGGTGGCTGGGTTGCTGTTCTTTCTGATTTGCTGGGAAAGATTTCTCTTGGTGTGAATGATACAGAGGCAAAATGAGCCAGGTTATTGGAATTCAAAGGTCTTTGGTAGCTGGCTTCCTACTGTCTCCTACACATCTAAAGGCAAATACCAGAGTATATGAACTCTTCTTGCCCAAGACTTGATGCAAATTGAAAAGGTCGCCTGTTCCACCTCTAAGGGCTCCAGAAGGGCCTTTTCAGTAAGTTTCAGTGGGCTCAACTATTTCAAATGATGCATTGGTTTAATATAAGGGAACTTCCACATTTTGGAAAGGGTAAAAGAAATGTTTGTTTCTTGTTTATGCTTTTCTAAATATTCAGCTTAGCCGTGAATGTTGCGTTTGAGTTAATAGAATAAAAGGGAGAATCAGGCACAACAAGCTGAAGAAAAACCACAGCTCATGTGTGTCTCAGCTCATGCCACGTGTGTTGGATGAAGGACTTGGGAGGAATGTAAGTTGAGTGCCATCTTTCTGTGCTTAAGGTCTTTGCTTGGCTGCCTGTAAAAATTTTAAGGGAAGTCACATGTTAGAGTTCCAATATAAATCCAAATAAAACAAACCTTAAAACAAGTCAACATAAAGGATACAAAAGTCAAAATTAAGCCAAATGTGTATCCTTCAAAAAGTAAGCAATAGTGGGTATTTGGATGAGGATTTTATTAGGAGTTTAGTGTCAAGGTTTCAGTTGCTACAGTTGGACATAAAACTTGCTGTTGGATAAGATCTGCAGGTTTTATGGTATATGTCTTAACATCTCATGAAGATACAGCACAAGATTGACACTCAAGGGAAATTTATCAAGTAATCTTGGTGTGTGGGTACTGGTACTTTTGGCTGTTTGATAAATTGCCTTATTTTGTAGTGGCATATATGTGATCTTGCTTGCAGAGGCATTCCAGTTTGAACGGGTTGGAAGCGCTGCCAGAAATTCTTTGGCCGTGGGAATCGCATGCGTGTTCTTTCAAATACTCCTCAGTGGTAGCTCTTTGAGCATCACTGAAAGGCAGGAAGCTCGCTGCTCCCCTCTTCCTTTTCCTCTGCAAAGGTTAAAACAACTGTGAGCGTAGAGAGAGTGAACATGAGCCAGTGGTTGGAGCAGACCAGGTTGGAAGTGAGGGATTTCTGGTTTCCAAAGCTGTTCCCCAGCTATGTTGTTACAGAGTTTACATTCTAGTAAAATTATTAGCTTTCTTCTGAAACATGTTGCATATGGAGAATTGAAGGACTTAGAGTAATACTGTTGTTGGTTAGTCCTCCTCTTTCTATATGGAAGTCATAAAATCAAAACTAGTCTTTGGGTAGAAGAGTTTAATTAAGAGAATTGAAATTTGAGACAGGTAATTGTGTGACCAACAGATGCAGCCTGAGATTGGGAAAGATTTTAAAAAAACAAAAACAGAAACCAAAAGAAGACTTGCTTCAGGTCATCAGCTAATGAACTGTAGAAACCTGGAAGAAATTCCATACTCAAATACAGTTTTGCCTTGTTGGCACTTGCTTTGTGGTATTACTTAGCTTTGAGGTATTTGGCATATCCTGCTGGATTAAGTGTCCCTGGTTATCACTGGTTTTTGTGGCATGATAACTTCCATACAGGCTTTTAATGGGCTGCCATTTCTGTCAGCAAGCTGCTCTCAGCTCTTGTAGTCAGCTGTAATTCTCACAGCTCGAGCCTTTAGAAGAAGAAAGTCCCTTGCCAGCCAGAAGAGTTATGGTGGTTCTGGCATTACTGCATTCCCTTGAATGTAAAACAACTCAGTGTGTTGCTGTTTGTTCTCTAATTCCAGGAAAGCCAATATTTTCAGTGGACATTCACCCAGATGGGACCAAGTTTGCAACAGGAGGACAAGGTAAGTCTGTGTACTGGTAGAAGGCAGAATTTTGGGTAATAATAATCTTGTGCCTTCACAGCAATTGAATTGGTTTGACCCTTTTAAAAAGACATCCCTTTCATCTCTAAGAAATAGATAATTATGTAAGCTATGAAAATGTATTGGGACATGCTGCTGCTTCTGCAGAAGGCAGGGTTACATGTTCTGATGTCCTCATTCCCTTGGACATCATTGAGATAGTAGCTGCTATCAGTGATTGAGTTGTGGCCATATGGGCCAAATTTCCTTTTAATTTGAAGAGGAACTGGATGTGCAGTTGAGCTTTTTCAGTTGCTAAATAGTAGAGATATTGGAACAGAAAAATCCAGTTATATAAATAGAATAGCTTAAGAAATATATGCAAAAATATTATTTGGTTCACAATAGCGAATAATTTTATGTTGGCTACAATAGTTGCAATTTAGTATTTGAATATGTATCTTTTCTCTTTTAAAATACAGTTTTATTACAAGTAGTTGTCCTTATAGTTGGTATCAGTTATGTACAGTATGACTTTTGTACAAGGCTGTATAAATTTATTTTTAATAGTGTCAAGAAGAATAAAGCACTTCTGAGTTGGTCTAATTATATCAAAGCGACATCTGTATTCAGATGTTTCCAAAGTCCCCACTGCAGTAATGCCTACATTTTCACATCTGTTCTGGAACTGAGATTAATTTGAAAAGCTTTCATGGATGTATTTAGAAGGGGGAGCTTTTTGGTCTCTTACAGGTCAGGATTCTGGCAAAGTTGTGATCTGGAATATGGCTCCTGTCCTGAAAGAGGAAGATGAAAAGAATGAAAATATCCCCAAGATGCTTTGTCAGATGGACAATCACTTAGGTAACAAAGCTGGTTGGTTGGTTTTTTGTTACTGACTACTGGTAATTTGCCAAAGCTTAAGAACTACATATCTGTAATTGCAAAGTTAATGCCTGAACAGTGGTGAAGGGTCAATAAAACACAGCAGAGTGGTCTCATTCTTTGGCTGTGTACTTTTCAAGATATTCAGTAGAAAATGTTATTATAATGTGAGGAAATGTACAGAGAACTATAGATACCTTTGGAAATCTCCTCCCTGTAAGCATTTTTCAGCTATGGCCATAAAGTATTTGATAATGCACATTCTGAGAAACTGTAGAGCTCGGAAGGAAAGGACAGGAGAAGTAAGTGTAAAAGATACATCATATGAAGTATATTGGTTATAGTCATAAATTACTACATTTATTACATTATAAATAAAATTAGAAGGAATTAGTAGGGTCACCTGACAAGTTGTCCCTTCTTTTCTTCAAAATATACCTTTCCTTCTTTGCCCTCTTAATCCCACTTTATTTACCAGAATAAGTTTCCTTCATTAGAGGAATATTAATCTTTCTTCCTTCAAGCCTCTTTTGGTGAAGCTTTTTTAGATAAGGAATAGAGTTTTTTAAGTAAGAAATTCCTCAACTGCTTCTGAAAGATAAGTACCAATTCATTTATCTAAAGCAGACAGAGTAACTGCTTTGAGTGGGAAAAGCCCACTTAAATCCTAAATGTCTCCTGTCAAGTTTTGCTTATTTGCAATATAAATCCTGTCTACCGTCCAGAACCACTTATTCACATATTTCATCTTGCAAACTTTCTTTTCTGCATTCCAGCTTGTGTGAACTGTGTGCGATGGTCAAACAATGGAGTTTACTTGGCCTCGGGGGGAGATGACAAGTTGATTATGGTGTGGAAACGAGCTGCGTAAGCATGTTTCTTCCTTCAGCTTCATATTTCATTTCAAGTAGGTTACTCTGTGACATCTTAGTGCTTCCTCCCTGTGCTGCCCTTTGGTAAGCTCAGTGCTCCACCTGGTGTGTGAGGAGCTGAAAGCTGGGACACCAAAGCACTGGTGTTGGAGATGTGGCCTGCTGACCTTTGGGCTGGGGGGTGTCTGCCTGGGCAGTCTCTCTCCTCTGGAGGAGCTGAGACATTTTCTTCTGTCCTTGGAGAAAACTTAAAACTTCCTGGTGAGATTTGAAGAGTCACCTTAAATGTTACCATTTTATGCTGTCTATAGAAATTCTACATTTTATTGAAGCTAATTTTTTAATAATTGGAATTACTCCACTAAAAAAATGCCTTTTCCCCCCTTCTGTATTGTAGGAATAACTGACTATAAAATAGAAATGTACTGTGCAGCTGATTTTCTTTTAAAAAAGTGAAGAGCTTGTGGTGGTTCCTTTTATAACTGTTTCTATTTTCATTAGGTACATTGGACCTAGCACTGTGTTCGGTTCTAGTAGCAAACTTACTAATGTTGAGCAGTGGAGGTGTGTGTCGATTCTCAGAAGTCATTCAGGGGGTAAGTTTCAAGGTGTTGAATGAACATAACTTGCATGCATTTGGAAACAAATTGCTTTTCAGCATCACGTTTTCTTGTTTGATATATACATATATATTTGGTGGCAAGTCAGTAATTAATTTTAAGATCAACAACGAAAATTAAAAATATATCATTTTTAATGAAATGCAATTTTCATACAAGTAACTTCTGGCAAGTATGGTATATAGGAGAAAAACTAACAACTAAGAAACTTACATTTTGCTATTTTCTAGCTTAAAAATGAATCTGAATAAAGGAAGCTAAACTATGTCTTTAATAAAATGTTCACACTAGCAGTGAATAAACTGATGGGCGAAATACCATGTTTTTGTAAACCAAAGAATATCAATGTTTATTTAGAAGAAAAATATCTAAGGAGCAATGCAAAAGTTGAATAAATAAATAATTTCAAATGCATTTTGCATCTGCTGACATGAGCTGTGATTAAAATCAAGATGGAAATCACTTTGATCACTCCACGTGTGTTGGAGCAAAGTGAGTGCATTGTAATAGCTTCTGTTACTTTTTCATTCAAAACAAGACAAAGTTCTTTGTGCAGGTATTAGTACTTCCTACAATCACTAAACATTGCATTCTTTCCCTTCTGTTTTTGTTTCTTGACCCCCATTGATCATTGGAAGTTGGGGAGATTCACTCCCAATGAGGGTTGCTTTCTTACCTTCCACTTTAGTGAGGTGGTAGTCATTTCTCAGTAATAGCAAAATCTTGCTACAGAGAACACAAGTTTTTTGTAAAAAGACTTTTTGATTTTCTGATTACCATCGATCTCTTAAATGGAAATTTCCTTTTCCCAAACAGATGTGATGGATGTAGCATGGTCTCCACATGATGCCTGGCTGGCATCCTGTAGTGTTGATAACACTGTTGTCATCTGGAATGCTGTCAAATTCCCAGGTGAGAGCTCCAAAGATGTGCCAGCATGTAAAGCTTTGGGTGTATTTCACGGACCTTTCAAATCTCTGGGAGGGATTGGGATTGGGTCTGTCTTCTGGGGTGACACACCTGCAGTCTGGCAGGTCAGTCCTTCTTCCAGGTTTGGATGGCAGTGAGCAGGGGGTTCCACACTGCTGCAGACAACAGCTGCATTCAGGTTGTGCTGCTGATTTTACATGAAAGTCATGATTGCATGTGGTTATTTACATGCTATTTATTTTAAGCTGGCTTCCAATACTGATACCAGAGTTTGTAGACTTTAAAGCTAATTTTGCACCCTCTCAGCCTCTCCTCCCACAGGCTGATAAGCAAGAGTGTGACTGAAAGTAGGCTACCAGGTCTGCCAGCCTTGTGTGTCTGTTGAGTCACAACTTTGACTTGGTTCACACTTGCTGCACAAAACTGGATTAGTTGTGATAATCTTTGGGTGTGGAGGAAAGGGTGAATGTTTAACTGAAATTCCAGTTCAAGTGCTGCTTTCCACAGCTTCAAAGTGCTACTCTGAAGCGCTGGGACCCTGCTGCTCTTTCTGCTCTGACCTGTCTTCTAAAGAGTTTTGCGCCTCTTATTCCAGCCAGAATTCTTCTTACTAGTTTTTTATATCTTTTATTCTTAAGTACAGGTTCCAATTTGGTTGATATATTGTTTCTACACTAAATGAGGTTATAATTAATACGCTGTTTCAAAAAGATGTTGTAAATGTTCTCAACACTCTGCCCTGAAGGAGAGAGCAGTAACTACTCTCTGTTCTCAATTTTTGTGTGCACAGAAATTCTTGCCACTTTGAAGGGGCACTCTGGCTTGGTGAAAGGGCTGACCTGGGATCCTGTCGGAAAATACATTGCCTCTCAGGCTGATGATCGAAGTTTAAAGGTGTGGCGGACCATGGACTGGCAGCTGGAAACCAGCATCACAAAACCCTTTGATGAGGTACAGAATGTGTGACTGTTCAAAGTGCATTCCCTTAGAATGAATGAAAACTAGAAGAATAACTCTGGTTCTGCACAAACATGAATTAATTGAGCAGTGCTGGATTAAATAAAGCTCTCAGCAGCTTCAAAAGAGGGAAAAAATTACTTTCTCATAGAAATATGATTGACGAGAGACTTCTATTGCCATTTGTTATTGTGGATGTCAAAGGTTTACCTGGGTTATGTAAACAATTAAGTGAACTTCTGGAAATGTAGTGGTTATTCTGGGGAAGTGTTTGCACACCTATCACAGTAGTCTGACATTCTTCCCTGTGTATCTTCTATTGTCCACTATCAGAAATGAGGTAAGTACTTAGGAGGCATCTTTGGTCTGGCATCATAGGGCTGTTAGGTGATGACTTTGATGAAGAGATCAAGTTCCTGGGGACAGAAGCTGGTGCTTGATGAGTGGAGTGTTCTGCAGTGATCTGAGGGTGTTGTGATTAGTGCAGTTGGTTCTTGTAATAGACCTTGTCTGCTTCAGCTGAGGTGGGAGCTGGTGTGGCAAGCTGGTCTCATCTTTAGTGGTTGCTGTGTTGCAGCCCTGTTACTAACTAGGGCTGTGATAAATACTGAGGAAACAGTATCTAAAAAGATGTTACATACATTTG
Organism: Chloropsis cyanopogon; assembly: GCA_013400585.1. Lineage (NCBI taxonomy): Eukaryota > Metazoa > Chordata > Aves > Passeriformes > Irenidae > Chloropsis > Chloropsis cyanopogon. The sequence goes on from WEZZ01029919.1 coordinate 27,837, forward strand.
TGTTTCCTATAAAAAAGCTCTCAGAGTCCCTTACCCCTCTTTTGATAGGGTTTCTTAAGTTACACTTCATCACCTGTGTAAACATGGCCAAATGCTGAGACTTGTGTGTGAGGTCATTCTTTTATATTCACGGGATACTTACTTTGTAATCATATTCCCTAAATCTGAAATTTAAATAGTTTGTATTACAACCTCTTTGTTTGTCAAACACTTCTAAAGCTCTGGTGTGGTTTTTTTTTTGTCAGTGTGGAGGGACAACTCATGTGTTGCGCCTTAGCTGGTCGCCTGATGGTCACTATCTTGTTTCTGCTCATGCCATGAATAATTCTGGACCCACTGCTCAGATCATTGAGAGGGATGGATGGAAAACCAACATGGATTTTGTAGGGCACCGGAAGGCAGTTACAGTAGTGGTGAGTGAGTGATAGTAATTTATCCCTGAAGTTAAAACTTGTATGTGCTTTTTGATAATTTTGTGGATAAATGGGACAAGAGGTGAAGATGGGTGTCAAGATTAGTAAAGCAAATGCGTGGTGGTGATTAAAAAATGTCAACTTTACATGTTGGAAGCAGTCAGGTGGCTGTTGTGATAAGAGAACTGGATGTAGATGAACGAGACAAAAGGAATACAGGAGCATGTTAGGAATGTCAAACATCAGCTTTCTTGGCTGTTCAGTGACTTGATTAAAATGATTTAGGTTTCTAGTGGGTTTCTGATCCCTAGTGTAATTAATATTGTTTGCCTTTCCTGTGAAGGCATTCAGAAAACCCCTTAAGAAAGCCTCTGCAGCTTTTGTCAGTGCTCTTATAGAGTCTGGTTCAGAACTTTATTTCTACTAAATGTTGGTTTTTTTCACTCTTAAGTGGAAAATTTGCTTTGAAAGCAGATCTTCTGCTGAAATGTAATTACTGTGATAAAGTTTGGGCATTTCATTTGTTCAGAAATTCAATCCAAAAATCTTCAAAAAGAAACAAAAGAATGGGAGCTCCACCAAGTCAAGTTGTCCCTACTGCTGTTGTGCTGTCGGTAGCAAAGATCGATCTCTTTCTGTCTGGGTAAGTGGTTTCTCTGCTGCCTTTGAACTAATGTGGTCACTGGATAACTTGGGGGTTCAGCACAAAGGTCACATGTACAGCATTAAGTCTTATGTTTAGTTTCATGTGTAGGGGTTTTTTTTTGTCTCTGTTGTTACAGGTTTAGCTGGGGGGGAAGGAAGTGGATTGGTGTTAGTTCATTTTTCTAAAGGCAAGAGAAGTTAGAAGGCGGTGGCAGACTGTGCCCTGGTAAGGGGGAGCAGCTGTTAAGGGATAAAACATTTTACCACAGTTAATAAATGCAACCTTATTTTCTTCCTTTTACTTGTTTTCTGTCTTTGTAAAGGAAAGGAATGTGAAAGTGAATGAGCTTTTTATGTATTCTTTCAAGTTTTTGATATCTAGTTTGGGTTTTACTTTAAAATCTACACTAACATTTTTATTCTGGCTAAGGGAAGAGTAGCTATTTTCACATTTTTAAAGGCAACTGGAAAATACAGGGAATCAATTTACTGATTTGTAAAGCTTTGTGATGAGAACTTGTGCCAGAGCACACCAATTGCTAGCTGCAATCTACTATTTATAGATTCCAGTGTGATATTTATCCATCAATCTCTGGATGCATAACTAAATCTGTTTCTGGTAATGGCTACCAGTGCATACCCATATCAAAGTATCACTTGGTATATTTTGCTTTCTATTTATATTATGAAGATTTCATTTGGATTGGCTGTTGAGGTTACAGAAGGTACTACAGAGATGCAAAGTTACAGGTTGTCTTTGCCCTGAGGAGCTTAATAAACATATATAGGGCACAGACCTATGGACGCATAAATAACTACTGAAGATGACACTGCATCTATGAACCTGTGAGCTTAAAACTTCCTTGACCATAGCAACCTCTGCCTAATTTCAGTTGTATTATACACTTAGAGATATTAAGTCCATTGGTTTGACATTAAAGAGCTTAGAATATCTAATTTAGAGCAGGTTATTGGAGTTTTCATATTCAGTTCTTTATTACTAAGCTGATTCTAAAGTGCAGAGGAATCCTCTTTAATTGTGAGTCAAATTCTCTTTGCTCTTGATAGGTTTCACTTTCTCAGACAAGTAGTCTGAGTGAGGACATGGAAACCTAATCTGTTTTCTGTCTTCTTGTGCTGGCAGTTTGCAGCATCCTTATCTCAGTACAGCTTAGAATAGAAGCTGTCTTTTGCATCTGTGGAATGGCTTTTGGAGTGGCAGAGAGTGTTTTATGACTGTGGTGTAAGGGCAAAGTTGATTAAGAAATTCAGTCTGTGTTTCAGAAAGGAGAGTTGAATGTCAGCTGTTCTTCTCCAGAGCTTTTGTGTCCCAGCAGTGGAACAGGTGACACTTGGTGCTTCAGATGCACCACCAGGCATGCAGCTGTTTCCTGGCCAGATCTTGTTTGGTGCATATTGTGAGCCTCTGGGAGAGTGTTAATGTGGTGCTATCTCTGGTAGCGTAGAACTTGTACATTTCTGAGTGTTGTTTCTTGTTTTCTTAAGCTCACGTGTCTGAAGCGACCTTTAGTTGTCATACATGAGCTGTTTGACAAGTCAATCATGGACATCTCCTGGTAAGTTGATTTCTGCTGTTTGTTATGGAAGCCAAAGCATTGTTATCAACTTTAGG
>WEZZ01029919.1:31051-49863 GCA_013400585.1 Chloropsis cyanopogon
CTGCAATTTGCACATTTTTTGTGGCATGAAGTCATTGGAAGTAATATCTGGTTAACATTTTGCAGTTTCTGAGGAAATGGTTTTGTGGGGTATTTGAGAGACAAAGGATCATCAGGCAGCTTGATATTTTATATCCTGTTTACAAATTTAAATGGATGGATAAAATGTCAATAATATGGAGTGTTCCAAGAAATGTGCTCCATTCTGAGCACAGACTGAGTAAATTCTGAGAAACCTGGTACTATTATATTGTTATATCTATATAATTTCTGTTTTAGAATTTTAGACTTGGATCCATCAACGTAATATCTGCGAGTGATTATGTTTTCACAGAACAATTGCTTGGATCCAGAGGTCAATAGGAGCTCAGCAATTTTCTCTGCTAAGCAAACAGAAAACTTTCAACATGATTTTACTGTTTTCTGACTTGAAGTACTGATGGTGTACCTTGTTTCATGGTGCTGAGGCTGATTTCTGTGGATGTGAGGCTATCAGGGCACCAGCTGCCACAAAAATAGGGGTTTCCAAATGCCTGTAGCTGTGGTACTTGTAATAGATTTTTAATAACTTGGTTAGGACTTTGGAGTTGTGCCAGCTTTCCTTTCCTCTTCCCTTCTATGTAACAATTAATCTGTAAGCCACTGTGTTGCTGTCTCTGTGAGCTCTGTCCTTAAAAGTGTCTGGGGTAGAAGTCAAAATTCAAGTACAGTTTCTAGAAAGTATAGCTTCTCCTCTCTCTGTTTGCTAAGAAAACCTGACCTCCAGAAGAGGGTTACTATGTATCCCCCCAAATAATCACATGTACAGTTTGCTTAAAAACCCAGATGATGAATAATAACAAAATCACACCTCTGTTCTTGCCTAGTACCAAGGTTTTTGGCCTGCTTGTCAGCTGAGGACCCATTTCTTCACCCACTTCCATTAGCACAAAAATTTTGCTCATCTACTGAAGGAAATGCATTTATAATTTTCTTTCACTGTTCATGGTGAACACTACTCTGGTTTACCCCTTCAGGAAAGTTCTCATGGTGCTGCTCATGCCATGGGCAGGTGTATTGTTCCAGTGCCACCATCCTCGTGCAGTCTGCAAAGGAGCATTGGCGCAGGGACTCTGCTGCCTGTCATCCTGTCTCCTCACTGTCCCACTTCTTTGGTTCCATGAGTTATTGCTGTGATAATAAATCTTAAGCTGAGATTTTTATTGAACAATCCATCAGATTGCTACTTTGCATGAATGAAAGAGATTAAAAACAAAGTTGGACCTTTATTTCCCTCAGGACCCTTAATGGACTTGGTATCCTGGTGTGTTCCATGGATGGATCAGTGGCATTTTTGGACTTTTCCCAGGATGAACTCGGGGATCCACTCAGTGAGGAGGAAAAGGTACAGTAAGCACTCAGAGAACCTTTGATCATATTTCAGGGATGTGTTGATGCAATTAAAATACTGGCCTGTTTATAGAAGTATGTAGTAACTGATTTCCATATTTTACAAAACGTGTTGCTCTTGTCTGCTTTACAAATCATTAAAAAAGAGTAGTCAAGAAGTAAATATGTGGTATCAGTTTCTGTTCTGGAAAGAAAGAATTTGGAAAACATCCACTTGCTTACACATCATTATACATCTGAAGCAATTACTTGGCAAAGGAAACAAGAAGTGAGTGCTTCAAAGCACTATAAAATTACTCTTTCACTTGCATATATGCAAGTCTTTTTAAACTGATTGCTCTTGGCTGTTTTTCCTCTCATTGCTATTAGCAACTAGAGCTTTGAATTTTATTTATATTACATATTGATTTAGCGTTAGTTGAAAACACAAAGAAGAAAAATCTGGTGTATAAACGATACAGGGGGCATTTGATGGATTCCATTAGGTTTGTGTGATTCCCTTGTATTACAATCAGTGATGTCATAGTAGCACTTGTAGTCACTCACATCTTTAACGCCCACAGAGCAACATTCACCAGTCCACCTATGGCAAAAGCCTGGCTATCATGACTGAAGCTCAGTTGTCCACCACCATTATTGAGAATCCAGAGATGCTCAAGTACCAGCAGAGGCAGCAGCAGCAGGGGGATCAGAAGAACGCGTCAGTTCGGGAAGGCTCTGGGAATGCCACAGCTCCCAAAGTGGCAAGCATGGTTAATGGGGAGAGTCTGGAGGACATTAGAAAGGTAGGTGCTCTTGGGCACTGTCAAATACTGAGTCACTAAATACCAAAGTGCTGGGAAAGAACCAGTTTCTGTGCCCTTATTTGTGTTGAATGGCACATTTCAGCCTGTGTATGGCCCAGCTGATCAACTTAGTGGGTCATTTACTGGGACTTGTTGAAAAGTGAAATGCTTTTAAGCAGAAGTAAGACTATGTGGAAGCACACTTGTGGATATTTCTGTAATGGGTGCAAAATTCTTGGTGTGCAGAAAGGAAACCAAGAGTAACTAATGACAGAGAAGCTGTAGAACTGTGTTTCAGTTTCTCAATTACAGAGGTTGAAAGCATTATTTAATTCTGTCCTAAACATAGAACACAACTTTTAATTAAAGATTTGATATGCACAATGTTTTAGACTTGATGCTAAAGTGGAGAGCAGATTACATTCTCCACAAATGCCTTTTCTACAGATGGATAGATTGAAAATTGGAAAATTACTTGTGTTTATGGGAATAAGTCTTTGCTAACAGATTTTTAACTGAGACACCTCTTCTAATATATCTATTTTTGTCAGTTTGAAAAAAATAAAAATAGCATTTCCTATTTATCAAAAATTATGATAAAATTTATTTCCCATCAGAATCTCTTAAAAAAACAAGTTGAAACACGAACGGCAGATGGTCGGAGAAGGATCACACCTCTCTGCATAGCTCAACTGGACACTGGGTATGTTTGAAAATAATCTGTAAAATCCTTCTTTACCTTCTTGTCTCTTTTTTTTGTTTTTTTCCTGTTCCAAGCTTGGCATTCCATCTTAGGGCATCATAAAGCACTTACTGGAAATAAGTGTGTATTCTTACGAAATACAGTTTCAAACAGTGTTCTTTGGCCATAAGATCTCACTTCTAATAGATCAGGCTAATTCTCATTTATTGTAATAGATGACCAATACTCTAATGTACTGTTTATTCATATTTATATTAGTATCAGCTTTAATATCCTTTGGATGTGAGAAATTACTCTGGAAAGGTACTGGGGATTTATTTAGGTTGTATATGAGTATCCACATGGGGAAAAGGAAGAATGGAATAAATATTTTAGCTAAAATTGCTATTTTTGAGTTATCTTTAAAGTGCTTTTGAGAAATGTATTTGTTGTTTGTCTTTTTGTTTAGGGATTTTTCTACAGCATTTTTCAATAGCATCCCAATATCTGGAACTCTGTCTGGCTCAATGATGTCTTCTCAAAGTAACCAGCAGCTCATGTCACTAGATTCTAACGCAGCAAATTCCCTTAATACTTCAAAGCCTTCTGCAGAGCCAACAGCAGCCAGTATAAAACCAACAGATGATGCAGCCAATAAAGATGGGTCAGTATTTGCTGTTTTGTTTTTCACTCACATGAGTATGTTTAGTTTTTAATTCTTGTTTATAGTTTTATAATGAAGAAATTATTGAAGTTATTTCCTTACTGTAAAACCCCAAGAATCTAATCTTCCTGATATTAGTGTTTGGTTACTTTAAATAGTGATAAATTGGGAATAAATGAATCCATGTACATAGTTTTCTGGCAGTTAACTTCAGTGCAATGAAGAACACAGCTTATTGCTAATGCTTTAACAAAATGACTTGCTTATGGGTTGGTGGGTTGCTATTAGTAAACAATAGAAGGTGCTCCAGTAGTGTAAGTGATGAAACCTACTTTACATCAAATTCTGACCTGTGCCCTCTCTTCAGACATGGTGATCCTTCTTTCCTGTACAACAACCCCTTCAGAGCACAGTGACATTGTCAGTGCACGTATGCTGATGGACCAAAATTAATTTCAAAACAACTGAATGTCTTTCAAATGAATTACAGAACAACTGAATTTTACTTGCTTTTCCCTCAGTGGTAGCACTGACCTGACTTCTTCTCAGTGTGTTTTTATAGCATTTGTAGCAGCATAGTGTCATTGAAACCTCTACTTTTTCATCAAATTTGGTTGAATTGGCCACAGATTAAAAAATGAGCGGGTGGACTATGAGAAATGATTGACAGATGAAACTATTAAGTATCCTTTTCTTTGTAAATTGTACTTCTAGCAGCTTTTTAGTACAAGCATCAGTTATTTTAGAGCCATTCATTCTCTGAATTAATTCTCTGAATGAATTGAAAAATCTCTAAAGTAAACAGCTATTGAAATAATAGATCCCTGGAATGCTTTAGTGTGGGGAAAACACATTCCTTTGCCCTAGAGTTATGCTTGGAAAGGCCTAATAATGGGGTTGGATTTTTCAACAACAAAATCTAAACCTGCCATGAATTGTTTCATCCCAAATTGTTTGATTGATAAATAGTGAGATATAATATTGTAATGGAAATATTTGGTAACCTGAACAAGGGGTAAAAGCAGGATCATTTTAAAAAGTGATCCTTTCCTAGTAAATGCCAGCTGAAAGTGTAATTTCCTTCCTGAATTTAAGACACAGTAAATGAATTAGGGTCTTTTAATCCAGATATGTGGCCACATGAAGCTCTGAGGTGTACCATAGACAGCTTTTGAGAGTAGGCAAAGCTTGCAAAACACTAATGCATCAAAGAGTGGAAAAAGAATATCATAATTGGTTATATACTTGAGTGAAATGTTTTCAACATGATTTCCATCCAGTATCATGAATGCTAGTTGTTATGAGCAGTGCAGCTTACCAGTACTGAATTTTTCAATCCTTATTTTGCTGTCTCTTTTCTTGCCAGTGTAAATGCTACCTCTGCCTCAGCTGCTCCTTCTGCATCGTCTTCCTCTGTGTTGACAACTCCATCCAAGATTGAGCCTATGAAAGCGTTTGATTCTCGATTCACGGAACGATCCAAAGCCACCTCAGGGACTGCTGTTGTAACAAACACAAATCAGACTGTTGTGGACAGGTAAGACATAGCCTGGGGAGGGGGGAAGGTAATAATGTAGAGTTGAAACACTAATTCTCTGTGTATTGATGTCACACTGCTGAAGTTGTCCTGGGTTTCTTCCACTATTGGAAGGAAGGGGGCAGCTACAAATAGGTAAATTCTGTGCTGGTGTTATCCCTTTGTACATTTGTCCCTGGCATTTTGGTATCAAGCAGATTCTCCAAGATATTCCAAGTTAAAACTGTTGGTGTAAGAGGCTGTGTGTGCACATGCCTGTGTCACTGAGTGCAGCTGGACTTATTAAAAGACAAAACCAGCCAAAAATAGCCAGCCTCCATCTCTGCACAAGAGAGATTTACTTCAAGATAAATTACCATACATGTCAGCAGATGACCTCTCATCACCATAGCTGCAGTTATATTTCAGCTTTATGCCTTGAAGGCATGCAGAGAAGATTCTGATTTTAAAGGGTTTTGGCTCTGGATCCATGTGATTACAAAAAAAAAAAAGAAAGCATTTTGTTTTGTGACATAGTTGTGGCATAAATATTCCTGTTTCACCAAAACAAATGATAAAAAATAAAGCAACCTTGAGAAAAAAGTATGTAGTTTCCCAGTTATTATCAGTAAAACATGTTTTTATACGTCAATATTTTTATGTCAAAGAGCTTAAACATGTGATGCAGAAGCAAGATGTGTTAAATTACTCTCATAAATGCTTCTAATGTGTCCTTGAAATATGGATAAAAGTGTATTGTTTGGCATAATTCAGATGCCAGAGAAAAAAGGTTTGGATTATGCAAGGTGTTTCTCTGAAGCCAAGTAGTTAAGGAATAAGTGGCAAAATAATGTGAGTTAATAACCAGCTATTGGAGGCAAGGGGAAGAGTATGATTAAATGACCTATTTTAGGGTGTAATGGTTAAGAGAGTTCACAGGGATTGTACTTTGTATTGGTTATATTATATTTAGTTATATAGGGACATGGACCTGTTGGCCACAGAGGTAATGAGAGGGCTGGAGCACCTCTGCTGTGAAGACAGGCTGAGAGCTGAGGCTGTACAACCTGGGGAAGAGAAGGCTCCAGGGTGACCTTATTGCAGCCTTCCAGGGCCTAAAGGGGCTGCAAAAGAACTGGAGGGGGACTTTTCACAGGGGCATGTAGTGACAGGACAAGGGAGAGTGGCTTCAAACTGAGAGAGGGCAGGTTTGGATAAGGTATTAGTTAAAAATCCCTTACTGTGAGGGTGATAGACACTGGAACAGCTTGCCCAGAGAAAATGTTGATGTCTCATCCTTGGAAGTGTTCAAGGCAGGTGGGATGGGGCTTGGAGCAGCCTGGCCTAGTGGAAGGTGTCCCTGCCCATGGCACATTGTTGGAATGAGATGGTCTTTAAGGTCTCTTCCAACCCAACCATTCTGTGATTCCATAGTTGTGTTTCCTGAAATGGAAGCTGGAGCAGTGAAGTTGTGCATAGTTTGCAGATACACATTTTGCAGTAGTCAGAACTGAACAGAACAACTTCTGGGTGTAGACAACAGAATGATAGAAGTTCTACATGAATAAGCAGAAAGTCTAATGTCCACTGAAGGGGAAAAGATTAACTACTCTTGCATCTTAGAGTGCTGAATTATTTGTATCAGCTCAGGGAAAGAGATCTGATGGTAATTGGAACTGAATGCTAAAATAAAGTTGCTATTTCCAGCTTTATTCCATGGCTAACTGCTGGTTTGATTAATTTTTTTTTTAAAGGAGAGAATATGTCTGATTGGTTTACATACATATTGCACATTGTACTTTTGCAAAGGGTTTGCCATACCTCTTCATCTTCCTCCTCCTGCCTTTGTGCATTTTGAAATACACTCAAAGAGGGCTAAGAAATATCATCTTATCTGCAAGAAGGCAATGTGTAGGACATATGGCAACTTTTGGAATCAGCTTTTTTTTTACAGGCTTTTTTTTTACAGACTGAAGGATCAGAATTTAATTAAAGACAATAAGCCCAAGGATATTCTGGAGAGCAGCAGTGACAGTGAAGAGAAGATTCCAGCTGTTAAACCACTCAGTGTACCCAAACGGAAACTGGAACTTGAGGGAGAAACAGTAGAAAAGAAGAAAAAAGGAAGGCCTCGGAAAGACTCCAGGCTTGTACCAGTAACTTTAACTGTTCAGGTGAACTAGATAAGATTCATTGTGGCTTTCAAAGTTCATTTAATAAAGTCAGTCCCATGTTGACTTGTTCCATCAACTCAGGGAAACACAAGCAGTAACAGTCCCTCAGAATTTTTAGCCATCTCTCTTCCATGCCTTTAAACTTACTGGTTTTAGAATTTAAGCTTAGAAAAAGCAGGTGCACATGGTGTGGCAAATGTGTTTATCTTTTATATAGATATGTAGCTACTTACTAAAGGTCCCACCATGCTAGCCTGCTGAAGACTGTATAGAATAAAATGAAATGCCAACAGTTTTTGGTGGTGTATCATGGAGAGTGGTCCAAGAACAAGAAAGTGACTTGGATGTGGTGACTTAAATGGTATAAATTTCCCCAGAACCCTAAAGTAGTTGCATGTGAGTTTCCATCATTTTTGGTATATAGATACCTGTGTTTTCAGTATCTAGAACTTAGATTTTCCATGTAATACACCAGAATTTTTATGAGTTAGTTGCAGCTGAAAATGGAGGTGTTTTCAAAAAAGGAGATCACTTCAAGTTTTTGTTTTTCTTTGATTCTTAGAAGCTATATTAAAAAACTTGTATTCATACAACTAATTGAAACAAGATTAGCATTTGCAATTGGCACTATTTGGAATTTTAGGAAAATTCTTTTTCAAATCAATCTATTTGGTAGAAAATATTTGGTTTTCACTTTTTTAATAGAAAAACGTAACTATTTCTGCAATTTTTTTTCCAGTCCCCAGCTACACTGGCCTCTGAGAAGGATGCTGCTTGCATCTCTGCACCAGCATTAGCACTTAAACTGCCAACCCCAATCCCACAGAAATCGTTTACTTTGCAAGTAAGTAGACTATAAGGAAAAAACGTAATACTTTAAAAACAAACAAAAAAATCCTGCTTTCTTTGAAATATCCTAAGGTTATTCACATCCTTTGATGAGTTAATGTTGAATGCATGTATTTGTTCAAGCAAGCAAGATGGTAACACTTTAGCTTCTAAGAATATGTCTGTATGTATAAAAATAATGACAAATCAGCTAAAAATAGGACACTTCTGACCCAGCTAAACTCCACAGAGGAGTGAGTACCTCTGGTTCATCAGTCCCTCCTCCTGGTTAGCCGAAGTGTGTGGTGGAGATAGGAGCGGCTGGATGGGGGAGTGGCTGCTGCACTGTTACTGCAGTGCTGTTGGGAGTACTCACTGAGGAATAAAACTAGGGCTTTTCTGAGAGCTCTCTGGAGGTGCTCTGCATCTGAACAGGCTGGCAAATAGTAATGTTTTGTGTTATTTATGAAACAGTTTTTAGGTGTGTTCAGGCTGTGGTAGTCTGGTTCCAATTGCAAGACTGTGGGGAGACCGGGCACATACAGACTTGATCTGGTGCCCATAATTAGGAAGCAGAGACAGACTAGCACAGCCTTTCCTTATGTTTGTGCTTCAAATACAAAGAAATTACTTGTGTTTTAGGCTAGGCTGATTTTCAGAGGTCTGCTTCTTTTGAAGTGCCATGGTATATTTTGAGCCCACATTAAACAGAGAATGCCATACTTAAATCTGTCCTTAAAGACAGCATTGTTTTGGTTCTAATAGTAGTTGCTGCTTTTTTTAGTAGCTTTTTTCCTCTTCCAAAAGTTATTTTATTTTTTGTATTTCAGATAAGTTCAGATCCATCAATGTACCTTGAAGTGGAGAATGAAATGACCACAGTGGGGGGCTCAAAGTTGAGCAGGTTAAAGTGTAATCGAGAAGGAAAGGAATGGGAGACAGTCCTCACCAGTCGGATCCTCGCTGCAGCAGGGAGCTGGTAAGAGTATCTTCTGAAGGAAGGGGGTCCTGAAGGCCAAAAGACATTTTTAGGTGTACAAAAGTACAATTTACAGTTATTTTTCATAATAAATATTCCTGGGTTAAAGTGTGCACCACTCTTAGTCTCCGGTTTTGCTTCAAGAATTAACTCTATGCAGTCTTAAAACATCACAATTCGCATTAGCCAGTTACAACTATTTTCCTGTATTTTTACATTTCTCCTTTAAATTTCTTCATTAAAGTTGACTAAATCATAAGTGACAGGTTTTCAAGTGCTAACTTCTAAAGAATTAAAAATTTGAAATGGCATGTTTGGTCATGTCAAAGTATTTTCCTGAGTCTTTTGCTATTTTTTCTCTTAATTTTTCTCAATTTTGCTTAGTTCCAACTTCAGAGTTTCAAAAAAGTGTATTTCTGAGCCCTGTCTAGGTCTGAAAAAGAAGCAACAGATTTTAAAGCTAAATACAAGTACAGCCTTGAGGGAGAACTTGTGCATAACCAGAAGATTTACTTTATTTCCAGCTATGTCCCTTGGTCTCTTTAGTTTATGACTTCTCCTCTTGGTATCGAAAATTTTTTCTTAAAGCTGCAATAGTTATTTTTTGGGAAATTTACCTGAGTTGTATGATAGCTTAAGAATTCATCTTGTTTTTATGCTGCTTGCATTTGACAACACCTAAATGTTTCTCGTTTGGTTGGTTTTATTTTCCAGTGAGATTGTAACTGTGGCCTGTGAGAAACGAACGTTGTCAGTATTTTCAGCTTGTGGTCGTCGCCTTCTTCCTCCTATAATCTTGAATACACCCATTTCCACGCTGCATTGCACAGGTTCCTGCATCATGGCTCTCACCACTGCTGCTACGCTCTCTGTTTGGTAAGGGCCACGTTGGCTGCAGCAGCTGGCTCAGCTCAGGCCATGTGCATGGGTACCCTCAGCTGTGTCACTGCACTGCTGTTGAGACAGGAGCCTAAACCACATCAGGTCTGAACAATAGTCCACTTTTGAATAGAATATGCAGAGTTAACTGGGCAGGACTGTTTCTGTTTCAGCAAAATCCTGTTTCTGTTCTAGGACAGTCCAGAATATTGAACTTCATTGTAGAATGGAGATAAAGAATCAGCTAGAAGTCACTAGTTTAAGTGCTTGTGATGCATGTGGAATGGAATGGGAGGGGGGTGGGGAAGAGAAGTATGGATACTTCCATCTTCCATCACACTTAACTAATGAAGAACACAAGTTTCAGAGTTAAAATACTCCGGCCATTTTCAAGATGCCAAGATAAAAACACTGGTAACAATTCAACACTTGCAGTTGTTGAATTCAATCTAATGTCTTAGGCAAGTCAGCTCCTAAAGGAGTTATTTAGATTCTCACTGTTTGCTTTGTTGTAATGAGGTTTTCTGATAAAGAGCCATAAAAATTGTTCTCTGCTATTAACTTCTGTCTTGCCATAAGGGGTTTGAGTTTGCCAAAATAATTTCGTCAAAGTAACGAAGAAAATGTCAAAACAAAAAAGCCCTAAACAAACTCCCCAGACCCACACTTTGTCATGAATAGTAAAGAAGTACATTATTAAAAGATTTTGGAGCTTTCAGTTGTTTGTTGACTGCAGACTTGTCCTTTTCTCTTTTTCAGGGATGTTCACAAGCAGACAGCCATTGTTAGAGATGAGTCTTTGCAAACAATATTTTCAGGTAATAAAAAAGTCCTTTAATTACCAACCTTTGAGCCCACCTGTACTATTTAGTGCCATTTTTGAATATGCTGAAATTTTATGAAACCTGAGAAGCCTAAACAAATAATTTCCCTTCATTATTGTGTAATAAAGGGAAGTTCTTGAAATAACAGTGATGGCAATATCAATGAGTAGCAAACTTGTGTGAGATTCTGTAGTTTATAGTCTCCCTTGCTTCTGAATGTAGAAATTCAGTCTTGTGAAGATCACAAAATAAATACTTAATATAAATCTCCTATTGCAGCAGTTTCTCTGTGTAATTTGCATGTTTCTTGTCTCAGTGATGAACACCAACTGATTATCTTCTGATTCATTACTTAAAAATCTTCAGTTTCAATCACTGCAATATCTGGCACAACGCTAATCATCAAAAAAGCAGTGTCTCAGAGTACATTAGCTTCTGTTTTAGCTTTAATCCTTACAGTACTAATCCAAACTAGCTAGAAAGCAGTTGTATTAGCAGTTTGCAAATGTCATCATTAGAAGTTACATGCACAAGCCCTGGGCTTGGAATATGATGGGAAATGAGACTCCAGCTATCCCACTTATACTGTGCTCTTAAAGAGCACACTTTTCTAAATGTGCTGGGGTTTATAATTTTAACTCAATGGCAGAAAGAAAGCTAAAGGCTTCTTGGGTTACAAAAGACATGGCAGAGTTGCTGAAGATTTTCCCTAGGTAAGGAGAATGTTCCTGATTAAGGCCATGTTCTGTATGAATTGCAGCATCCAGATTGATAATGTATTTTTCAAAATTGATGTTAATGCTACTGCACTGAGCCTGGTGCTTGCCATCATTAGCTTGTGTCTTGACCTTCTTATCAGTGCTTGAGAACAGCATTGAACCTGCTGGTTGCTGTAACTGATACGTAATGGTAGATACCATTTTTTACCATTAGGAGTCTTAGGCAAGACTCCAAAAGAAACACTTTGGTCTGATTTGACTTGTAGGAAGTGATGCAACTGTCTCTCAGATCTTGCTGACTCAGCATGGAATTCCTGTCATGAGCATGTCTGATGGGAAGGCATACTGCTTTAATCCTTCTCTTTCTACATGGTAAGTCATGGATTATTTCCTGCTTTTGCATCTCAGAGGAACTGACATGTTCTGTTTTACTGGGAAGAAATCATTCTACCCCAGAGTCATGGGAGAGTCATTACTGAACGCAGGAAAAGGTTTTGCAAGAGTCTGTGTCTTGTTGGGGGTCAGATGGGCTTTCCCCATGGAAAGGCATGAGTGCCTATGAAAAATTTCCATGGGTAAATTATTTACAGGGTCTCTCCAACAGGTTTTTTGTTGTCTTCCTAAGAAGAAAAAAAACCATCTTGTAATCCTAATATAATTGTTGTAATTAGTGTAATGAGCCTGCTGGATGAAAGGGCTTATTGTTTTAACTCCTCTTTAGAATAATTGTTGTTATTCAACTACTCGAAACGAATCCTCTGGAAAAGGAAAAATACCTTATTTGTTCTTTTTATTAAGGGAGTAAGGAGCAGGGGACAGGCTCTCAGCCATAATTGTGAATTTGCTGCTATTTCTTAGTTTGTACCACAGCTTGGAAAATGTACAAAAGAGCAGTGCATTTAGTCATCATACAAATTTAAATGTGATAAAGCAGCAAAGGGTATTTTAAATATTTGTACCATTTTACCCCTGTGCTGTCTGAAGTCTACAGTTAGCATTGGTTTGAGCCCCTCTTTCTCCTGGCATCTCAAGCCAGTGAAGGTGATATCTTTAATGTGGTGTGGGAATGGCAGCTGTAATGTCAGCTCCCTCCATATGAAGGGATAGCTGTAATTATGGAAAAGATTGTCAATGTGTGTGTGTGTCTGGTGGTGGGGGGGGGACACCTGACATAAGGTAAAATCAAATTGCTAATGAGAAAGTCATTAGCTGTGTTCACTCCAGGTATCATTCTGGGTCATGGCTTCTTATTAGATTGTAAAATGGCAAGGAGAAATTTAATTTCCTTCCAGACTAATGGTAAATTATATTATGTAATAAAAATACTTTGGGGGTAGGAGGGACATGCCACAAGCAAAATTTGGTCATGTAGTGGGAATAATCAGGGTCCCTGGAATTCCTGAGCCACTTCAGTGATGTTTTTTTGGTTATCTGTGAAAACACAAACCAGGTTCTGAGGCAGAGCAGAGCTGGATCTGCTGACATTGCATTTGTACTCCTCAGACTTGTTTTTTTTGCTTGTTTATTGTTTTTCAGGAATCTTGTTTCTGACAAACAGGACTCCCTAGCACAGTGTGCAGACTTCAGGACTAGTTTGCCATCGCAGGAAGCCATGCTGTGTTCTGGGCCCTTGGCTGTCATCCAGGGACGCACATCCAAGTACGCTCGCGCCGCCCTCGTGCCGTCAGCACGTTTGGCTTTTGTCAGGTTCTTTGTTCACTGCCCGAATCCCTGAGTTACTTCTTGAAGTGCCAATGGCTCTGAAATGATCAGTTGTTCATACAGTGGTTTTTAATCCTTTGCATGTTTATAGTCTGTATCTTAATGTTATGAGATTGTTTGGGGGGCAGGAAAGCATGCTCTGAATATAATCATTTCAAGGCTTCTCTTTATAGGATATGTAAGGTATTGGACAATTCTGTTATACTTTTGTTAGCTAAACTGCATTTTTTACATTTTGCATTTTAATTTTTGGTTTACCAGCTTTCTGGAGTATGCCTACAATTTTTGAGTTAGTTCAGTTGGCCTCAAAGAATCTATTTATTGAAGTCTTTGAGAAAGTTGAGATATTAGTCATCTAGTGAGTATTTTTAATGTGTGAAAATATCACCAAGGAATTGTGTGAGCCAGAGCAGATTCCTGTACGTAGCTTAATAGCCCATCCTCCCTTGGATTTGAATTAGATTTCCCAGGCAGATTTCTTTGCTATTTCTGCCCTTCACATCCAAGTTTAATTTTTTTCTAGAGAGAAACTGTGTAGTGTTTTATGATTATATTGCTGTTGTTGTGAGGGGAAGGGGAATTCATTGTGAAAAGCATTTGAAATATAAACAAACAGCACTCTTTTCGAGAGAGAGACAATAACAGAATGAAAAATTCCCTTTTTGAAAAAAAAGTCTAATAACTAGTTAATTTTTTCAGATTAGCTTTCTTATGACAATGTGTTTGTATGCAAGAAATCCTTTAAATGCTTTACTGTATATCTTGTGTGCCTCTGAAAGATCAGTGCAGTATAACCAGTGCTACAAAAAGATATATTCCTTAAACTTGTATCTGATTTTATGACACATTAATCCTTTTGGTTTTGCAGTTCAGGAAGGCAAGCTGCAAGATTGTTCTCCATGCCTCATTTAGTGCAACAAGAAACAACACTTGCATACCTGGAGAACCAGATAGCAGCAGCACTTATGTTACAATCCAGTCACGAATATCACCACTGGCTCCTTATCTATGCACGGTACCTAGTTAATGAAGGTGAGACTGCCAGGCTCTGGTGCTCCTCTGCAGCTCTGATGGGCTTCTAAGAAACACTCTGTTCATGTCATGTATATGTGTGATTGCCCTTAACATCCTCCTTTTAGCGCTTGGCTTCTGGGCTTGGTTTGCTTAAAACCAAAACAAATTGCATTTGCTTCTGCAGTGCTGAGTCCTCAGGAATCCTGTTGTGACACAGTGACTGGGAACAGACCGTGGTCTGGGGCAGCAGTGCCATCTGCAGACTCCAGTAATGGCAGTTGCATTGTAAAAAAGCCCAGTGCTCTGTCAGGCACGTCCTAGGTATTGTCTGCCAGCAGCTACAGATGTTTCAGGGAAACCAGGAGCACCTTGTAAAATGCATAACCCTCCTCAGCAGTTGCTGCCTGATGGGAGATGGAGGGGTTGCTCAGTCTCTGACACTTTGTACCCAAGCACATAAAATTGCAGAGAATGTGCTTGTGTTCCTTGCACTTTATTCTTTTTTTACATTCTAAAATTTCGACTGCCTGTACTGGTGAATTCCTCATGTTAAATTCTGTGAGAAAAGAAACACACAAGAAAGGTTCCTTGTGTCTATTTTATATTTGAATACACTTTATCTCTATGCTATTATGTTAAATAGGGTTAACCAACTGACTTTAGACTTTCTGGATTCTAAAGATCTCTGTTGTATCTCAGCCTGTCTACATTCATAATTTAGTAGTTCCCTTTGTATTAATTCAGCCTCACTCCTCACCTTGCATAATCATCCTGCACAGAGGGAAATGAAATGGTTCATGTTATGCCACCTAATAGGTGTTGACAGAATTAAAATCAAACTCATTAATTCTTGCCTTTTGACCCTTACCTTATTTAACAAGAGAGCTTGTTGAACTGCATGTGGTTCTCTCTGCCCTTCCCCAGTTGAAATTAAAATATTCATCTTGGGTCATATGTTAAAGAGAAGGTTGTACTTTTAAAAGCCTTCCCTGAGAACCTCTGCTGCATGCACTGGGTTCCTCTGGCACCTCCAAATGTTGCTGCCATGGATGGATGGAACAAAAATTGTGCTTTGCCAAATGTATATTGCTGCTTCACTAATTTTCTAGGGCCGCTGAACTTTGAAAATTGCACATCCTATTATTGACCATTTATTCTTATGATTATTTCAACTTCTACTGGATTCTAATCCATTAAAATACTTGATCTATTACATGTTGATTGGGAAGTTACTCTTGAATAGACTTTGTTTCTTGCAAGGGAATTCCCCCCTCTGATTTTTGGGTAAATAAAGGTGGCCCAGAAACTGTGTGTGGTTTTATTAAAGGTCTTTTGGTTTTTAAAAAGCTGTTTGTTTGTATGGGAGGAGAGAGTGAGGCTGAGATCAGGGCAGCTCTTAAAACAAGCTGGAGTAATTAATTCAGACTTCAGTTTTTCTCCCTGTTGTAGATCATCTTTAGTAGTGGGTTTGGTTCTGAGAACCTTAAATAAGACCCATCAGTGCTCCAAAAATCATCTTATATTTCCAAAGAATTGCTGTAAGAATAATCCAACTTTCCAGAAATCAATGTTTTGGGCTTTATTTTATTCCAGATAGTTGTAATTCTTCCCTGAATGTTGTCTGCTACATTGTGGAGTGGTTATATGTAGTGAAATGCTGTCAAATGTGATTTTATTTCTGACTGTCTCCAGGGTTTGAATATCGTTTGCGAGAATTATGCAAGGATTTACTGGGTCCAGTCCATTACTCAGCTGGAAGTCAGTGGGAATCAACAGTTATGGTAAGTCCTGGTAATAGTTTAATGAAGAACAAGGAAGAGTTTCCCATAAAAATTACAGGGTGTTATCCTTTCCATACTCTGCTCTGATCACATAACCAGGCTTTCTCCCATGGCACTGAGATTTATTCCATGTGAAACCACTGGCAAATGCTTGTTGCCCCAGTGTCAGCTCTGGTGCTGTCATGAGTATCACACAGATGAAGGAGAGTTGCGTGTTCAGCTCTCAACATTGTTGAGACAGCAGCTTTGAAACAGGGACATGCCAAAGACATGCCTTCCCTCTCAGAACACAGCCTGGAACTGCAGAGGCTGCTCCAGCTTCATGAGTGTGTGAATGTAAAGGCACTTTTCATTCTGGGAGTCACGGAAGCAGAGTGAGAACATAAAATCACAGCTCTCTCTAGGCAGGAAAAAGGGCATGCATCTTAGAGAGCTCCATGGAACACATTAATGATAACAAATAATAGATTCTGAGGATGCTTTTGTGCTTTCTGTGCAGGGTTTACGAAAGAGAGAACTATTGAAAGAGCTTCTTCCTGTTATTGGACAGAACCTCCGCTTCCAGAGGCTTTTCACAGAGTATCAAGAGCAGCTGGACATCTTGAGAGACAAGTAGCATGTCCCCAGATTTTCCCTGAGGGGCCTGGTCCGAGCCAAACTGCTGAACAGAGAGAAGAGAGGAGCGAGAGCCCGGCCAGCGGGGACACTCCTGAAGAAGGGCTGTGCCCCAGAGGATCCCTGGACATGATGGGTGGAGGAGCTCGACAGTTTCCCCAGTGAAACTTGACCATTGAAGCTGTGACCTCTGTTTCTGTGGAAAGTCATGGATATGTACTTCAGGGGGATCCTTTTGGATCTGGATCTCATTTAATATTAAAACTAGCTGAGAACTGTTTGTGCGGTTTCTTGGATGTCCTGTGAAAAGCACAGTACTTCAGAGTACACTGAACAGCATATTTAACCCTGTGTAGGGTTTTTTGCCTGAGGATTTATTGAGGCTCAACACTATATTAAATTAGATGAATGAGCCACGTAAAAAGAAATTTCATAAATATTAAGGTATTATGCAGCCAATAGACTCTTTCTGTGAATATAATAATAATATTAAGAGGCTGTTCTAACACATGGACTATTTTTGTACTAGAATTTGCTAACTTGTAATATGGAATTTTATTTGGCCAATAATCAGGCTATCACTACAAAGTCATCTTGTAGGAGTTTAATTACAAAGGCTATGTTTCAAAGTAATTCTACCAAATTAACATGTCATCAGGTTTTTAATTTTTCAATGTTTGTAAAAGGCATTTGGGGGGAGGGGGAGGGATACAATGGGGTGGCTCTTTTTGTAAGTACAAAATAAAAGAACATTGCATTGGTTTAAAAAAACACAAAAAGCAAAAACATGGTCTTGAATTATTACAAAGAGCACAGGCATCTCCAGAAATGTCAACACAGGCTGAATCACGATAACGTGTCTGGAAATAAATAATTTTGTCTGGATGATCTTTCCTCGGAAAGTGTGATCAGACAAGTGCTGGTGATGTCTGTGGACAGCTACAGCGTTTGCCCCCAGAGCCCATCTCGGGTGAGGGAGCAGGAGCTCTGTGGGAATGCTCATCGTGTCAGACAGAGCCAAACGGGCTCGCCTCACCTCTGCCCAGAGTGCCTGCACTGCAGCAAGGAAGGAGCTGTCAGTTGTGGCCATGCTCCTTGTGGAGTGCTTTTGGAATTCTGCTGAAAATAAATCAAGTTGTTTTCCCAGAGTGTACTTGGTGCTGGGAAAGGAGCAAGTGAAGGTGTTGGTTCTTTGCAGGCCCTGCTGTTTGGATGTGCATCAATGGCTTGCTTTGAAATGTTTTTGAGTAAGAGAATCTAAATGATTAAGTGTATTTAAACCCTTGTAAAAGGGCAGTTTCTCCCCTAAACACCTAACAAACAATATCCTTCACCCTCAGCCAGGACAAGGAGCAGCTGTGCTGCCGTGCCCAAAGAGTCTGACAGTGAGAACCAGCTGTAATGTAAATAATTCATATGCTGTTGCCAATTAGACTACACTGGTGGGAACAAGTGTTCTGTTCCTCAGAGGAGAACAATAACATAGAATCATGGACTTTCAGAAATAATTTAGTATAACCCCCTGCAAGCAGAGCAGGTTGTGCTCACCTTGTGCTCACGGATGCAGCCAAGGAGCAGCTGCTGGGATTAAAACAGGAGCTGAACCCCAATTTCTGGGGAGAAGGGCAGTCTGCTCCAAAGCCTGGTGCAGTCAGTGGAGCCTGGCTATCCACTTCCATGGATGTCAAGTCACTCCAGTGCTCTGTGTGGGCAGCTGCCAAGGTCGTGGTTTAACAAAGAAAGGAAAAAGGAGCATGAATGGATTTGGAGGTGTTCGATAAGTGAAAGCTCCAGGACAACTGGCTGTTTCCTCCTGCTAAAGTTAAGGGATCCGGGCTCTGACCATCCTCTGCTCAGCCTTGTGCTGGTCATTCCAGTCTTGTAATGAAGGCTCTTTAATGGCATTTAAATGTGATTAGCAAAGGGACAGTAAATTCTTTGTCGTTAAATCTTTGAAGAGACACTGAAATATTTTTTTGTGAAGAGCTGTATCCATATTAAGACACCGGGTAGCTTTTTCTGCCCATTTTTTCTTGGGAGGTTCTGTCACTGCCCAACAGTCCAGGAATACAAAGATTTACAATTCCAGGCGAGAAAACATGTTTTAGTGAAGCGGAATCCCTGCAAGGCTGCTCTGAGCTCCCGCCAACCTTCTCGAGGCTGAACATCCCGGCCATCCCGGCCCGTTCCCGCGGCCCCGGAACGCGCCTGCCGCCGCCGCTGTTTCCGCGCCGCGGCCGTA
>WEZZ01029919.1:49886-80769 GCA_013400585.1 Chloropsis cyanopogon
CCGTGTCCGTGCTGTGCCTCAGTGACCCCCCTGTCTCGCAGGTACATCACGTGCGCCGAGTACACGCAGTTCTACGGCGGCAAGAAAGCAGGTAAGGGGGGACGGGCCCTCCCTCAGCTCCCCGGGGCGGCGGGTGCTGAGCTCCGAGCCCCGGGCCGCGGCCTGAGCCCGCCGTACTGCTCGGAAATGCTCCGTTTCTGAGCGTCCCCGCCCTCCGCCGGGTAGTTGCCCGCCGCTGGGGCAGAGCCTGAGCGTCATTAGCGCATTTGAACTCAGCGCTGTCCGACACTCTGAGCTCTGCTCTGATCTTTTTCCGGCTGTGTCATTTCAGTTCAGAAATTTTAGTTACAGTTTCGCAAGCTTTAGGGTATTTATCCTTGTCATCTGTAACTTGCCGCCGTTTATGTAGCAACATATAACTTTCAAATGTTTCTTTGTTACCTAGAATACCGTGTATTTATTAAAATCGGTTCTGTGGGTTTTCTTTTTCCGTAAACAGACCTACCACGAACCAATTTTAGACGTTTATCATTTGATCACTGCAGGTAAGACAACAAATTCACATTATCATTATTTAATTACACATCTATGTATCAGGCTGCTGACACTGAGCTAAAGCCATGTTCTTCTGAGGCAGTTTCTTTCATTGACTTGTGCCTGCTGTGGCAGTAGTGTGGCAAGAAAAAGTTGAATGAGAACTGAAACAGAGTCTGCATGACCTGTGGTCAGTGTCTGCAGAGCTTGGAGCTGATGGCTGAAAGGATACACAAGTGATGAAATAATGCAGAACGGTTACTGTGGACATCCCAGTCTTTCAAATCTGTGTCATCAGGGCTCAAATCTGCTTGTCCCTGCTCAGAATGTGCTTGGTCAGTCACTCGTCTTGCTAAGATAGAGATTAAGGTAGATTGAAGAATATTTCTGCTATTTTTTTCTGTTTAGAGTCTACTGCTTGAAGTGCAGGGGTGAAGGAAGAGAGTTGGTAGAAGTGGGTTAGAAATCCTTGTAAATTGGGTGGGTCAGGAAGTTGCCTGCCATACCTGTGAGCTAACAGCTGCCAGGATTATGGAAGCATCCCTTACAGGAGATGGTGAATGGGATTACCAGTTCCACCATGATTTCCAGCTGGTTTTGCTAACAAGGTTGTGTTCTCTTTTTTCTAGTTTGTCTCTGCAGCCATTTGAGTACCCAGTTTGCACCCCAGATGGGACAGTCTTTGACATCCTGTAAGTTCCTGTCTGTACTTAGCTTTATTTTTGTGGTGTTGAACTGGTTACAGCTGGGTAATCATCCTTTAGTCCTGGCAAGCTGGCAAAAACAGTCATGGCCATCAGCAGAGGTTTCTGATGGTGCTTGTCATGAATTACTTTGTCCCTTCTCTTTTCAGGAGCATTGTACCTTGGATAAAGAAATATGGAACCAATCCAATCACGGGAGAAGTGAGTAATGGTGGTGGATCCACATCATGTCTTTGCTTTCTTTATGCTCAGTTTTTTATTTAATGTGTTAGAGAAGCACAAATGCCTTAGTGAAAGCAAAAGAAGTTTAATGGGAGTGCAGTGTGGAAGAAAGGAGAGCATTACCTCTATTTATTTTTTGTAATCTGATTGTAAATAGGGCAGAGGTGAGTGGCTCATTTATATGAACTCCCAGGGCATCCTGGCTGCCTTCCAGCTGTGGTTGATGCTGGTGCTGCCCAGAAAGCCTGACTGGTCATTGATGGAAAAGACTCTCCTGCACAGTTCTGGTCCCTGCAGGGCAAGGGGCTTGCACCTCTCCCTCTGGGATTAAACTTGCAGCAATGTTTCCTAACCCAAAGGGTATTTGGCACCATGCAGATTAAGGAGATTAATAGATGATATTATGAATGGTAAGCTTACACTACAAAATCTTTTGAGTTTTCCTGACAGTATATTTCAGAAAGCTTCTGTCATGATGGTTCACTGAGAAAGAAACCTTTGTGGGTTTCTCCCCCCTTTTTCTGCATAAATGATAATTATGAAGGGATTACTTTCTGGAGCATCATGAAATGGTAAAACACTGAATAATCATGAAGTCAAGGAATTATTTCCCTGTTGGAGTTATCTTTTTTCTGATGTGTTAACATGCATTGTTTATGAGGGCATAGAGGAAAATTTTAAGCAGAAGTTGTTGATTGAGCAACTGAAATTTCTTTTCCTTCCGTGTGTGCAGTTACTTTTCGAGGCACTGGGTGGCAGCCATTGCCCACGATTGGGGAGGTTTGGCGCTGGCTCTGGGCTGAGATTCCTTCTGAAAGATCTTGTGTTTGAGTAAAGATTTCCCATCAGACAGATACGAGGAAAAGCTAAATATAGGAGCAACATTCCAAACTCTGAACATGAACAGCCTGTCTGAGACTTAGTATCTTCCTGCAGGTGTGTTTGTGCAATGGTGAGGTGATTGAAGTATTTTTTCACACTTGAAGAGGCCAGTGTGTTGTTGAGAAGGAATGAAATTACAGCTATTTCATTTGTTTTCACCAGCCTCTCACCACCTTGCTGCTCTCTGCATTGGTTGGGAGTTTTGGGGTGTTACCAGGTTTTTGGAAGAGCAGGGTGGCATTGGGCAGGAGTGGGATAGGAGTGGTGGGATAAGGCAGGGCAGGTGGCAGAGGGAGTCAGTGAGTTGAGCCTGTGCATCTCTGGACTGTTCTGTCCTCTGTTGAGTCTGTCACTGTGTGTGCACCCTCTGTTCCCTGTGCAGCTTGTTCATGGAGACCAGAAAGTGTCTTTTGTAATGAATTGGTGACTTAGGGAAACTCAGGGCTCTGGGTTTATTTAGAGAGGAATTGAGCCAGATTAGCTGCAATGCCATGTTGTGTTCACTAACTTATGGAGTTACTTTGCACAGGTTGGTGATGAGGCTCTGGAGAATTTTTCCATTTATTTGTCTTGAAGTAAAAAATAGTAATGAAACCCTTTGTGGCTTGTACTTCTCTGATTGTGGTTTGCTGCAGGAGAGATGCTTTAGAGAAGTCAATAGACCACTTGGAAGTGGGTGTTGGTGGTGCACTCACTAGCTCTGTCTAGCTGCCTTATTTCTGAAGTGGACCCCTCAGTGGAGAGCTGGAGAGCCCTGCTGTCATTAATATATTTATCTTTGCTGTGCTCTAGGGGGTAGGACTGTGCTAGTCTTTTATTAATTGGATATCTGTGAACTGATCTACAAGGGGCTTCTCTGATTCTTCTGAATCCTAAACTATTGGACAAGCCTTTGTTTTTAAAGAAATGCTGCAACGCAAATCGCTGTTGACCTTTGTCTAGAATTTACCATGAGCTATTCTAGAAAGTAACTTTATATTTATTCCTTCCCCCCTGCTTTTTAACCATGCATTGTGGTAAAAAATGCTTGTTTTACTGCTATATCAGTAATTTTGGAAGAAGCAGTGCATTTCTCACAGCTGAACTAGAGTCTGTCAGTTGGCATTGTTTCACTTACTTTTTTTGTCAGCTTTGTCAGGACACTGCCTTGGCTTATCCTTACACTAAAATTGCATGAAATAAAGTGGAAAGTGATAGTTAGCTCATTCCTTTTTACTGACAACAGCACTTTGGCTTCTTGGGCTTGCAGAGAGTTGCAGGCTTGCCAGGACGTTTCACGTAGTGACGTTCTGACAGCCTGACCAGCATGCCCACATGAGGCAGCCAGCTGGGCTCAGCATACCTGTTTCAAGGAGTGAGATTGGCCAGAGCATGTCTGGTTGGTTGGAATCTCAAATATGAACAGATGATAGATCAGCATCCCTTTTGACAGGAATTTCAAGGAAATTGGTTTTCTTTGTTGCATGGATATGTTCTGTGTGGGCTGAGCTATTTTTCCTCCTGCTCATTGTTATGTGTCTGATGTCAATACCTATTTTTTCCACTCTGGTTCAGTGACATTCTGACTGTGTGTGGGCAGGCCAGATTGTTGTGGCTGTACTTTCAGCCCCTATTAAGGCTCTGTAACCTTGGGCAAATATCTCTGTTCCCTTGTCTCAGAAGTAGCTACTGTCTTTGTCCCTGGTTCCCCCTTTTCTATGGGAGTTTAATTCTTTTGGACCCTGGAAAGCCAGTTAATTTGATTCAGTCCAGTTAATTGAGCCTGGCCTATGAGTCAGGTTAGGAGACCTGAAGATGCTGTGTGGTGGATTTATGAGACTGAGAGTCACATTTGTGGTCTGAATGAGGCAGAACAGAATTTGTGTTGTGCCCCGTCTCGTGCAAGGTTAGGATCCAGACCTGCAGGCCAGAGAGAACATTTTGTTAAGTCACAAGGCTTTAGCTTCTCGCTATGTTAAGAAGGAATTTTTTAATAAATTCTGAGGGTTTTTTACAGGTTAGAAATGCCTTTTGCTTGGTCTGCCTCTGAAATAACCATAAAGAGGAGTCTGGTGCATATGATGAAGTAATAGAAGGCAGAGCCACTGACATGGAAAATGAGAATGAGCTTTGGAGTCAGAAGGCTAAAAATCTCTGACTTTTCCCAGTGAGACATTTGCCTTTTAAAAAGAGAGAGCTGGACACAAAGCTTTGCTCTGTGTACAATATAAATATTTGCTATTTTTCTCCCACACTCTTTAATCCTGTATTTACCAAATAAAGCTGACTTGGGGTGAAATTATGACTAACATGATCAAATAATGGCAGTACAGGTGCCTGGCTCCTGCAGTAAGCCTGTCTGATCCAGGCTTTGGAAGTACCAGAGAGCTTGTACCTGCAATGCCCTGCAGCAATGACAGCCGCAGTGGACACCTCCTCCCTCCAGCACTTCTCACTAGGAATGTAAACAGTGCCCTTTTTCAATCATTTGTTTGAAGTAAGGTTGGTAAGATGATGCTTGCCATAATAGTTACAGGCACTTTCAAAGCCTATAACTTCTTATCCACAAAAGAAAAAAATTGCAACTAAATCTGTTATTTCACAACTTGGAAAATCATTCTCAAATACATTCCTTAAATACATTTAAATGTACTTCCAAATGCTGATGGCTATTGTTACCTCATTTTCTTGTTGAAGTCATGATTTCTTTTCAATTTGGTCACGTAGATTTCAGTGATTTTCATAGATCCCGTAGAAATCAGTTGCTGGTTTTGCAGTGAAGCTTGCTGACCTGGTTTAATGAAGAGGATATGAAGAACATTACTTCTTTTTCTGTTGATTTGTTAATCCCACTTAAAAAATGAACAAACAACCTTGCAACGCTTTTTTTATGCACTAAAAAAGCCTTTGGCTATCTAAGTAAGGGAAATCCTGTCTAAAAAGGATGCAGAAATTGGAGCAAAGGTGAAACTTCCTTAAACATAAAAGTGTTTTTACCATGTTTGTGTTTTGAAAGCATAGAGATAGAAATAGAAAACATTGATAATTGTTTCTTCTCTTGGGGAGGGTATGTAATGAGAAACAGGGTTTAGGTATTTTTTCCTACTTTTGCAATATTCTGAATAAAAAAACTGTAGTGTGTGAGCAATGTGGGAAATACCAAGTAGGAACAGGTGTTAAACTACACTTTAAGTTCCAGCCAGGACTTCATGGTTCACTACAAATTGCTTTCCACCTCTGTCACATAATCAGTGCAGGGTCCCTGTGTTCCAGGAATGGATTCCTGAAAGTGGGTTGGATGAGCTTCACACATTACTGAGTCAGAGGTGTTGAGATCACAGTCACAGACAAAACTCATCCAACCCTGAGTCAAGTGGGATGAATCTCGGGCCTGAACTGGGAGGAGGACAAGTTCCAATTTCATGTGACCCTTGCTGGCTAAATCAACAGTGACAGTGGCTTTTAACTCAGTTCATATGGTCTGTGAGGTAATTTACTGCAGATTGCTGCTTTAATCGTGTTGTTCCAGGTGTGTTTCTAGATAATGAGCAGCAAATAATGGATGTCATTAGACAAAACCCTGTGGTTTGGAGGTGCCCTCTTTCAGGGCAGTGTAGCAATGTACACTGTCAGGAAGATGCAAGAGCCATAGATAATGTTCAGTGGGATGCATTTTCCGAGTGTTTGTAGGGACCTTTCTGTAACCTGGTGCTAATGTTACCTCATGGTTCTGATGATCATCTGAAAATGCCACATTGAAGCAGGAGTCTGATTTTTTCTTGTGCTTTTTCATCTTTTTGTCTTGAGAAATTTTCTTCACTTACTGTTTCCAAAGAGATTGTGCTCACTTTGAGCATTCTTGTATTTTGTCTGGATACAAAATACCAGCAGGAAAATGCTGTGGAGACTTCCATGGGAAGGCTATGTCCACATCAGTTTTCCATATCCAGAGTGCTGGGACTGTCTAATTAAGAGCTAAATAGTTTGACCAGTTGAGATAATTTTCATTATGTAGAATTAAGGAGTGAGTCATATCCCTCTCACATTGTTTTCTTCCTCAACATCAGAGCACAGCACCTGAAATCCAAGTAGTCTGCTGTGTTTTCTCCTTGGGGCTTTGGAAACGAGTGATCATTTAGGTGGATCGGTAACTTCAGGTCTCATTTGGATGTAATATGAGTGATGTATAAATGAGAATTTTAATTTTTCTCTAGAGAACTCCTTTCTGTACATATCAGAAGAAGTCGGCACATCTTCAGCTTTGAAATTCAAAGTATATTTCTTAATTTGTCTGGTGCAACTCAGTCAGGTCTTCAGATATTGCATAAGTTTAAATGTCAGTTGCCCCCTTTTTTCCCCTTTTGTTGAACTTACCATATTTTTCTTATATATTTGAAGTGAGGTTTTTTCCTTGTTTATTTGTAAGAAAAGTTTCAGTGTGGGGTGGGATTAGAGTTTTGTTCTGAGTGAGTAATAGCTTATTACAGAGCAGAGAACAAAGCTTACAGAAATAAAGCCAAGGGAAGCTTTGTTGTTGAAAAATGATTCAGACAAATCCATCTTGGTTTTCGTGTGTTGCAGAAAGAGGAGTGAAATGATCAGGAACAGAAAACTGGGAGACTGTCTGAGGTCTTCAGCTCTCTCAGTCTGCTTTGAAAACTGCATGCTCTGTCTTGAACCAGTGTTTGTTTTTTGCCTGCAATGGCTGCTGAGAGCTTCTGCTGATGGTTTTTCATCTGATACATATCTTCTGTAAGTTTTGGGTTTGACCAGCTTAGTCTCATTTGTATTGGTGCCAAAATTGTGCTTCTCTCTGTTAGTGTTTACAGCTGTGTATTTCACATGGAAGAATTTAATACTTCCTTGACATTTTGTTGTTGAGACTTGTATTTTCCTCTCAGATGTTCTTCATGCCTTTAAGTTCTCCATACCCTACATGGTCACAGTTCTCCACATCTGTTAAATTTTAATATATCTTCTTTGAACAGAGTTAATCTTAATCATATATAGTAAATGCTGTGTGAATGCCTGGTACAGTGGTGGGAATACTTTCTAATCTCTTCCTGAAATACTTTGATAATATCTGATATTTTACACATGATAGTGTAAAACCAGAAACCTTTTCAGTGTATGTGTTTAGACAGGAAGGGTACTTTGACAAAACGAGAATTTGTTGCATTTTCTTTTGGTGGGCTGGGTCATTTCAGAAGCAGGTACTTATTTATAAGTTAGAGCTAGCCAGGATGAGCAGTAGTTCTTCCTTTTCTCTTTGTTTTGTTGTTTCCAGTTAAACGTTGCTGCCTGTATTTCTGCGGGCAGTAGCAGCCTTTCAGACACGGGTGGTTACAGCTGTTGTCATTAAGCATCTCTCTCCAGGTGCATTTTTGTCTGGGGCAGCAGACACAGGCTGCTGCTCCAATGCCCAGAATCCACTTTGAACGAGATGAACTCTTCAATGTGCAGCAACTGAGCCGTGTCGTCTTACCTCATTGGCCTCAGAAATTATTAGCTTTTAGTCAACAGTCTAGATGAGTTAATATTTGACTAGTGACCATAAATTTTCAAGGCCCCTGGATAGAAACATATGAGGACATGATTTCTGCCCTGAGGGATGACTGCAAAGTCATGTGTCATAACAAAATGGTCACAAAACACAGGGACAATCAAGGGCATGAAAATCCCACTGAGTTGTGTCCTGACAGATAACTCCTTCTTTTATTAGGTTTTCTGAAAATTTCCCTCTCTCCTTTGTTGCTGACAAACATGGATAGCTGGTTCTTTCTTTTCCAGAGTTGTTTGTGTGTTTTGCAGTAGTGCACCCAGCACTACTAAGAGTTAGCCTTTATCTGTCCTAAAAAGGGGATTTATTTTTCAATTCTCTCTATCTTTGGGAAACAGTGAGGGCAAAGAAGATGAGATTCGCTTCTATTTACTGTTCAAGTGCTTTATCAAAAAAAGACACTTAAAACCCTCCAGTGTCATGAGTCACTGGCCAAGCTGCTGTTCCTCCTTCACACCTTGCTGACTGTGGTGGTGGTGGGCAGTGTTTGATCCAGCAACCCACCTCTGGGCACAGGCAGATAAACTTGCCTGCCATTATTTCTAATGCATTATGTCCCTTACAGCAAAAATGTATTTACATCTAGGTTTTACAGACTGAACAGATGGTCTCTTCTTTTCCTTTTCTGTGTTTTGGTGTAAGTGTGCACATTGGATGGGATTTTGTGACTGTGACACTTGAAAAACTAGCAGCTGTGAAGCGCTCTAGCCTTAAATGAGATGCAGCATGAGGTTTCCCACAGATCTTTACTTGCCTGTTTTTCACTAAAATTGGAGACTAGATTTTTGGTGCTTCTGCAAAGCTTTATTTTCCTTGAACTGTGCTGTATTTGGCTGTGGATCTCTGGATTGGTAAACTCTTGACTGCATTAAGACTGCAGGTTTGATCTTGCAATGCAGCTACATGTCTTTTTCTCATGGTAATTTCTGTTAATGTGCTCTTTGATAGAGCAGCATTATTGCTGGTAGCTGTGAACCATGTGCGTTATCAAGCATATCTTTATGGTTCTCTGGACAAGGCTTTGGTGACCATATGGTGTCAGTTTAATTAACTTTTAAATATGTAAATACAGTGGTCTAGAAGTGTGTAATGAAGGATCTTCTGTGTCCATTTCCATTCTAGCTCAGCAGTACATAAAAACTGCAGTTAAAGAGCAGCTTCATCCAAGACTGTGAATTGAGGCTATCTTTTTAGCATTAGGTAGGCAGCTGTAATAAATTGAGCATTTTTGTTGTTGCATTAAACACAGAAATGATACCTTGATGGGAGACTGTTCTGGCCCCTTGGCTGCTGAGCCCAAATTTTTTGTGGAGTGTGGAACTACATATAGGTGGCTTATTTTGTTGAAACAGTGCTGCTCTTTCCAGTTGCAAACCCTAATGTGTAGACTTGAGGATTTCCAATGCCCTTTATCGTCATTAAATCCATTTACAAAATCTGAAATAAGTAACATTGTATATGGAGTTATTCCAGTACTATTCATTGAACTCATGTCCCCATTTTTTTGGGGAAGATTTCATAGCAAGGAAAATTTTAAGAGGGCTTCTTAAAATGGGAAGTTGTATGTAAAGTTATATGTAACAGGTCTCATCTTTAAAGGAACCAAGGAATGTAACACAAAATTCATTGGCTGTTGCTAAGCTAAGTTTGGTACTTGGTAGGCAACACTGAATTTCAATATTAGTATCTGTTCTGGCTTTCTCTTCTGCTTGAGGTAACTCTGTGTTTCTTGTTTTGGTGGGATGAAAAACCATCAAGTGGCCATGAATGATTTTTAACCTCGTGCTGTCAGCCAGTTCAGATGTGACACGTTAATTTTTCCCCGTGTAGTGTGTTGTTCCTGGCTGGACCCCAGGCATTACCAGAGCCCCTCTCCCACTGCCCTCCACAACTGGACAGGGGAGAGAAAATGTCACTGGGGGTTCATGGGTTGAGATAAGGGCCAGAGAGATTTTTTTCTTAGAGATGCTATCCCAGGTGCCTTACCACCATTTCTGATTGTCCCAGCCTTGGCCAGCAGCATGTCCATCCTGGAGCTGGCTGGACACAGCAGAAGCTTCCAGCAGCTTCTTACAGAAGCCGCCCCTGTAGCCACCCACTACCAAAACCTGCCTCAATACCCTCAATACCTCAATTCCCTGGATTTTTGTGTGTTCCTGGCAGAGGCTGTTCAGTGTGTCTGGTCAGGGGGTCCAATCCCCAAGTGCTGAACGTTTGAACACTTACTCGGTTGCTGTTGGTAGGGTGGGAAAGTCTGTCTTTACTAAACACAGCTCTTGGCGCACGTCACCAACTCTGCCCATGTGTGGGTAGGGAATCAGTGGAGCCCTTTTTGATTGCTTTTCAGGCTGGTGCATATCCAACAGGGTCAGAGCCTTATTAACAAGAAGAACGTGCAGCCACAGACCAAAGAGATTCAGCGAGTGTAACTAATTGATGCGTGGGGATTGTAGGTCGTGTCTGCGTGAGGCACCCAGCGACGACAGAGAATGATTTAATTCGAAACAATCGGCGCGTTCCGTCCGCGAGCTGCCACAGTGCCCCACTGACCTCCGTGGCGTCATCACCTCTGCCTGGGTATCAATAGAGGATGCTGCCCTTTGGGATCCCGCAGGAGCCAGAGCTGTCAGCTGACAGATGAGAGCGCGCGGGGCGGCGGGGCTGCTCGCTGCCGCAGGAAAGTAGGTCATGGCCAAAAGTAGCCTTGGCTGCCTTTGTGGAAGTGTGCCTGTGAGAGAGGAGTCAGCTGAGAAAAGAGCTCGCACGGTTTTGCATTTGTTTTTTTTTAGCCCTTCCTTGCTGTGGAGCAGCTGGCACTACGTGCCATGAAATGCGTCTGCTTTCCAGTATTTCTGCATAAAATATTTTTAGAAGGGAATATGCGGCTCTTATTTCTGCTCAAGGGAAGTGGCAGATGCTTGTGGCCTTTTCATTGTCATTAGGAATTTAGAATTTAATTAGATCAAGTGTTTTTAATAAACACTTCTTTTCCTCTTGCTTTCTTAACTGGAGCATGGCTGAAACTGGATGGTGGGTGTGTGTCAGGGAAACTCAGGTTGAAAATATTTTTGAGCTTGAGCTATGTAGGCAATATTTGTTCTCTCTTAAGCATTATTAATAATGAAAAATACATGAAAACAAGTACTTTAACTCATTTTAGGATTCATTCACTCCTGCTGTCTCTTCCCGTGAAGATTTGTGGCATAACGGTCATTTCCATGGCAACAAACTGTGTGATGGTGCTTGGAAAGCTTTGACTTTTGATGGAAAATAAATAAAAGGAGATTCACCCACATGCAAGATAATCCTGTTTTCATACGAAATGAAGAACTTGAGAGGAAAAAAATGATATTACACAGGTTGTCTATATCATGTCCTTTTACACTTTTCTGGGTAACGTGTAGTGTTTCAAAACTGAACCTCTTGGAACCTCCCTCCCCTTGGAGGGAGTCCTGGTTGTGGACTCCCTCCTCTGTGGCTGCTCTGTGTGCAGTTGCCAGATCCTGTAGCCTTGTCTTGGGCACTGAGCAATCCTTTGTTGCACATCATCATCTGGTTTAGCTGTTCTGAGGCTCCAAAGATTTCCTTTGACAAAACACTAAATCTCCCTCTTGCCTTGCCATGCAAGCTGAAGCACAGAGCTGCTCCAAAGGGCATGAGTTGACATGCCAAGGTCACCTCTTCAAGAGCCTGTGGCAATAAAAGTTTGTAGTATTCAATAAAAGTTTGTAATATTCATACAGCACTTCACTACAGAGTTTTCACGCCAGGCAGTATTTCAGCTCCTGTATGACAATCACTGGTTTTTTATTTACTGTTGACATAAGACTGTGTAAGTGCTGGTCTCTGGGGAGCAGGTCCAGCATGAGCAGCTGATGCACCATGAGTAACTGAGGCTGAAAAAGAACCTTTTTCCATATTATGGAAAAGTATGACCTGAAATACCATACAATCTCCCTGGGCACGGGGTGAGAGTCCAAGGACTTGACAGCACTTCTAACAATACACAGTGGGTTGACAGATGAAACAGTGCACTGCAGCTTTTGCTACCTTTAAAGTCTGCACAGCAGTTTAGGCTGTCTTTTCTGCAAAATTTCTGTCAAGGTATAAATCTGAATCTTCAATCACGCTTAACTGTTTCTTATGGAACTGTTTCATTTTTCTTTAAAGATGCTCATATATTTTGGGCATAGCTCAGGTCTGCCAGGAGAATAATTTAAGGACCTTTCTTGAAATTATCAATGTTTCTAGTGGTTGTATTTCTAAAAAAGCTTTTCCTGAAACATAATTTTTGGGCTGTTGCATAACATGTGCACAGATGGATGCTGCTTTGTGTTAATAGTTGTTTAGGTTGAACAGATCTGTCCAGGATCAGATGTTCATTTTGGCAGCTCTGCAGTTCCCCTACTACTTTTTTGATAGATTTGTTCTTGTAAGAAGATAAATAAGTAAATAAAGCTCTGCATTCACTTAGTCATTTCAGAAGCTGCCATTGCCTTTGCTGTCCTTCTCTGTACCCCAGCAGTGGGCAGATATTGGAGTGTTCTGGGTGTTTTTTTGAGAATTCACTTAAGGAAAAGCAGCGGTACTGGTCTTCTATCACGTAACTAAATATAACCAAACCTGGCCTCTTTTTTCCCTTACCATCTTATTCCTACTAGCTCTCATTGCTTTTCCTGCTAATAAATTAGAGAGATGGTTACCTTTCTGGCAGCAAATGTGCCTGCCAGTTGGTTGAGAGCAGTTTGAGAAGTGCCTTCCTATAAACGAATGAGTCCAGTTGTCATAACATGTATTCTGTAAACCAAGAATATGAATTTTGATTAGGCACAGAAAGCCCACTAACTTAGTTTCACACTTTTCTTTATTGCTTTTTGCCATAATGATTGAAGTAGCAGTGTTGGCACTAGGGCTGGCAGATCTCCACTTGTAGCTGTTTATAAAGAGCTGTCTGGGCTATAAAAACCTCCCTAATCTCTTCAGGTGCGTGTTTTGAGAAGAGAACCGATTGTTTCTTTTAAAAGGCCTGTGCTGTGTGTGCTTTTAAGGATCCATTTGGCTGTGAAACTGGCTCTGACAGCTGATACAATCAAAGGATTTGTTTTTTAGAAGTCGCAGATCCTGACTCAGCCTTGCAGCTTGTTGGGATGGGCTTTCATCTCCAGCTGGGTGCCACAGTCAAGCACTACCTGACCATCCTGGTGGGCTGTGCTGGTGAGGTCACCCAGGTTGTGATGTGCCTTGTCTTGCCAGTGATGTACCTAAATCACATACTGACCCCATGGAATGACTGAGGGCCTGGCATGTTACTGAAGGCTCACTGTTATTTTGGGGGTGTGTGCAGCTTCCATGTCTCAGGGAAGGCTGCAGGACAGGAGCAGCCTGATTGTCCAGAAATGTTTGCCAGCCCGACAGCTCTTCTCTTCCCATGTCAGAAACCCTTCCAGAGAGAGAGCAGCAGAAAAATGCCACAGACATGCTTCCGATGAAGCGTGGGAGAGCAGGAGTTGCTTAGTTTGCAGTGTCCTCTCTAGAGCTGGAGAACATTATCCCAGCCTTGGCTGTCACCTCAGTTCCCTGTTCAGTGGAATTGTTACCTGGGGGTTAAGTGGCTGAAAATCCCTCCTGGGACTCCCTTCATTAGCCCAGAGAACTCGTGCCTCCATTTCCCTTTATTATTGCTGGCTGTCATGTGAGCTCTGCTGCACGTTTCCTGAGTAAAAGGAAAATTGCAGTTATTTCAGAAAAGGCATCGAGCTTGATTGCCAAAATGGTTTGCTGACTTTCATCAGAGGTCCCTGCTGAATTGTCCTTTCTGATAGGTGGCAATGATCTTTGCTCTTAGCTTTCCATGCAGGCTCCCCTTTCATTCTCTGCTGAGAGTTGTGCAACTCCTCGAACGGATTCCCCATGGCTAGCACTGCACTGTGTCAAATATTGCCCTGTAAACAAACACATCCCAGTTCTCAGGCTCCCTGAGCCTTGTTTTTCTGGGCTGTCATTTGAATTCCCAGGGTTCTAAAAATTCAGCCAACCTGCAATATATTATTAATAAATTATGTACTATTGAAGTTCTAACAGTGATGTTAGAGTTTCCTTTTATTTCCATGGTTACATTCTGTTGTGATTAATCTTTTTAATGCTTTATTTTCTTTAGAAACTAGATGCCAAATCACTTATAAAGCTGAATTTTGCTAAAAACAGTGAAGGTAAGTGCAGTCATTTTCTGTGGTGATGTTTTGTTGCTTTTTTTCCTTAATGAGTGCTTTAAAAAATTCTGGTTTGTCTTACTCATGGTGAACTTAAGTAGTTTGTGTTCTCTATCATTTTGTTTGTTTGGGTTTTTTTGAGTAGAATAATTGCTTCTTGTGAGTGATATGTTTACCTTCAAAGTTCCATTTCTGTTTTTCTTTACACTGGGGAGCTGTAAATTATTCAGCAATTTCACTTTACTATAGCTGCTACTGCATTAAGGTACTGTTTACTTTAAGGAAAGAATCAGAAAAAGTGAAATTTCTGTAATGTTATCTTATTTCCAACTTGCCTGTGGCAATATTTGCTGTTCACTTGGTTTTGAACAGCTTTTTGTTTATAAAAGGGATTAGACTTAAATAAACACGTGGGATTTTATGAATAGAAGCACACAAGACAGCTGCCTCGAGTTTTATTTTTGCAAGATATAAAATCAGCCTCCTAAGAGAGCATGGCAGGAACAAGAGAGAAGAGTGGAGATGAATTCATCTTCTACAAATAAAATGATTTCTTTGAAATGAAAATGGTGAAGATTAGGTGGGAATAAAATTCTGGAGTGTCTGTCTCATTTTACCAAAATCTACGGATTACAAGTTCTTTTCTGTAGCTGATGGATTTCTTCTGCACCTTGTGTTCCATCTCTCTCAAAAGCAGGGTGTTAAAAATTGATCAATAGTCAGTGTGGCCAAGGCTTTTGAAAGATACCATGACATTGTGCTTTCCCTAAAGAAGTCCAACTCACAATGCTGGGGTGGAATGACAACAGCCATAGAGTCTTAGGAGCCTTTTCCTTAAAAAGGTGCATTCTGTGTCATTAACCAATCAAGGGAAAATGCAGCAAAAGACAAAAATTAAATGTTGCATTTCTGTCTGTCAGCAAACTTTTCTCTAAATCAGATCCTGGAATGGTTGCTACATATGCAGGATCTTCTCTGTTTACACATAAATGTGATATGAAAGGTCTTTGGGCATTGCAGTTTCTCACCTTTAGTGATTACTTAGGAGCTGAGTACTTTCTATCCGGATCAACGTTTGCGTGCCCTCTGCAGTTTTGCTTTCCCTAGGACTGAGAAGATGGTGACTTGTTCTTTTCCACAAAGCTGGAACAAGGCCTCACACTTTACCAGTGGGTTTCTGTATCCATCAGTTGGGCCATTCCCTGATGGCACTGCAAAAATCCCTTTCTAAACTTCTTGAGTTTCAGTTCCTTGTGGCAATGGCTTTCCTTCAGCACTGGTGGCATTAACAAAAGTGTCCTCAGCTCTGACTTGCGTGGGGGGCAGAGCTGCCTCTGGTGGCACAGTCAGTGGTCAGTCTCAGGATTTTGTTGCCTCCCCTGTCTCTGCAGGTGCTGTGAGCAGCCTGTTCTGGCTTCCCTGCTGGTTTTGAGTTTCAAATGGTAATTAGGAAAAAAAGAACTAAATAGGCCCAACTTATTTCAAAAATCTCACCCAAACCTCCAGGTCTAGCAAACTGATCAAGTATTAATAACCTTCTTCTAATTGCTTTCTGCTGAGATTATCCAGACGTTTTTCTTTTTCCTCCTACATTACCTCCCATCAGTTTGCTTGCTGTTGACTTGCTTAATATTTATGCTGACCCTCCTGGGAAAATTCACAGCTTGATTAGGGCAGAAGCTGGGTTCCTTACTGAGTAACGTGTTCAGATTTAATGGCATTCTGCTTGCCACATTTGAATACAAAATGCTCCCCTCTGCTTAAAGCACAACAGCTGTTGTGTACTTTTCCATAGGCTATAAGCTAAACTTTTATTCCTGGGAACAAGAGTGATACAGAGCACTGGACACGTTATAAGGTTCACGTTATAATAGATCTTTGATTACAACAGTAACAATTATATTGTGGTATTTCATAAATATCAAGCAAGTTGGACAAAGTTCTGTGTTAGGAAACTGAAGGCAATAGATTTCAAAACTGCATTTTCCTTGCTTGTTTTGTAGCTCTCTTAACTGTTACTTTTTCTAGCACTTTTTCTGTCTCTGGAGAATCAAAATGTAATTAAAACACCATTAAATACCCACTGAAGTTACACGTTATATTAAAAATTAATGTAAATATCATCCACAGAGATCAGAGAAATGAGCTATTTCAAAACAGTTACAGGTTTTCATGTGAAATGTATGCTTTTTTCCCTCTGTCAGGCAAGTTCCACTGTCCAGTGCTGTTTACTGTATTTACCAATAACTCCCATATTGTGGCCATCAAGACTACTGGAAATGTGTTTGCCTATGAGGTAGGTTCTCTGTGGCATTTCATTGTTAATATTTTGTATTTGATGCATTTCAGTCAATATCACAAAGACAAGTTTTAGAAAGACAAGTAAATTTTATTCTTGTTTTACAGCCAGGGAAATTAAAGGATGGGAGATGAACTGACTTCATAAATTGTTGTCCAACTTTAGCCTTCAAAATAGGAACAACTTTAGAATATGAATTAAATAGTATTTCTAAAACTTTTCCTCAAGTTAATCTGCATGTACTGAATCTTGTGTTTCAAAATGAGTAGCTTTTATATGCTTCTCAGTTGAATTACTAGACAAATTTACTTTTGTCTTCTTTCTGATACAGTGTCATCACAAAAACACAAATTGCCTCATTTCTATTCATATCAGTGAATAAAAAAAGAGCATTTTAGCTGGAGCTGGGGGAATAGGAGAAAGAATGCCTTAATGGACACTTAAACTGCATTTTTATTCATGTTTTGTGAACATTTTTGTAAGCCCAAGTGGAATTTTAATCGTGATTTCTTTGCACAGTCCTTACTGTAAAAGCAAGGTTTATTTATTTTTTCAGTAGCAAATAAATCCTTCAATTAATGAATCTATATCCAGTGTTGTAAAAAGTCTGAACACTGGAACACCTTTTTGAATTCTGATGGGACATTCAGATACTGAGGGAGGAACAGGCTGAAACCTTTGCAATCAAGGCAAAGGCTGGATTCATCATGGTTTTGAAAACTTGCTCTGATGTAGTAGAGCTGTCCTCACCTGTGGCAGCAGTTTAGATCAGGTTAAAATAGAAAGTATTTTCTTTTTTTTCTGCAAGCAAGATGCTTTGGCTGCTGGGGTTAACAGGCAAGGATGAGTTTAAGAGTGGTCTTTGTTAAACCCTGGTCAGTACTGCAGAACTCTTGCTCTCTTTGCTGCAGTTTACAATACTGGGCTTCCTGAATGGGCTGTGCCAGGAGGGTTTGTGCCCCATGTGGTACCACATGAAGTAATAGCAGTTACTGGTGTATTGTAAGCATGGAATTAATTTATGGACTTCTGGTGGTACTGGGACATTACCACTTCCATCTGAGGACGACCACAGAGGACATTTGGGTAAATAAGATAGATTATAGGGTCTTTTGCAGGTAAGAGCTTAGAAAACTGAAAGCCAGAATTTTTTTTTAATTTTAGCGGTACTTCTGTGATTAATTTGGTTGAATGATAGACATTACTATGGAATGGAGACTACAAGGTTCCTCTTAAAAAAACAACCCAGCAAATCACACAAAACTGTCAAGTTTTGTAGGGATGAGAGACAAAAACTTCTCATTTGTTAAAGCCCACAATGAAAATATTGCAGCTGCCAGTTGAGAATGAGGGTGAAATTGTTTTCTTTATGATATGGTCTTCAAGATGTTACTGATGTCACCTGTTTACTTGTAATATTTCCACACAAGGATCAGATTTTTGATGTCTGTGTGTTTTGCCTGGCTGTTAGGCAGTTGAGCAGCTGAACATAAAACCAAAGAGCTACAAGGATCTCCTGACAGATGAGCCCTTCACTCGGCAAGACATCATCACTCTGCAGGTGATTTTCTCTCTGTTACACCTTATACCATCCAGGGTTTTATTTTATGTATACTGTTCTAGCAGAAACTAGAGTAACTGAACAGAGAAACTTGGCTGTGTTTTCTTTGTTATCCAGATGAGCCACAAAGATTCCATGTGACACAATCTGGATGAGTAGTAACATGGTCTGTGGTATCAAAAGAAACAATGTTTAGAATGTGAAGCATTTAAACTTTTAGGAACTTGACGTGTTACATTAAGACTGAAGTGGATTGTCCATCTTACTCTTCCAAAGATATATAAAAGAGTCAAAAGTTCAGAAAAGTGTTTTCCATGGAATGTTTCTGTAAATGTAGAGTAAGGCAGCAAACCAGAGGATTTTCTCTTAATTGCTTGTTTGGAATGTCTTGCTTCTTAATAGGTACCAATGTTGGTTCTTTGCTGCTTTTTAAGAAAATTAAAACCTAAATTAAAAGAGCAAGAGCATTGTGAATTTTACAGTGTAAAAGACAGTTATTTACAGATTCAGAAATTTATTATCAAAAGATCTAAAACTTTTGTTTAAAAGTAGGTACTTGTAAGCTTGCATGATTTCAAAACAGGGGAAAAAAGATTTCTGGATCATTATTGAAATAATGAGTTAGTATGCATCTCATGAACACTTAATTGCCACTGGCCAAGACCAATACAGTCTAATTCAAATAGAAAAATATTTTTCATTTGTGTCTTAATTTAAAGAAAGTGCAACCCTTCTTCCCTACTCCCCAGTGCTTAACAGCATGTTTTAAAATATTTTTCCTCTGTTCCTTTGGGCTTGTTGGTGTTCAGGCTAATGCAACAAAGTAAAATGTTTTTATTCCAATGGATGCAAAAAATACAGCTTTTTTTCTGACTGAAAGCTCCCAACAGAATGTTAATTCTGTGTAACTGCATGGTTGCTAATGGATTTGGAAAAGTAAAAAATGTGTCTGAAAATGTGTCTGTGCACCCATATGGAAAACCAAGTTATTTTGAACAAACAATTGAAATGTGCAGTCGCTAAAAAATATTTTGGTATGTTTTGTTGGGTTGGAATGGAATGTATGTATTAAGAATGTGTTCCTGTTACTTGCCTAGCTTTGATTTTTCACAGCTGCTCTAGTCCTCTAAATCTCAAAGTGCAACATCTGAAAATTTAGTCGTTCCCTGTGTGAGTTTTTATCAATATTTTTCATCTTCATTTTTGACATGTTGAGTTTCTGTCTTGCTTGGAGGAATATGTCTAATATGAAACTAAGTAGATTCTGATAGTTGTGCAGTCCAAGGTCACAGCCACACATTCCCTGCACCTCTCCCACCTCCATTTAGGGTGGCATTCATAATGTGTGAGCAGATTTGATCCTCTTAAGTAAACAGTTCATTGTGGATTGCTGTTAACTTCTGCAGTGTACAGTCTTGTGCTACACTCTTCTTAAATAAGTTTAGAAATTGCAAAGACACCCCCATCTTGGGGTTGGACTGCAAGAGATTTGACCATCTGAATGCTGTTGACCAGATAAAGTTTGACCTTTTACGAGATCAGTTGTTTCAGAATTATTTTTAACAGTCTAAAATGGCTTCAGGCCGTTGAAGGACAAGTAAGAGCCATTTACTGCACTGCACAACACCCACTGCAAACTTGCACGTAGAACTTGATTTCTCCTATTCAAATTCTGCCCTACCCTGACTTGCTTTGTTGAGGCCAGGATTCAACCTGAAGTGGCATGACTAGCCTGGGTTTTAGAATTGCTTAAGTAGATGTGGTGGAGAAATGAGTTGTTATTTTCTCACAGTGTTTTCTTCATATAAATTATTGAAAGACAGACTGATGTCTCCTCTACAATCTCTCTTGTTGACAACACTGCAGGCAGTGTGGTGGCTTCAGGCTTCACACTGCCAAGCTCCACCACCTGTGGCTCTGTTTCTTAGCCAGAGTTCATGACTGCAATCTGTTGTGTTTCAGAGCTCTACCCCAATTCCTCCTTCTCTTAAAAACCTTTCAGTTCTGTGTTGAAATTTATCACTTTGTTGTTTTCTCATTCCCCCATGTAAATTGAGTGCTGTGGTATCCAAGAGAGCTGGAATTGAGACTGAGTTGCTATCACTGACCCTGCTGTTTGGCAAAAAAGTAGATATAAAGGAAGTTGCTATAAGAAACATTCTTTGCTTTGCAAATAACAGCCGAATAGTGCTGTCTGTAATAGCTGTGTTTAGCAATAGAAAATAGCATTTCCAGAGGCTGACTCTGAATGTCCTAGGAAACAGAGGGGGTACCTGTGTTTGGTAGTGAAATGCAACGTGATAAGTGGAATTTATGAATGATATATGTTTACAAATTATTTGTATGATCACATTTTTCCTTATTGATACATAAAGGATAATCCTAAATCTGCTTGGATTTTACCAGAATAATAATTTACCTCAAACTTGGCTTCTCTCTCCTAATATATATAGTTAAAAACAAAACAAGAAAGATTTGCTCTTTTCAGAGGAGGCAGAATTGCATAATATGCTTTTCCTGTTCTTGGTGCTAAACATTATTCAAACACGAGTCATAATCCACCCTGTTATCT
Organism: Chloropsis cyanopogon; assembly: GCA_013400585.1. Taxonomy (NCBI): domain Eukaryota; kingdom Metazoa; phylum Chordata; class Aves; order Passeriformes; family Irenidae; genus Chloropsis; species Chloropsis cyanopogon. The sequence goes on from WEZZ01029919.1 coordinate 70,409, forward strand.
TTTCTGCTAAGCACCATCTCATCTGGTTGCTTTGGATTTAGTAGCAGTTATTTATGTGCTATTTACTTGTTAAAAAGGACAACTTTTTTTAAAAATTCAAAACTAAAAAAAGCAGAATCACAACTTCAGTTGTTAATAATACTGTGTTAGGTCTATGATATGCTTCTCTTTGTAAAGGCATCCGCAATGCTTCCTACACGTAGTCCATATACAGAAATTACTTCTTCCCCCGTTGAAATGCAAATGTCCTGGGGTGGAGCATGGCAGTTTTTCATCAGCATATGGCCATATTATCCAGCCAGTCAGGGCAGGAGGTAAAGAGTGATACCATATCCTGGTGTGCAAGATACATTAGCAGTACTGGAATGGAGTTATTGAGGCGGAAGATGTCATGGATTCTAGTTAGGATTTTGTTGATGATGACAGAAATGCACATGACATTTTTCCGTATGATACCCTCCCTAGATACAGCACTCCTGGTATGACTGGGTTTTTAGACTGTAGCTCTTTACACTAAAGTTTAAATTTCCTTATCTCAGCTTTGTGATCTTGCTACAAACTCAAGTGCAGCTTTCTGTCTCCTGCAGTGAAGGTCTTACATTTTTCCAAGTTTCTCTCTCATCATTATTCCAGATAATTTTTCTCCCAACTGTGCTGGTTCATGTCTCTTTTAAATGGAATTTGCTGTTGTATGTTGTCTATGTCTCTCAACTTTAAACCCATTTATATTCTTTTCCTTGATGATGATCAGCTCAGCCTAACTCAGCATCCCTTGGAAATGTCATGAATGTGTTCCCAGCTGACAGACAACTCAAGTACTATAAGATTAATTAGTTACACTTAATGGGTAAGGCAGGATGTTAAGGGCTTGGAGATCTGTCTGTAATGGAAAAGTTGATATTGTTAAATATTGTTAACGCTTGTTTGCAGTGTTCTTGCCTTCCTCTTCTGCTTGCCATTCTGTTACATTGCTGTTCATCATTTCAATTGGTTCACCATTTTGCAATTGGCTTCAAGGTAGGATTGAGCACAGCTTTTGAAATAATAGTGGATTAGACCTCAGTTCAGATCTAGGTAATTCTTCCAGTCCTGTGTTTGCAGGTTTTCAGCTAGTATTCAGTCTAAATGTTTAACCTAATTTGAGATTATCTTCCAAGTAAATTTTTGAGGGATTTACGGCTAGATCTCAATGTCTACTGACAAAGCTTTATGACAAAATCTGGTAGAAATTATTATTAATTAGTGTGAATGTACATTCCGTGTGTTTCAATCCTATATTACGCAAGTTATTCTTTGTGTAATGATGTGGAACTTAATGGAAAGCACATAAATACCTGTCATCTGAATTCCCCCTTATAAGACCAGGCAGGCTGAAGAAAGTGTCTGCCCCAGCTCCAGGTGGAGAGAGGAGCAGGGTCAGTAGTGCTTTGCTGGACACACTGATGGACTTCCCATCCCAGCAAGTGTGAGAGATCCTGAGGAGAGCAAAGTAAGAATGCTGAAATACCCAGCTTTCACATCCCATTTGATAGCACCATGATAGCACATCCTCTGCTGTGGCTCTGTTCACAAATAAGAGTCAAACTTCAGTTTGTGAGGATACAGCAGAAATTATTCCTGCTCTGGAAACTCTTCAGAGCTATTGCTGAGCTGTGTGCTGGCAGGGGATTTAATGAGAAATGTGGCTGTGCTCAGTGGCAGTGCTGCAGGTGACACAGAGGCACATGTGGGAGTTCCTCCTTGACTAAGGAATTGCAGTAAAGCCCCCGCCCTGCTGTGCCAGGGGTAGCAGGCACAGTGCTCTGGTGGCAGCCTGCAGAGAGCCTTCCCTGATAGGTGCAGGCTAACAAATACATCTTCTTTGCACTGCAGAAATGGAGGGGGGAAGAGAAGAGCACACCAAGTGTGGGTAAATGCTAACAGGTTTGCTGCTGTTAAAGGGAAAACAAGGCTCATACTGTTATGTGCTTCCTTATGTCAGTTTTATTGTTTCTATATAACCTAATCAGCTGTGGACAAGACATGGCTCCTGACAAGCTGTTAAACACCGCTGACATTTGTGGCAGGAAGCACAGCTAATGAGCAGAACTGGAGGTAGCTGAGCTGTGCCCTGTTAATTGATATTTCACTCCTCAGCTATTCCTCATTTGCTCTTTGTGTGACAGAAGGTCAGAGCAGATTTCCTCACAGTTGTGGGTGAGGTCTCTGTGAGGAAGAATCCTACACCAAGAGACGTGCAGAGTAGTGGGTAAAGAAGTGGGACATGGTCTGCATATGAGGCTGGCAGTCCTGAGGATAATCAGGGGTGCAGCATGGCCAACCAAATGGTAAGACAGAAATCAGAACTCAAAGAAATCATACAGTCTAAACCTGCTGGTTTTAACCTGCTTTATGGGAGCTTGTATGTGGTGCATAAGATTAACTGAGTTCAAGCTGTTTCCCTAAGTAGGTAAAACCAGAAAACAACTGGAAAAAACCAAGTGGAATAAAACTTGAGATTACCTGTTTTCAGAGCTTAGCTTTCAGGAAAACATTAAATATGAGATTTTTAATAGTGATGATAGTTAGCAACTCTTTGAAGTCTATATCTGTGCTAGTAGTTTGCTAAACTGAAGTTTATGGTTTCTAACCTTAATAAGAAAAACCCTGAGACTGCCAGCCATGCTGTTTTGAATCCATGTTTTTAAACATGCTAAGACAAACAAGTGGGCCATGGTTCATCTTCCTTTCTGGTTTCTGTGCACTTACACAGAACTTATTTCTTTAGGTCTTTGGGCTCCAGGCCTTAATCTTAACAGGATTTGGAATGTCCCCATGAGTCCAGCCTTTCTCTGACCATAGAGGCAAATAACTCATTAGAGCTTGAAGCTTTGACAATGTGATTGTGTCTGTCTGCCCATCTCTGTGGCATCTTGTTTGGACTGCTCTGATTCTGTGCCCAGTAACTGTCATGGATGCAATGAGAGGAGCTTGGCAGGCTAATTATTAGTGTTTAGACAGTTTTCTTCCTGAAGTGATATGTCTAAAGACTTACAGACTTACAAAATTTTCTTAGTCTTACCTTTAACAAACGTGTATCTTGTGTTGTAGGACTTGGTACCCCCAGTAAGGAAATGGTTTGTGTCTTCTGCAGCACAGGTTGGACTGGTCAGATGTGTTTCTCCTCTTGGGGGCAGAGAAGCAACTGGTATCTTGTGTTCGACTTAGTATTCACTGCAGTACTTTCACAGTATGTTAATTCTGCTTCACACTAATTCTAATCAAACTAATTCTGATCAAACTTCTCTTAGTATATCAAGATGCTACATTTTAGAGGGAGGAATAAACATGTCCTAAGTGTCCTGCACTTTCTATGATGTGCTTCTCTTTGTAAAGGCATCCGCAATGCTTGTGCACATAGTGTCCACAAATTTCAGTTTGAGGAGCCATTTTTGAGGGGCTATTCCACTGACAGAGGGAAATCTCTTTTGGGGTAGGAGTGTGGGTTGAGTGTGGTGAGACTCTTGCTTTGCAGAATCAGAGGGACAACACTGTAAACCAAACCTTTGTCAAGGTTTCCACTGAAACAGGTGGCCCACATGGCTGCGATGGAAGGACATTGTACAGAGGACCTGGGTCACAATTCTGGGATTCGGAGTTCAGATCTCCCAGAGGGCAGATGGACAGCTGGTCTGCAAGGAGAGGGAGCTGCCCTGTGGCCTCTGCTGTCCTTCATACCATAATAGATGCAGTGCCAAAGCAGGGCTGGTGGTCATTTGGAGAGCCCTGAGAAATCCCCTGCAAGGAAAGAGGCTGTAAACATTTTGCTGGAGTTGCTCAATGCCTGTGATTAGGCTGGTTAAGCCACGTGGATGTTTGAATGAACTGTGGCTGTTAAACTGTGTGAACTAATCTGATCTGTGGTACCCTGCGCACAAGGCCCTGGGTTTTGTAAGGCACTGGCAGTTGTGATGTCCTTTATTTATTTTTAAACAATCAATAAGTCAATGAGTGAAGACGCTTCATTTAGAGGAACATCATGAAGGTGTTTTCTGTTTCATTTTTACTCCTGCCTTCTCTCCTGTCCATGAAGAGTTGGTTTCAGGAGTCAGTCTTATCCTTCAGCTTTGCCTTGAACTGCGGACATGGATTGCTATAAATCCATTTATCTCTATTAATATTAATACATAGATATTTTTTCCCTTTCCTGAAAGGGTAAGCAGTCCTTTCTTCCTTCACCTTTTGAGGTAGTGCATTTATGTGCAGAGCAATGATTGCTGTCTTGGAAAGCTGCAGCTCATGATTGCTGCAGAGAATTTCAGAGTGAAAACGTCTTGTGAAAACACACAAAGTTCTTTCTCCAGACTTTCTCCATGCATCTTGTTGACTGTCAGAAAGCAAGGCTCAAAATCATCTCTATTCACATATATAAATATGTATGTAAGGTAATAAATAATAAATACACCTGAGTGCTGGTGTCAGAGGAAACAGAAATGGCTAAAAAATAGATCCAAATTTCCTATTTTTTAGTAGTTTTATTTAAAGATTGTCTGTTTCTAAAGCAAAATCATAAAGATGTAATTTTTTGGGGCAGTTTTTTTGTTTCAGTGAAGATCTACTGGAGGGGTATGGTGGAAACAATAGAAAATTGTTATCTGGTGATTAGGAAAGGGGACAGCAGAAAGCCAGGAGGTCCCATTAAGGTGCAGAATCACACAGCTTGATTTCATAAATGTCTTTTGGTTTTACTACCAGCAATAAAACTAAAAATGCACTCTCTGGTGGAAGCATACCATTTCAGGGATCAATGAAAGGCATAATTAGATCATTTTGTAAATCATGGAGCTAGCAGCTCTGCTTATATTAAGAATTACTTCTGTCAGAGATGAAATTGTCAAACTTTTTATCAACCATGGTGGTCTGACAAGCTTTGTTAAAATATTTAGGATAATATATTTAATACTAATCATGTTAGGTCATAGATTTTTGCATAATATGTTGTATTATTTTCATCCTGAACTAGAAACTATTGCATAATATTTTGTTAGTTTGGTATTTTAAAGTTTGAATTGCTTTCGGTAAGATAGACTTTCCATTAGTGACTGGGTGTCCTGGGCTGATGTTTTGACCTTTCTCTGCTGCAGAGGAGCTTGAGGAGAAAGCCTTGAAGTCATTGTAAGGAGAGGATTAAAGACTGTTTAATAATAGTATGAAGTAACCTAGATCACCAGTAGGCATTCCTTGTCCCACTCTCTCTAACGAAAGGTCAGAGTTCTGCAGAAAGTTGCCTAGAGATAGCATAAAGAATCACAGTTAATGGACTGTGTGTTTTTGCTATTTTCCTCCAGTGGTCACTAAATTGAATTTTCATAACAGCTTTTTTCTTTTTTTTCCATAATTTTTAAACATAGTTCTGTAAGCACTAGTGGAAAAAACGACTGTCAAAACAGTTCTTACTGCAGAGACTTGCTCTGAAGTTTTATTTGTATTTTGAAATGCATTGTAAAAGTTTACAGAGCATGTGCAGATCAGGCCTAGGATTATAAATAGCAGGAGATAGCTGATGTGGTTTTGCATAAATCTTAGACCAAAGCTCAGAACAAAGGCAAGAACCAGGGAATTGCATTGTTCTTGCTTCTCTAGGATATGGGAGACTCAGCTGGGTTCTGGTAGTAACTTCTGTAGGTGATATATGTGTAATATTATGTTTGGAACTGAATTCCAGATCCCTAAGGAGTCTGCTGAATCAACTCATTGCTGGTGTTGGTTGGGGTTGATTGTTTTATTTCTTTGTCATCTTTCTGTGGTTTGGGGAGTGTGTAAGTTATTCTGTCTCTCCCTGTTTATTTATTATGATGTCTGCCCTTTGGTATAGTCTCTTGCTTGGAATATGTGCCTACCAAGGTCTCTAATATTAGTTTTTTAAATTATTGTTATTTTCAGGATCCAACAAACCTGGATAAGTTCAATGTCTCAAACTTCTTTCATGTTAAGAACAACATAAAAGTAATTGATCCAGGTAAGGGTGAATTGAAGGTAGGCTGAGAAAACACCAACTCAAACATGCAAAATCTGAAGATGATTTTGTGGCATTGACTCTGTTTTCTGGACGGGCATCTGTCAGTGATTAGTTTATTATGCTCATATCTGGTTTTTGTGTGTTTTTAATCTACTGTTTTGCAAGCAAGCATCTCTTTCTGTTTACCCAATCAGAATAAGTGAGTATTATCTCAGATATGGAATATCTAATATCCAGCAAATAATAAGCATACCAAGACAGAGCACAAGTGAAACTTGTAAAAATGAAATATTAAATTAAAATATTAACTAAATCAAATTCCACAGTCCAGTCCAGCAGCCTTCTTCCCCTACTGTCACATTAAATATCTGATCCTGGGATTTTTGTATCCCAGGCTTGACCATTCAGTGTGGAGATGAAGGACAGAAGTTTATATTGTACCCAACTGTATTTTGTCTTTATTGTTCTATAAAAATTTTACAAGACTTGAATGGACTTAGGTAATTTCTAGTGGTTTCAAATAAATTTTCATGATAGCTGGCTTGATTTTTTTTTCTTGTACATCATATTGGCATTTATTGTGCTATATTTTGGGTTACACTGTCATTAGTGTTATGCGTTGCTATTTGTCACTGTGTCTGGAGGAATATATATAGTTGCTAGACCTTTTTATTTAAAAAAAAATAGCATTAATATCTGGAAAATTTTTGTGTAATTAGTTATGTAATAAACTGAAGGAGAACAAAATACAATGCTTCTTTTAATTCTGAGTGATTTAACTTTGTCTTACCTAGATGAAGAAAAAGCAAAACAAGATCCATCTTACTATTTGAAAAATACAAATACAGAGACACGAGAGACTTTACTGGAGCTTTATAAGGAATTCAAAGGTGATGATATTTTAGCAGCAACTATGAAGGCTCCTGAGAAGAAGAAGGTGGATAAGCTGAATGCAGTAAGTTGACTTAATTTGTAGTTTGGTACTGATTGACTTCTTCAAGATTGGTAATAATTATTTTTCTTCTTAGAGGCTGTATTGCAGTATAAACAAACACTACTCCTTCTGTTTCCTCTCACACAGAAATTTGTCATAGATGAAAAGATGAGAAGCATATCAGGATTCCTTAGACATGCATAGTATGTGTCAGTGAGTTTCTATTTGTTAAATCATTGCAAATGAACCTAAACATTGGAGAACTGAATCACAATAAGAGGGAAGAATCCTTATGATGTGGTTATGGATGTGTTGGCAGAAAATTTTTCCCAGGTTATAATCTCTCACTTTGAGTTTGTTTATCATTGTTCCCTGCATTTATTGGCAGAGAGAGCACACCTTAAGGGTAGTGCAAGTGAATCATTTCTGGTGGGGACAAATACATAAATCATCACAGCTGCTCCTCCATTTTCTTTTTCCACTGGAATGCAGGATTTAGTGGAATATTTTAAAGGATGTTCTTCCAGTTGCATGTTCATGATTGTCAAGAGAAACAATTCATCTGCATCTAGATTTCCTACATCAAAGGCTGTATGAAATGGGCAAAAGAGAGTATTCTTCTGTCCTTTAATAATTCTGGGGTGTGTGTGCCTAGTTGCTTTGATTACATTTACATGAAAACTAACAGCAGTGCAGCATACAGCTTTTAATGAGAGGGCTTAGAGACAGGAGTCTGTGTGACCAAGGAGTAGGATCACAAATGCTCTCTTTTTTGGGACATTGTAGTGTTAAAATAAAAAACAATAATAAGTAAGGAAATGAAAAAAGAGGGCAGAGATAAGGATGGGCTCTACACATGTTGGGGATTGTCAGCTTATGACGTGGGTGGGCATAGCTGTAAACTTGCTTAGGATGCAGTGAAACCTTAGGGAATGAGCAATTACCTGGCTGGACTCTTTACAGGTATTTCCCTGGAACTGCTAAACATGTCTCTGGGTTTATTAGATCTTTGTAATTTACTACAAAATCCATGTGTGATGTTAACATTTCCCTTCTGCAGAATTACAGAGCTCAAAATAGACCTTGGGAGCCATGGGACAGTGCCTCTGCACACAGCAGGGCCAGCTGTGGGAGGGGCTGGTTTGCTCTCCCCTGCAGTATCTCTGTGATTCCCTGGCTTTTCCTTCCTCTCAGCAGCACTGGAGACTTCTACAGATGTCTTGGCAGAAGTAGTCCTTGCCTATCTCTTCCCGTGGACATGCAAATAAATTGGGATAATAGAATCTTTGCATAGTGATGTATTAAACTGTAGTGGAAGCACTGAGCCCCTTTGGCTCAGCACATGAGCAGCCTTAACTACAGTTTCATCAGAGCAAATGTGGCAGCAGATGGAGAATTATCACTGCACTGGGTATTTGCTTCTTTCAGTAGGAGCTAGAGCAGAAAGTCTGCCTTCAGAAGGATGGCATTGTGTGTTTCTAATGCTTATATAGTATCTTTGGTAGATAAATTCTAAGTTCTAATGTCTTTTATTCTTGCTTTTTCCTCTGCAAACAGGCTCACTATTCCACTGGAGCTGTAAGTGCTTCCTTCACCTCCACTGCAATGATGCCTGAAACTACCCATGAAGCAGGTACCAGAATTACCTACCTACAAACTGTTTGTTTATTTTGAAGTTTCAAAGTGTGCTCCTTAGCACACATACATTTATGAGGACTGAAGGAAGGCGTTGGTAATTGGTCAGTGCTGATGCCATGGAAATGTATTCCTTGTCCAGATATATCCTTACTTTCCAGTGAGGTTGTTCTGAAAATACTGGAGCAATTATGATGAAGTTTTGGCTTTGAATGACAGTTACTTCTTTTCAACCAAAATTAATGAGACATTTTCTATGTCCAGGGATGACAAATTGACATATCCCATTTTCTAAGTTAGGAATGAAATATAATCTCTCCTCAGATACCAATACAAAACCTTGCCCACCTTTCTGGCCTACACCAGTATTAGTTAAAAAAACAGCAAATTTTGTGATGGTAACTTTTAGTTCACTGCTTTTCACATGAAAATACATTTTAATGCATAAACTTTTCCTTTCATTCTCCAGCCTAAACACAAATGTATAAGATTTACTTAGTTTGGATATTGATTAAATAGCTGTGTCATTAGTATTTCCAGTTGAGAAAGTTGAGCACTAAAATTTAGATTACAAACACTTCGGCAAAGATTGAACACATTGCTAAAACTATGTTTACCAAATTCAGTTCCTTTACTTGGTAAGTTACAGTGATTTGAAGGTGACTGAGTGCAGAAAATATCTGACTAACTGGACATTTTGACAAAATGGGAATGGAAACATCATAGATGATCCTTTGGTTTGGCTTACCAGTAATGTCTCAGCTGTTTTCAGAACTGGGTAGGTCTCTGCATGTCAGCAGTTTGTGGTTGACTGATGACTACCTGCTTGGCTTCTAGGATTGACAAGAAGCAATTTGGATTCAAAGTAACATTTGTGGTTGGTAGACATTGCTTGAAAATTATAGTTTGTAATACTGAATGCTTCTAGGATTTCAAATATACGTTATTTGGTTGGTTCTCAAAGAGTTGGTGGTTTACTATAATGGAAAGTGTTTTGCACAGAGATTAATGCAAGGTTATCATAGATGAATTGCAGAGTAGGATCCCTCAAGACCCAGTACCACAGGAGAAGAGGTCAGACAGTAGATTCTATAAATTGTTTACTGATTATTCTAAAGATCAGTGAGCAAGCTTACAGAGAGCTAATTTCTGTCTTTTGCTTTGATGTAGCTGCTATTGAAGAAGATGTTGTGAGATACCAATATGTGAAGAAGAAGGGATATGTGAGACTTCATACTAATAAAGGAGACCTAAACTTGGAGCTGCACTGTGACATGGTACTGTGCCCCTTAAGATGAATTTCTGTAGATAACAACCAGAATTGGAGCTGGCAGTGGAAATGTTTATATATATATATACCAATTAAGTAACTATATATATTTACACTGTATGTGTAAGTGTTCTCTGTGAGTAGTCCCATCATTTTAGTGGACTACCTACAATATGCCAAGGTACATGTTAAGAACTTCAAAGGGTCAGGATTAATGACCCAAAAAATGACCAGAAAGGACAAGAGCACAGAGAAGGCAGAGCCCAGTGAAGAGGGAATAATCCAAGGTTNATGAGTTGTGGCAACAGTGATGTCTCAGACGTCATTGCTTGGGTAAGTGTGTTTGCTTATTTATTTGTACAGCCACTTCTATAAAAGGAAAAAAGTTCTCAAAGCTTTGATGGTTTACTGAGATTTTTGTCTCAGGCTATTACGGGCCTGAAAGTTGGTATTTTAAAAAGTTGAAGGATGTGAATAGGGGTTTAAATGCTAAAACTTCTGTTTTCTTGTGAGCCTCACAAAGC
>WEZZ01029919.1:93904-145775 GCA_013400585.1 Chloropsis cyanopogon
TTTTTTTTTTTTTTTTGCTTTTAAGTCACTTCAGGTTGCATGGCTCAGTGTCTGTCTCAGCAGCTCCCAGACCAGTGCAAAGTGAATTTGGTGCCTTTCACAAAGACAAGTCTTGTGTGTGCTCACTTAGAGCACTGCAGCTCATGCTGGGGCTTTGCCAGCACATCCAGCAGTAAGGATACTTTTAAGGCCTGTAAGAACCCAGTTAGATGTATTCTTTTGTAAAAATGACATAGATTTATGCACATAATCCACAGTGGGGCTGGAAAACATGTCCAAGTGTAGAAAACAGGCTGTTTCTGTACTTGTGTTTGTATGTCTGAAGGTATTTTAGTGTTGCAGAGAAGAGAATCCATACAATTACAGTGGAAGGATGATTAGGTGGAAAGTAAAGTTTTTCAGAAGGTACTGTTTGAATATCATGGCTCATAAATTCACTAAGTAACTTTATTTTCACTGTAAAAGTGAATTAGAAGTTGGCAATATATTTAGCATCTTCTTCTTTTATTTAGAGTTTTGAAAACAATTTGGGGTTTTTATTTTTCCTGTGTTCCAGTGACTTGGGTCAGTCCCATTGTTACTTCCAACTGGTGAAGACGACCAAATGCTTCTCTCCCAGTTAGCTTCAATGTGCTCACTTTGGAATAGGTGAGCAGAGAAGTCAGGTTCTTTCTTACTCTGGTAAATGAACATTTTTCAGTGCTAGAAACTCCCCTGTGGGATGGGATTGTGATGTGCTGCTGGAACTCAGTTACTTGCAAGTCTCTGAGCTTACCTGTGTTCACCATCATGATGTCAACTGGGAACTCCCATTATCTGAGCTAATGTTCAACACTTCTTTGTGCTGATTGGAAGGGCTGGGTTTCATTTATTTAACACAGTGTGTGTCTCTCCAGTGTACCTTAAAAGAAGGTGTATGACAGGCTTTTTCATGTAGACAGAGCCTCCATCCTCTTAGAGCCCTGCATGTTTCTTTCTTTGTAAGGCACAAGTGAAAAGTGATTCTTGTAACCACTNCACTTCAGGTTGCATGGCTCAGTGTCTGTCTCAGCAGCTCCCAGACCAGTGCAAAGTGAATTTGGTGCCTTTCACAAAGACAAGTCTTGTGTGTGCTCACTTAGAGCACTGCAGCTCATGCTGGGGCTTTGCCAGCACATCCAGCAGTAAGGATACTTTTAAGGCCTGTAAGAACCCAGTTAGATGTATTCTTTTGTAAAAATGACATAGATTTATGCACATAATCCACAGTGGGGCTGGAAAACATGTCCAAGTGTAGAAAACAGGCTGTTTCTGTACTTGTGTTTGTATGTCTGAAGGTATTTTAGTGTTGCAGAGAAGAGAATCCATACAATTACAGTGGAAGGATGATTAGGTGGAAAGTAAAGTTTTTCAGAAGGTACTGTTTGAATATCATGGCTCATAAATTCACTAAGTAACTTTATTTTCACTGTAAAAGTGAATTAGAAGTTGGCAATATATTTAGCATCTTCTTCTTTTATTTAGAGTTTTGAAAACAATTTGGGGTTTTTATTTTTCCTGTGTTCCAGTGACTTGGGTCAGTCCCATTGTTACTTCCAACTGGTGAAGACGACCAAATGCTTCTCTCCCAGTTAGCTTCAATGTGCTCACTTTGGAATAGGTGAGCAGAGAAGTCAGGTTCTTTCTTACTCTGGTAAATGAACATTTTTCAGTGCTAGAAACTCCCCTGTGGGATGGGATTGTGATGTGCTGCTGGAACTCAGTTACTTGCAAGTCTCTGAGCTTACCTGTGTTCACCATCATGATGTCAACTGGGAACTCCCATTATCTGAGCTAATGTTCAACACTTCTTTGTGCTGATTGGAAGGGCTGGGTTTCATTTATTTAACACAGTGTGTGTCTCTCCAGTGTACCTTAAAAGAAGGTGTATGACAGGCTTTTTCATGTAGACAGAGCCTCCATCCTCTTAGAGCCCTGCATGTTTCTTTCTTTGTAAGGCACAAGTGAAAAGTGATTCTTGTAACCACTGTAATGACTGTTTAAAGGTTGTGCTTAATTAAAACTTCCCACTGTCTTTCAGACACCCCGAACATGTGAAAACTTTATCAAATTGTGCAAGAAGAACTATTACGATGGAACAATTTTTCATCGATCAATTCGGAATTTTGTGGTGAGTATTAAAAAACCCCCGTGTAATGCACAATATATGATGTACTCACAATATCCCATATATTTAACTTATCTCAGGTTTAGGTTGTTCCATGCATGACAACTTGCAATAGGAATATATTAACTATACCATCAGAATGAGGGTTGTCTTAACCTATGCCGTGTGTGCTCGCAGGTGTTGCTAACAACTGTCTGACTAACGTTGTCACTCAGAACATCACTGCACGCAACACTGCCTTTACTGGTGTTCCAGACAAAGCCTTGAAGAGTCATTGCCTTGGCTCTTGTTATCTTCCCCAAGATGTGGGTGGGTGGTTAATGAACAGAAGGAGAGAGAAGGAAATGCTAATTTGGATAAGTAATACTGTGGCCTGTTGAAATCCCATTCAGATGAAACTTAAGCAAGCATCTGAATTTCTGTTTCAGGTTATGGTGCTTGGATATTATCAGATCATCCTTTCCTAGTGTGCTCCAGTACTGGGTGCCCAGGCTTTCTTGTAAAGGAGTTAAAGAGCACCTTGTGTTCCTGAACTGTGTCTTTGGTAGTCAGAGATCTTTATTTACAGAGTTACAGTCCAGGCAGCTTAGGATATTGTAGCAGTTCTGTAACTTCCTTTCAGAAGAATGAACAACCTGATCCTAAAGGCAGAGCACATCTCACAAGGAACATCACTGGATGTTACATTCTGTCCTGTCATCCTACAAAAAGCTTTTTTCCTTTTGACAGCGCTGTGTATCTCAGTTCATAGTTAAGCTCACAACTAAAATTGTGCTTGTGTGCTATTACTTTGAAACTGATTGTGTCACGCTCCCTCCACTGCCATTAAAGCATAGAATATTATTTCTGTAGATCCTGCTTGTACAGTGATTAATACACTGTTTTGTTACTGAAAGATTAGTTTCACATGAGGATTTTTCCTAGTGGAGGTAGTGAGTGGGATACAGATTCAGATACAAAAAATATTCCATATTCCCCCTTTTCTTGCCTTCCCATCATGTGGAGGGTTGGTAAAGCCTTTTCAGTTCCAAAAGCAGTACATCATCAGTTAAATAGCAGGTTCTGATTCAGCACATAATAAAAAGGATGATCTGGTTAACCCATTTGAGATTGGTTATTTTCCCTATTTACCCATAAAAGACCTATTATTTTTATAAAACTGCTTATGGATAAGCAATGTCAGGGATGACAGCCTGCTGATAAATAAGCTCCAAATAAGTAGTAATGGTTTCCTTGACTGACTTGTCAACATGACAAAATATAGAAGGCAGAAAATTCAGCACAATTGGCTTTTATGGTTTGTATTTCATGTCTTTCACACAGATGCATATGTAACACTGATTTAATTTTAATTCTGCAGATCCAAGGAGGTGATCCGACTGGAACAGGAACAGGTAAGGTTGAGTTTGAATCAAGTAAGTTGTTGTCACTTCATGGGCTGTGTTGCTACATTTACTTCCAGACAATTTTAAATTAAAATTCTCTAAATGATGAAATGTGGGACATTGTGTTTACTTTAAAACAGAGGTTTCATTGATATATTTTTATGACCATGTTGACTATGCTCAAAATTTCATCCGATATATTCTCAGTCTAAAGCTTGGGCACTCTTCCATGCAGAATTCTTGTGGTTTTTGCTTCCTTTTTCCTTCAGAAAATAGAAAAAAAGAAAATTATAATGATTTTACAGCTGGTCTTCCATGGCAAAGAACAAAGGAAGAAACACATTCATGCAAAGTTGCTTTCAAATTCAGTGTTAATGAAATACTTGAGACCTGCCTTGGAATTGGTGATTGGCCAGACACCATCTGTTCTCCCAGCTAGTTGCCTTGTAATGCCCAAGCTGCTCTTTTTCTAACTTTTAGGGATCACTGCTATGAAATTCTTCTGCCTGTTCTTCCTCCCTTGGCTGGAGATCAGGGAACAGTCATAGCAGGAAAGGTCAGGAGGCAGAGCAGCTGAAGGGTGTCAGAGCATTGCCCACCACAGGAGATAGGCCATGTAATACCTCTGGTCACTGCTGTAAATTCGCTCATTTTCCTCTTGCACCTTCTATCTGCCCATTTGTGGCTGGCTCCAGCATCCCCAGCTCCTCCCCTGCTTAAATACTTTAGCTCTATTTACTTTGTGAATTATATTAGTGTGAGTTGCCCAAAAACGTTTCTTGTAGTGTATGTGATAATCAAGAGCTGCAGGATTTGAGACTAGTTAAATGTTCAGTGTTCTGATGGCAAAAACCCATTAACAAGAATTGTTACCATCTATGCTTGGACTGTCAAATGTGATTTGATTTTCTTATATGGAAAGTTTTGGTTCAAATCCCAAAAGACATAATTAGGAACATCTTTTGAAATGAGAAATTAAAGAGGTGTCAGGAGATGGGAGAGATTTAATAGGTTGACTCAGACACCTCTCACCCTTGCAGGGTGGAGTTCAGATCCTGCTGTGGAATGAAAATTAACTTGCTGGTGTCATTCCTGCTTCTGTTTGTGCAAATGGCAGAAGTGCTGTAAGACAGCAGAGTTAACAGAGGCAGAGGACTGGCATCACTGCTGCACTG
This sequence comes from Chloropsis cyanopogon, assembly GCA_013400585.1. Taxonomy (NCBI): domain Eukaryota; kingdom Metazoa; phylum Chordata; class Aves; order Passeriformes; family Irenidae; genus Chloropsis; species Chloropsis cyanopogon. The sequence goes on from WEZZ01029919.1 coordinate 98,611, forward strand.
AAGGGCAAGGCTCAGCTCCACTGGCTTTGCCAGTAGAAAGTGAAATGCTAATAAGCACATAGGATGAAAATCCTCCTACATATATTCTTTTGCTTAAACAAAAGGAGTCTAATGACCTCTAGTATTTTCCATCTTGTTTTCCTCCTTGTCATTCTTAATTAAATATGAGTATATCGCAGGCGAGATGTCTCGCAAACATCTGTCAAGACTATTAAAGTTCTAATGAAATGAACAGTGTGCACTCAAATAGACATGAGTCTTGCAGGTTTTTAGAAACTGGCTGCAATTATTGTAGAGTCCAAATGGTGCAAATGTCTTCTTTGCACCTGAATGGCTTTTATTTTTTGAAGACAGTTGAATTTTATATGTCTTTACCTAATCGCTTGTTGAATATGATAATATCACAAGAAAATCTAAATGGGGAGCCTGGTGGGCTGTAGATTGCTCTTGAACTGTCATGCCTTTGTGTTTAATACTTCAGTGAAGCTGCTTAGACAGTTCACAGAGTGCAAGTAGTCTGTCAGGATTTGTTCCTGACTACTGGATAGATCCAGGGCACTTGACTGTGAGGCAGAAATTCCACTTGTGTGTCTCGAGCTGTAAGAAGGTGGCCAGACCCGAGGCTTGATGTTCCCTTGGCAGCAGGGAAGCCAGAGGAGGGTTCAGCTCAGCAGCATTGCTCCAGCAGGGCACATGGACTGCTGCTCTCCTGGGCTGCCATGCTGTAAAAATGTTGGTCCATTTGTTTGTGCATTATTAATGTGATCACAGGCATTCACTTTAGGAAAGCTTTGGAGTAAAGCTCTGGGATTCTGTACTTTGTACCATTTTTGCCTGTGGCCTATTTGTTATTTGCAGGATAAATTCCCTTTTTTTATTTCTTCTGCTGGAAGGGATTTCAGTATTTTTTTGACTCACTGCTTTTTAGAAGGGAAAAAAAAAGATGCACCTTTGAAAGCTAAAAAAAGTCTGTAAGATTAAATAGGCTTTAGAAGTAAATAACTTGACTTCTGTAATATCAGAGAAGCATATGAAAACAGAACAGGGCTTTCTTCCCAGATATTTCAATTGGCAATAGGGAGGACTATTTGGAGGTTACCCTTTAAATGTCAATATTATAAACTGTTTCTATTAGAGCCTTTTGTAGGAAGACTTCAGAACAAAAAGAACATGCTTTGTTTCCTCATTCACACAGAACCTTCTGCTTTAACTGATGATTTCTAGCTAAGAGATTTGGCCTTTTTGTTTGTTTTTTGAAAATAAAAAACTTTTCTAAACTGATATATGCATTAAGCCCCTATATATTCTTCCTCTATTTATTTAATGATTCCTGTTCATTAGTTCAGGAGCTAGAACAGACTTGTTCAAATATCTTCCCACCATTTGGTTTCTGTCATCTGACATTCATCCCATGTGTCAGGGTGTCAGGTTTATGGTTGCAGCCCCCAGATGCTGAGATGATCACCCACTCCATTGCTCACTAAGCCAGGACTGTTCATCTTCTGGGTGGATTTGGGCACAATTAGTACAACATGACAGAAGGTTTCTTGTCATACATACACAGACTGAAACTGTGCCTTGGCCCACCTGCGTTTAGCGTGCTTGTGTTTTGGAAACAGTTCACAGAGGTAAATGCCAAGCTGTTGTCACTGACTGTCCTCTCCCATGGCTGCTCCAGCTGAACTGCTCTCTCTGTAAGCAGCCCTGAGCCTTGCTTTGTTGTTTGTTATTCAGCTCCCCAGTATGTCCTTTTTGAGTCTTCTCTGGACTGTCGTAAAAGTAAATGGGATCCAGCAGATATGTGAAGGACAATTAATTCCTGGAACTCAGCGGTTAACCTTGGAATGGAGAAGGGTGGAAATCAGCATTATGGCATCTGGGAGTTGAGATACCACCCTGAGAAAAGAGAGGTGGATAGGGTTGTACCTTAGCATAGCTGTCAGACCTGCACTGCCAGAGCAGTCAGATCCACAGTCCTGCAAGGATGAGACTGATTTGGAGGACCAGACTCATCTTCCTAGAGCCTTCACCTTAATGTTTCATAAGACTACTGGGAGAAATTTTATTGTGGTGCAGCAGCTTATTTCTTCTCTAACAAAATAACCACCCATAGAGACAGTATTCAGAACAATAAGCTGAGTCATGGTCATTCTTTGTAATGATTAATTATTTGAAAATGAATTTTAGATTTGTGATTTATCTCTTTTCCTGCTGTTCATAACAAGTAAGTGGTTGAACATTGTGAGTAATTCTAACTCACGGTCGTGCAAGTGGAGCAGCCGTTCTGTATTTTCAGTGTTCCAAATAATAGAAGAAAATTTGCATGTAGAAAAAATACATGTAATATTCTAACCCTTTTGTATGAAGAAGTGAAAACTATATGAAAAGCATCACATTTTCAAAGCAGCACAGGCTTTTGTCAGCTACTCTTTCTTGCAACCTGTTGGAAGGCCTCATGAAGCAGCCTGTGATTTATGAATCCAGGAGGGCACAAAGGAGGCACATTATAGCTGTAAAAGTCCAGGATGAAATACTACTGGTAGATGGGAATTGCATTTTGTTTGGCAGCAAGAAGAGCTCCTCTGAAATGTCAATAGCAAAGGACTCTGGGCAAACTTGATCAATGCAATGTGATTTCCTAAGATGGCAAGTTCTAAACTGTACCAGTTTTGGAGCCCCTTTTCTTGCGTGATTGAAGCGCAGCAAAAGGACAAGAGCAAGACCTTTTTATGTAAAATGTACTCCTTTTAATCTGCAGTCCCTCTGCAAATCCACTCTCGGGTTTGTGGGGTTGAGTACCATGTTCTCTTGTCTGAGAGGAGAGAAGCACTTACTGCCTGAGCTAAGGCTTTCATATTTGCAAAATGATTCCAGAATCTCACTTGGAAAGCTCTACAGAAGTGTCAGATGTTATTATGTGCCTCGTTGTTCCAAATGACAAGAAGAAAATTACAGAAAGTAAGCCATCATTTTTGTGAATCAGAACCCTCCTACTTCCTTACCACTGCTTAGCAGCAATTTTTAAGCCAGAAAAAGGAAGGATTTATTTAAAATCACAACTGTCATGAATGATGATTCCCAGCCCACACCTGGCTTTTGGAATGCTACATTTCTGAAGCTTTAGATGCATCTCTCAGCTCTTTGCAAGAAAGTTGCATAAATTCTGTGATTGTACCTCAAAAAAATTTTTTACATGCTTTTAGTAGGAGCGAAGACTACCGAAGAGTAATCTGGTTTAGTTCAAAAGACAATCTGAAAATGTGGCTTTTTTCTGTGTAGTTGCTAATGTGTGATTGCTTCAGATGTCAGTTTAGATCTCTTCACCTGTTTACTATCAGCACAGGATGCAGATACAAGACTTAATAACTACCCATGCTTCAGTACAAGCTAAATATATATTGCCACTCTGGATAGCCACAGAAATTATTAATGTTCTTTTCTAAGAGCTGTGTGCTCTGTTTCATTTCATCTCTGTGTGAGAATGAGTTAAACAAGTCTTTAATTTAAGAGATGTTTTTTTTTTTTTTAATTGAGAATGTGTGGAATTGTCTCCCAGCTTCCTGCAGCTTTGAATCATGTGTATCTGAGCAGGCATGTGTTTTTTATTTTACAGAATTGTACAAAAACTCTTTCTGGCTCCTGAAGGCATTGACACTGTACAGGTTAAATGCTGTTGAATGGCACTGTATTTCTGTGGCTGATCCCAAGTACATTTCCAGCTTTCTGCAAGCAGGAGATTCCCATGTGCAGGCTGTAATTATTCCCAACACCAATCCAGCCAGTGGCAGTACATGCTGGGGCCATGGCTGCTGCCATGTGAACTGATTTTTAGCACAGAAGCCCACAGAATTTTTTTCCAGCACTTTTGTAATAGGATCTCAGAGACATTTGCAAGTCCAGTAGGCATGCAGCTCCAGTTGGACAGAAGATAAGCTGAGAGGGAGGTGAAGTGACAGGCAGTGCTGCCAGCTGTGAATCCAACACCCAGAGTCAATTCTTGTTTTCCGTGGGCTTTGCTTGTAGGCTGGTACATCAGCACTGGGGTGAGGGGTTTGCATCATCGTGACTCTGAATATAGCCAGCAGAGATCTGTGTGCACTCTGAGGAAGATTTGGGGAGTGTCAGGAGGAGCCTCCTCTCTTTGTGGCACATACAGGGAGTGTAACATGAAAAGGCTGGAACCAGACACTGCCGTGCTCCCACTTCCTCTGTCTGCAACCATTCTGCTTTCAGAAAATGTACAACCACACCTCCCAACTGTGTTGAGATTAAACACAGTAAAATCTGCTAGATACTTGCAAACACCTCATAATTATTACTAGGTTTGGAACCTGAGTGGTTTTCCCAAGTTTACATTGAACTCTAATGTGGAGAGTAAAAGGTAAGAATGTAAAATCCCTGTTCCAGCTGAGCATTGGGTACTGCGCTGCCATGGCCCCAGACTGATGAGGGGTCTGTACTTAATCTTCACAGAGAAAGTCATGCTGGGTTTCAGTAATTAAAAAAATGTATAGATGTAACTTGCCATCTTCTGACTTGTTCTGTCTAGTCCTGCTTCAAGCAGATACTTGAAGCCTGGAACAATTCCAGAGGTTAGCATGAGTTTGATGAAAAGCACATTCAGGCTCTTTTTAATTTAAGGAGAATACTTTGGGGTTTTCCTTGAAAAAGAAAAAAGTATTCCCTTTAAATTATTTTAAAAAACCAAACCAACAAGAAAATCCCCCCAACCGTGCCTGCTCTGCTGAGTGCCTTTGCAGTGTCTCCACTGCCCTTTGCCAGTCTGTGCTGCCAGGTCTCCACAGACACTTCAGTTATGTCCTTCACAGGACATCTGGCCTTTTAGGCAAATGCTGCACAGGCCATTCCCTGTTCCTGCTGCAGCTCCTGGGCAGACAGAATTAGCCTTGGAAACAGCTGTGTGGAGACAGAGCAGGGGCTGTAACTATCTGCTAAAATATTAGTGCTTATTTCCAGAGAACTGGAATGAACCAAACTTAGCTTTCATACATATGAGATTAATTCTGACCTGCAGTGCATGATCCAAAATGAAATCATACAAAAATAAATATTCCAAAACCTAAAGATCATGGCTCATTGCTCCTGTCTGCAAGCTTTTGGGTCTGGTTGTTTGCTGTGCCAGAAAGAGAGAGTCTCTCTGTCATTCACAATTTTTCTCTTTCCTTTTGAATTATTTTTCTGACCAGTGAAGGCTTCAGGCTTGATTCCACTGTCTTTCAGCAGCTTGGCTGTAATTCCAGCATCAGCTGGAAGCACATGAAGGGTGTAGCAGGCTCACGGGTTTCGCCACTTGCTGCTGTGTCCCATCTCAGCAGGCTGTGCTCATGTTCTATATCCTCTGAAAACTTCAGACAGCACAACCTCCTCTAGAGCTGCCTGCAACTGTACCATATCCCTGTCACCCACCTCTGGAAAAGATTGGCAAATGGGATCACGCTGACATAATATAGCTGATCTTAAAATATTCAATAGCCGGAGATTGCTGAAGTAACCACTGCTGTACTCCTGATTACAGAAAATCCCTACAGGGTCTGTCCCCTTTTGCCACCTCTTGTCAAACTGCAGAGCAGGCAATACTCAACTCTATTAATATAGAGTTTTGAATATGATTAATTGGGTTTTTAAGTGGGTCAGCTTCTTCCAGAATTTCTCACTTAGTTCCACTTGCAGCTGTCCATATGTGATGCTTTGTTTTCACAGTATCATCTGAAACTCTTTCCTCATTTAATGCACTCTTGTGATTTTTTGGTTAAGGTTTTCAGTAGGAGCCTGATTCATTCCTTGTTTTTATTTACTGCTTCTGTGTGCAGCCATATCATCAAATTGCTTTCTGTGCTATGTGTGCACATGGCTGTGGAGCACTATGGATCCCTCCCTGACCTGCTACCTGCTGCTTTTCCAGTGATACACTTACTCTGGAGGGCTCTTGAGCCAGTTCTGCAGATGGACAAGCCTTGCTGCCTGTTTGGATCGTTTTGTTTGTTTTATTTTTAATACTGTCCTAAGGTGAAATATTTTTTTCATGGTTTGTCAAACAAGATTATGGATTTGACTGTAAAACTATGACTCATCTCAGCCTTCATTTTTCTTATTAAGAATGATCCTGGAGGAAAGTGCAAATGAAAATGTCAGATCTGTCATAAATAATGTAAAAATGACAGCCAGGAGGAGACCTCTCGCTGACCCTCTCTCTGTCCACAGTCACAGAAAAGAAATCAGTTTTGGAGGGCTGGGGCTGGGGTTTTTGCAATTTTATCATTCTTTTACCTTCACTGCATATAAGTGTTCACATCATTCAGGTATCTAGTCCAAATATCTAATTTTTGCCTTTTAATTTGGAGCACCATATATCGTCATTCTTCATTGTTTAGTCTGGGATTAAGCATTTCAGCTTACAGCTCCTATTCTTAGTTGATTCTATGAATGTGTTTCATCTCCCTGATATTTTATTTCCAGAAGCAGTGCTATATCCAGAGTGCAATTAAACTGGTAGCTCTTTGCTCTGTGTTTTGTCATGAAGGCAATTTTAAAGATTTAATGTCTCAAAAGAGACAAATTATGGTGGACCAGGAGGAAAAAATGAAATCCTTGACTGCTCTTCAGCACAGGATACATAAAGCTGTTGATAAAGTGTGGTCTGTTGCAGCTGATAGTGTGAGGGCACAGAAATGAGCTGCCAGTTGCAAACGCCAGATTTCAAGGTCATGCTCAAATACTGGCCTAGTGATAGGGGTGATGTAACAATGTATTAACACATAGTGACTGCACGTGCTGGAAACCTTGAATTTAATGTCAGTGCCTGTTGCAACACGCAGTGGGAAACTAATGAAAACAAACATTATTCTTCTATCTTTTTTTTTTTTTTAAGGAGGAGAATCATACTGGGGAAAACCTTTCAAAGATGAATTCAAGCCAAATTTGTCCCACACGGGACGTGGTGTTCTTAGTATGGCAAATTCAGGACCCAACACAAACAAGTCACAGTTGTAAGTAGTCATTTGCTTTTTTGTGCTTTATTGTTCCCTCTGGACATCGTGTCTCACTCTGTTAAGAAGAAAAATGATATTTTATGATTTACTCTTTAAAGTTCAGTCAAGGGAAATATTCTGTTGAGTGGTGCATATTGCAATCAGGGCTACAGGTGCTCATAGCCAATCTAAGAGCAAAGTGAGGCACAGCAAGAAGACCTGTAGGTTTTTTATATCAGCAATAATTTCTCTTTTTTGCTGTAATGATTTGAAGTTTTTGTTGGTTTTTGTCAGTGTCCCTCCCCAGTGTTACCCCTATAATTATCATCATTCATCACACCTCTTCACTCTGTTTAAATTGAGCTCCATATTGAACTTTTTGAAGGAATTAGATTAAACATAAACTCTATGGGAATATTACTTCTTTTTAGTCACCTGATTTTAAATAAATGAGAACAGTTCTGCTCTGTTGAAATGTGTAGACCCAGACATGGCAGAGTGTACAATCTGAGATTGAGAATAACTTGATTCCCAATGTAGAAAAGCAGAATGAGGACTGAAATGAGGGAAAACTTAAAGATGCTGGAGTTGTAATGGCCTTGTTCATGTGTAACATTAATATGAGTGTTTGCCTGCAGCCCTTTGAAAATGTTCTGTGTCACTTTGAGCTAACTATTTATTGGTTGCTCTGTAAGTACTGCAGTATAAAAATTTGTTCTTTTATTGGGAGCCCCAGGAAAGAGTAAGAGTGTGTGTACAGTACTGTGACTTGGCACTGAGGAGGTCTTGGTGTTCGTGATGCTGAGTGTTATGATGGCTTGAAAACTCGGCAGCAGTGTGGTTTGCTTTAATTAAACACAAGGGCTTGTCTCAGGGCCTCACATTCTTAGGCTTACTTGCATTCTTAAGCCTAAGCATGTGTGGGGCAGTTTGCTGGATCGAGTTGCTGTACAACTTATTTTGGATTTGAATGTTACTGCCAGCTCTCACGTGCTAAATTAGGGGAGAGTAGAGGCTTCTTTCCTCTTTCTTTTTTTTTAGAGAAAGGGGATTCTAATAACAGAAATTACAGAGGCCATAAGTGATGTGCCATTTTGAGTCACATCATCTGCTGCTGTAAATGTGACTGTATGTTCTCCTAAACTTTGCAAATGAAATACAAAATTCCTTTAAATGTAGGTCCTTAAGAGAGTCCAGCTGCTCATATTTATAAAGGCTCCTAGGCAGCACTTAGATACATCTCCTCTAGCCTTAGGAACTCTGTGAATAGCTCTCCCCATAGGTGGCAGGCACTACAGGGCAGAGGGAGCTGGGTCTGCCCTGCAAGGTGATGCTTGAACAATGCTCAGGATTTCTCTGGGACCATCCTGAGTTATGTTAATTCTGTTATCTTTAGTTTATTTTGACTGCAGTGACAGATGAGAAGCTTTCCCTGTATATTTGCTATTTTTCAGAGGTCTTTTATTACAATGCTACATAACTGATCATGTGATGACTTTAAGTGTTGGATATCCAGCAATAAAGTGGCATCCCATGTAGGAGTTTGCATTCTGCACAGCATCCCAGTGCTTTCCTAGGGCAAGCTACATCTTAATAGACTGTCTGGCACATTACAGCTGCTCCTATTTCCAATCATATAACTTCCCGAGGCAGTTGCTTATATGGAAAAGTGCTTTTGGAATGCTTATATATTTTTAGCTGTCTCCTATGTAGTGTAACAGATGGAGACAGGGAGGAGAGCCAGAACTGCATGTCCAGCCAAGACAGGCCATCGTGGTCTGCAGACCACAGTGTGGAAACCTTTGGCTCATACATTTGAAGTCCAGGACTTCCAAAGAAGCATCAAGCTTTAGAGAAAAGCTTCAGCAGTAAAGGTTGCTTCGGATTAGTGTTTTAGCTCCCATGTTTAAGTTTAAAAGTACAGCCCCTAAAATTAAAAGTCCAATTAATTACTTTGGACATTTTTAAGTATTCTTTGGGGATGTTTGTATCTGGAGCACGAGTGCGCTCTGTCAAGAGGAGAAATGGATCAACAATAGGCCAGTTTAAGGGAAGAGAAATGCAAAAAGTAAATAGAAGTTTACACTGGCAGAGACTGTTGTGTCATGTAACTTTATTTGCTGGATACAAGCTGCCCATCATGAAGGAGAAATGTTCTTCCCAAGCAGGACGCACGTCTGCCTGCCCTGCATGAGCTTCCCAGGGCCTGCATGGCCAAGGAGGCAGATGCTCAGATTAATTTTGGACTTGCTGCAAGGCCCCACTCTTGAAGTACTGTTTAAAAATGTTAGTGTGATAAAAAGTGAGAAGCCAAAACTCCAGAAATCCAGGTGGAACCCACAAAACTGAGGAGTTAAAGGGTGTTTAGTCCACAGGCCTTCCAGAGAGGAGCCAGAGAGGGAGAAGGACTTGGCTTCTCTCCTAAAGCTTTTGGAGACACTTTGTGTTTTTAAGCATTACTGGCTGTTGTTGAGGGTCAGTGGGACAATGTGGTAACTGTTATATCTTTATTCTTTCTAGCTTCATCACATTCCGCTCTTGTGCGTATCTGGACAAGAAGCACACAGTTTTTGGAAGGTAAGTGAAGGACATTTTGGGCAGCAGCATAGCAGACATTCTCCCTTGTGTGTCTGAAGCCTAAAGAGAAGAATCTAGGGACACTTTTAGTTGAACTGGAGCAAAATCCCAGCTCACAATCCAGTTCTCCTGGTCATGAGTAGTGGGCAACATTGCACCAATGCCAGTCAGTAGACCCTGCCTTTTTTTCCTCCTTCCATCACTGTAAGTTACCTCACTTCCCTTCTGTGGGTGGCCCTCCAGGAGTCATGAGCAAAGTAATCATCATCATCATGTAATGAACCATGTTAATATTTGTGCATGTTAATTGCTGGGACACAAGAGATTAGCTCTTCAATACTGCTTTCATCCTCTTATGAGCCATCAACTGAAAAATTAGTCATGACAGGACCGTTCTTCATCATGGCATAGAGCTTCTGCATAGATGAAGTCTTTTGGCCCTTCTTATTATTTTTTATTTTATTCTTCTTTTCTTTTATTCCTGACAATTATCACTGGTATAAAATCTGTATATTTATGCACTCATATATAAAGATATTACCAATGCCCAGACAGTGAGAGAACTTCATTCCTTATAAAGAAATCTCCTCTGAAAGTCTTTTCCAGTGAAGTCTTCACATGATGAAGATTAAGGTATTTATTGAAGAAGAAGATACAAAATCTTTGTTATGGTTTGCTCTTTGCTTCCTCTGCTGCAGGTATTTGGTATTTACCAAGTCAAGCAGAGCTGTTCTCAGACATCCCTCATGTGTGGCAGGAGTGGGAATGTTGCTAGCCTGCTGCACTGGGAGTTCCTGAGAATCTTACAATCTTTTTTACTTGTAGATTTGGGGGTTTATTCCTTTCATGATTTTATTCATTTGGAAGTCAGCAATGGAAAATAGAACCGTGTGCTGTTTAGTTTGATTGAATGTCATGCAATTGTGCTGTACAGTGAAAGTGATATATTTAATCCATCTTCCCTGCCTGCAAGTTTTTGAGGCAGAAACTGCTTCATTTTAATTGCACTTTATTTTAGTGCTGTTAGTTCCAATACTGCTTCTTCAATAATTGCACTCTTGGAAATGTATTTCTTTTTTCTTTCTCAGGTTTGTCCTAGAAAAATTCAAAGCCCCCTTGTCCTTTCGTGAAAGCAGATAATTAAAACAAATTCTAATACTAAAAGCTGAGAGTCAGTAATTCTTGGAGGAGTTACCTTATCGAGATCTTAGGACTGTTTCACTTCAGCAACAATTTGAGTCCACCTTGCAAAATCCCCTTCAAATCCCCTTCAGTAATGCTGTTAACCTGAGCTGGCCACCTCATCAAGTATTGCCTGTGTTAGGACAGCTCAGCTGAAAATGTGCCTGGTCATCAGTTCTGGGTGCAGCCTGGCCTCAGTCAGCATCCTGTGTATCCCTGCAGTGTCTTTGCTGTGTTTCCCCAGCGTGCTCCAGTTTTACCAGAATTCACCAGGAAAGAATTTGGAGAGAAGCTGAGCTTTCTGTGGTGCAGGGAGTGTGCTCACCAAAGCCTTCACACTGTGCTGATTGTCTCAATTACTTTGTGAGCTAAACAGCTCAGATGGTGTTTCACACTGTATGTTGCCCTTTAGAGAGGAATTACTTAGTCCAGGTAAATCTGGTTAAGCATATACAGCAGAGATTTTTGCAGTTTTAGCAAAGACTGTCTTAATTTGTGAATTGTCTTTGCTGTAACAGAAATCTGAGCTTAGGTCCCAGAGTGAAAAAGTGGTGCTGCTTATATTTTTAGCTGAAATACAATGAAAAGAGTTTATAAAAAGTGTTGGTTTAGAATCATATTTGGCTTCCTGCATGAAAACAGAGTGACATCTTCATATGAACACAGCAGGGAAATTTTACTCTGATCTGTCTTGCATGTAAATGAAGATCAATACAAAGAAGGTAAAAATTAAGATGCTGGGATATATGTATCCCAGTCAGTCTGTATTAATCTACAGGTTGAATTATTGAATAATTGAATTTACCTACAAATTTAATAATAAAAGGTTGATGTGTGTAGCTCTTAAGATCTATATTTTGTCATCAAAATCCATCAGCTGTTTTTAGCTGCATTGTTTTTAAAAGTCATGAAAGCCAGAAGATGCCAGAGATTGTACCTCTAGTAAAACTCCAACTTTTGTTTGCTATTTTAGATCCTGGGTTGGTGACTATATCTGAGCTGATTATAGCACAATAATATCTGGGAAGCATATCTAGGAATAATATCTAGGTTTAAGAGCAGAATGAACCCATGATATCAGGATTCTTTGTTTCCATCAGTGTTTAATTGTGTTTAATTGTATTGTTAACTGGATGCTTACTGGCCTGTTGTGACTTTCATATAGATTGGAGGATTAATTATTTCAGTTAATATAAAATACTGAACTCTAAAAAATCTGAACTGTACTCTCCGCTACTCCTTTGTGACTCTGGTTCGTGTTAGTGTCACACAGGTATCTTGGAGAGCACAGTTTGACCTGTCTGTAATTTGTATGGAACCTTTCAGCAGGCTTTCCTTACTAAGGAGAACAAAAAAGAGTGAAAGGGCAACCATCCCCTTCTCCTTTCTTTCTGTCTTTGGTCCTATGTGGGAAGCAACATTGAAAAGTTCCTTTTCTGAAAATGCATCTTATTTGTGTCCCTGCTGGTCTGAAACAGAATTTTTTATGTAGGAGAATCTGTTAATGCTCACACCTGGGCAGTGGGACAGTGAGGCGGTGACGTGTCTGCCTTGGTGCACTGGAATTTTCATGTCTCAGGAGAAAGGTGTGGCTGGAGGACAGGGAAGGGCTCTCATGATTGTGCTGCTCACCGTGGCAGTGATGAGGATGTGGATACTGAAAAGAAAGGAGATAATCTGTCATGGCTGGGGAGCAAAAACAGAGAGTGAGAGCAGAATGCCTTCCCTTGGAGGTGTGTTGCAGGCTGCATGGATTTCCTGCTCCAACAGAGCTGCCTAGATTAAATTAGTAATTACCATTTCTAGTAATTACTATTTCTTCTGACTTAGAGAATGATGTAATTAACATGAAAACCAACTGGTGGTTTTTGTGGGCTTTTAGCTTGCTGGTAAGAGGCTTAATTTAGAAACTGAGATAATACAAACCAACTGCCTTTGCTCTGCACAGAGGGGATGAGAAGCATTTGCAGGGGGCTGCTGCCTGGGGAGGGTCCTGCCTGCTGCTGCCCTGGGCTCTGTGCCTGAGGTCTCCCTCCTGCCCGTGCTCCAAGCAGGGCCTTGGCTGTGCTGTGACCTGCAGGAGCTACAGAACACTACAGCCAAAACGGCAGATAAGTTCATGTTCCTCTTTGGTGTTCTTTATGAAATTTAGGTGCAAGCATATCCCATCCATGTTGTTGTTGTTATGTTTCCTCTTGCAATGGTTCACAGCTCCTGTGGATCAGAGACCTGGTACATTTGCCCTTTATAAGCAGAAATAGAAACATAATCTCTGTCCCTAAGAGCTGTGTAAGTAGAAAAGAGATCGCATGTAGGTACATGGAAGTTGTGACAGTGACCCATTTCAACCTACCTTCCACCGCCTTTGGAAAAAGAAAGCCTCAGGAAAAAACAAAACTGCTTCATTGATGTTTTTTGGGAGCCTGTTCCAAAGCTAAAGGCACACATTAAAAAGTGCAAGTTTAAAATAGTAGTGGAAAATGATCAACAGAAGGAGAAAAATGCTTTCAGAATTTTGGGTGAGATTTAGGTCAAGCAGAGCATGGTGGGCTTGAAATGAGGGCATGTTGCAGATATATAATGTGATGTGATAAAATGAAGGGCAATAAAGGCAGCAGAGAGAAAAGTGTCCTGGTCAGAGTGGCAAAGCTGGAAATTATCTGTACAGCAGTTCTGTGTGTTTATTAGAGCATCACTTGTGTTTGTCAAGAGTTGAGAAAGTGGCAACTGAGACAGGAGATGAGTATGTCAAGGACAGTTTTCTCTTTTGTATGAGGCTGGACATATCTGCTTACGTGCATTACTTTTACCGTCTCTCGAGGTTTCTGCTGCTCCTTCTTCAATTCTCTTGTTCCCAGAAATAATGAACAAGGTGGTTTGGGAAACCTCAGGCTTGGTCAGACTGGAGGCATCAGTCAGTAGCTGGCATACATTAAGCTTATTCTTCTTTTTTCTTCCCTTCTGCACTTGCCAGATGCTTTTGTGGAAGAGAGTTCTCCCCTTGGATCAGTATCACTCTGTATTAAGTATTCCTTAACCTGTTTAATGCTTTCTACTGCAATTCTGTAGACTGGGGCAATGAAAGTAACCCTTGTCCTCTAAAGTAATTAGCTACATAAAGCAACTACCAGGCATTATTCAGTTACCCAGGTACTGTTATATAACACATTGTCCGTTTCCACTTGCAACATTCCCTGTATGATTTGAATCAGTGAATCCCAGTTACTTTTAATCTGGAAAACTCGTGTTCCTGTGGCTCTTCTGCTTTAGTACATCTGAAGATTGGAGAAATTGTGTGACAGCAGAAGAGCTGATTCTGTGTAGGGAGACTGACCTAATTTTGCACTGCAGAGTCTGCTCCCCAGACACTGGGATAGGAGCAAAGAGCAAGGTGGGGAAATGAGCCAGGCCTCCCTGGGGAAGCCATGGCTGTGGTGCCCTGCAGCACATGAGCACTGGGCTGTTGGAGCTGCATGAGGGCTGCTGTCATTTCCAAAACTGTTGTGTGATCTCCGAAGAGGGACCTGTGCCAAGGCAGGGAAGTCCTTTCATGCCAGGTTCATCTGTTGAGTCTAGTTTCAATAAGCTTTTTTCCAAGTTCTATTTTTTCAGCACCCTTTATTACCATGTCTTGCCTGATAGATTAAGCCCTTATCTAGCACAGAGAGATGGAGATGTTTTGGCTGCGTCCTTGTTGCACATTTGAATTGCTCACTCCATTGCAGATTGGGTGTATGCATAGAAAACATTTTGTCCTGAGTGTACGTGTTTGTGCACGTATGTGTTGTTCCCTCTGTGTGTGTATATAAATGTATGTTCTCCTTTTTATAAAAATAACCTTTGGGGCAGAATGTGTTTACAAAAAGAGCAATTTTTCTTTCTGTTTTCTGTTTGTAGTTTAAAGCTTTTTTTTTAAAAAAAAAGTCCAGACATTGTTTTTGTATCATCTTCTGACCAGGAAACTCTATCATGTTGGCCCACTGCCATCCCCAGCATTGCAGAAGGTTTAATTCCTATAATTCTTCCAAACAAAAGTATGAGAAATAGGTTCATGTGTGAATGTCTCTAGGCCTGCAGGGGAGATGCAGTTTTCTTTGGGGCAGCACTAACTAATGTGCAGTGAGACCTTAATAGGCATATTGCAAATGGATAGAGCCTGCTCCAGATATTTCACTTCTTCATCATGCAAAGGCATTAGCAGTGGTTATGAAGCAAGGTTACTAGTTTACATAAAGGAGCCTTAACAGGAAGTAAGATTTTAATAAAACATCTAAATGTGAAATGCAAAGATTTACAGTGCTAACTTAGCCAGCTTTCAAGAAAATAGAATTGCACAAGTAAGGGCACATTTTTGTTTTCATTCCTATGCTAACGGAAAAAAAATACCATAAATGTACCTGCCTTGTCGTTCATGTTTAAATGTAATGCAACATTTATCAAGCTCCTCTAAAAATACAAGCTGTCTCAGGGTTGCTGAGCTAAATATATAGTTGAGATCATAATTTCTCTGTTCAACATTCACTGGAAGCACACAGCAAACTCTCGGTTTCACTGGTTGTTCTGATGTGAATGGTGTCACCCTTTTCACTGTAGGGTGTCATCTGAACACCTTTTAAACCTCAGTCAGTTTAGGACAAAGCATGTATGGCACCTTATAAAAGGAGTGGAGCCAGAAGCAGTGGAAAAGGTTAAACTCATTTATGCCCTTCTCCCTTCCCTGCCATGCTGGCTCCCAGCTTGGCAGAAGTGACATTGCACGAGAGCAGACAACACACTGAACACTCTCTGCCTGTGTCACACGTTTAGCACATGTAAAGACTATAAAGGAGTGTGAATCTGAATTTCTGGAATCTCCATTTTCTTTTACTGAAAATTATGTACAGATTTCCTTAACTATTAGAATAATATCAAGTAGTGGCTCACTCTCCAGAGGATTTTTAAAATGTTTTTATGTACTGATCTGGTGGTCTTTTCTACGTATCATTTGTACGGGCTTTTTTCTTGGCCCAAAATATGTGTTGTTGGGCAGGCAAAGAATCCCAAAAACTTCTCTGGTGTGTTGGTTTCCTCATTCAGTGAGGAGCAGTTGCTGTGAGGGATGCCAGTGCATGGGCTTTGACACATTATATCTCATCAAACTGATTTCAGTGCTGCAATGTTAACGTCATGAGATTTGACAATAACAACATGTAATGTTTCAAGGACCTGCGTATTCCTTGTCTCAGATCAGAGGAAAGCTTGCAAAAGCCTTTACAGTTTGGAATATTCAATTTCTTTTACATCCAGCTCTGACTGCCAGGTTAGTGTGTAGTTCAGTTTTTACTGGGTGGGTGATGTTTGCAGTCAGACCTTGTCCTTTTTGGATGTTAATTTTTAGTGGTGAGATACCAGCCTCAGCCGGGCCTGACCCTGACAGAGCTCCCAAGTGCTGCCTGGACAAAAGTGACTCGTATTTCCTGTCCCTCTGGTCAGAGCTCTCTCCTCTGAGCTGGTGGTTTCTATCCAAATTAGTTTTTTATTTTTTATCAGTATTACAGCAGTGTCTTTATAAAGACAAAAACATATATTGAGAGCTAACTGTGCTGACAGTGTAGTACACAGAGATACTCTGTGGAAAATGTTGGAGAATGCAAGGGAGAGAAAAGGAAGAATTTTCCATTTGAGAGCCAAGAAGTGAAGAAGAAAAGAGAGTGACATGCTCTGCAGGCGTAACAACTTTGTCTTCTTCCCCCTTGGCCCTTAACAATCATGCCAAAATAGACTATTTAGGTCATTTACTGATGACCTGTGAATGCCATGTCTATCGCAGCCTTTCAAAATGTACAAGTGACAAAATATTACCAATGAAGTTTAATTAGCAGAGCAACTGAAGATTCAGCATCAGTAAAATGTGTTAGGGCTAATATTATGGGAGGTCTAGCTACAGGCTAAGGGATTACTCAGCTGAGATTGCCAGTGCACAGCTGATCTGGCCATTTCAAATTATCAGAAACCTAATTAAATGAAAACATACAAGCAGAAAATGAGTGAGCTGTTGGCTAGAAAATCCTCCAATATTAAATCAGAAGTTTCCTTTGGGGCAGTTAAAATACAGTGAATATATATTGGGTTGGGTGTTAATCACCAGTATTATAAGTGAATCTGATATTGGCCTGGAGAGAGATTTTAAAATTGAGTTTTTGTTATGAACTTTCCAAAGTTCATACAGGGTCCTCAAGCCCGGTGCAGCCACCCCCAGTCTGCTCCCTCCAGTCACAAATGACTGAGGCTGATCTAGCCTGCGTCCATGGGTTTTAATTGCACCTAGAACTCACAGACTTATTACAGAATATCAGCAGGCCCTTGGGGAATAAAGTTTGGAGCAGCATTGAAACATGAGCAAGCACAGCTGTGCTAGGGCAGGTGTGAGAGCAGCCTCTCTGTCTCAGTTCATTCTCTGTGGTGGGCTCTGTCCTTTTGCTTGTGGTTACAGCCTGTCCCAGCCCACGGGGTGGCACTGAGGGCACTGGGGAGTGCTGCAGGAAGTTTATTTCTCCGTTGGATCAGCTGAGACCACGGCAGGTGAGAGTCAGAGGCCTCTCCTGCTGCTGGTTGGGCAGACTCTGCCATGCTGGGGCTGGACAGATGTCTTTGAGAGGGAAATACTGTGGTATAAGTGTATAAAGTGTATAAAGATGACTGTGAATGTCATGTGTGTTTTGGTCAAGACATTGCTTATTTCTTTGATATAAAAGCAGAGGTAGGTGATAAAATACTCTACATATTCCACCAGTTTGGTATCCTTTCTCCCCACCAGCTTCATTTAATGTGATTTTCCCCCATTTCATCTGCCCATCCTTTGCCAACCTACCTCTGCTGGTGCTGTAGTCCCAGTAACAATCAAGCTTCAAAACAGTTACCCCCCCTGTGGAAGCTGGGGGATTTCTGGCTCTTGGCTTGCCCTGTCCCATGGGCAGCCCTGGACTCCTCAGTGGCCAATTCCTGCCCCTGCTGCTGATCTCCTGGCCCCAAACTCCCCTGGCTCCTGGAGCAGTGTTTTTGAGAATTACAGCTGCTTCTTATTGTCCCACAGCTGTTAGTATGGGCTGTGTTTTTGGTTCCTGGCCATGTGGCTTGGCTCTATTAAAACAGATGTTGTCCAGCTACAGCCTGCTTTGCTAATGGATCTGGATCACTCGGCATCAGCAGCTTGTCTTCCTCTTTATTTACTGCTCTTCTAAGAATAGCTCTTTTCAAATTTAATTGTGGATGATGAGGTAGATAAAAGTGTTAAATACCCTGGGACCATGAGCTGATCCCAGCAGGACCCCTCTGAAAACAAACTGACTCAGTGGTTCCTGTTTAAAATTAGATTTTGACACCTGTCAGACAATTTTTTATTTAATGTGTACTGTATTCACTTCATATCATTCTGGTTCCTCAATCAAAATATCAGCCGCCTTCCAGAAGTCTGTTCTGTGGACACTGTTATCCCTGTTAACCACATCTGTTGTCTCAAAGATAGAAGGTTGTTTGACAGACACTGTTTTCCACAAAACCTTGTTGATTGCTGTTACTTATTTCCTTTCTTTCTTAATCATGTCCTGTCTCCGCTATTCCATTATTTTGCTGGGATAAATGACAGGATGAGAGGATTATAATTATCTGGGTTTCCCCATTTATCCTTTCTAAATATGCTTTTCTAGAATGTTCCCATTGTTCCACACTTTTTTTTTTTGAAAATAAACATGCAACAGTCCAGAAAGCCTTCAGCCTTAAACATTTTCAAGCAAGTGTCTGGATATGTTGACTTGAAAAGTGAGAAGCCAGGGATCCAAGGCCCTCTTAGGGTGAAAACTGCTTTGAGAAGTGTCCTGGCCTTACCCTGTGGCTGTGACTTGATGCTCTGCTGCCTTCCCAGAGCCCTCATGAGCTCACTGGATGTTCTCCTGGAGGAATCCTGTGCTTTCAGTGTTAGTGGCGTTAGTGCAGACAGCTCTGCCACTGCTCTCCTGTGCTGCTGTAGTTACCATTCTCTTCCTGATAACACTCTTTGGTCTCATCTACAGTTTGAAAACAAAGAAGAAGAAGAAAAGACATGTTCTTCACCTGGCTGGTTTGTGTGGCTTCCAGGTTTTGGGCTTTGCTTTGCCTCTGAGTGTTGGACTTTTCCATGTTCTGTTTAATTTTAAATTCAAATCCCATATTTGAGGAAAAAATTCTTGTCTTCCACACTGAATAACATTATCTTAGGTCTTCCAAACACAGTTGCTGACTCCTCTCTTCCCAACCATGATGATTTTTAAATCTGCTAGAGTAATGGGCATAAATGAGATATATTAAAGGTAAGGGTGTAGGAATATTTTGAGTATGTTGTGACAGTTGGATAACATGTCTTTCCTTTTTCAGGGTGGTTGGTGGCTTTGAAACTCTGACTGCTATGGAGAATGTGGAAAGTGACCCAAAAACAGACCGTCCCAAGGTATGTGTGAAGCACTGGGGGCAGTGGCCTCACATGGCAGTGCTGGTCACTCTGCTGACACTTCTTGAAACCAAAGTGGAGGAGATGGCACATCTTAATCAGCAGATGGAATTACTGTTGTTCTCTTCTACTTCCAGGAAGAAATAAGAATTGAGACAACAACCGTTTTTGTTGATCCCTATGAAGAGGCAGATGCACAGGTGAGGTTGCTTGGTTGGTTGAGGGTTTTTTGAAAGGCCAAAGCTTTTCTGGGGAGAACTTTGCAACTCAATGCCTTTTCTTTGCACATGGGCAGCCCCCTGGTCCATCTGGTTGCCAGCTAAGATTAAGCAGCTGCCATTCAACATTGCCTTTTTGCCAGGATCCCTGTTGCTCTTTCAGTGGAGAGTTACCCTTGTAACTGAGTCTGGCACAGCTCCCAGTCCATCAGGCTTCTGATGGTTTTCTTTCAAATGCCCCTGGTAGCTGTGGGTGGCTGCAGGTGAGAAGGAGTCTTGCTACAATTGCTGCAGACAGCCTGTTTGTAGTGGCCCTTGAGGGCTGTCTCCTAAAGCCTGGCCTGTAATGTCAGTGGTGCTGATTGCTGGTTTAGAGTGCTTTAAAGCTTCAAAGAATTGTAGACATTTTCTCCTTATTCTGCACCATCTCTTGCAACAGATTGCACCCTTTGCTTCCCACAGGTCGCTGCTGAAAGAGAGAAGTTCCAGCAGGAAGAAGAAGCAGCCAAAATAAAGGCTGAAGTGGTCCCACCAAAGAAAGAGGTTCAGACTCCTAAAACTTACCGGCAGGGGATTGGAAAATATATCAACATGGCTGCAGCGTGAGTTCCCCGTCCTTCTGATTTTTGCTGAATATTTTAGGTGCCTTTCCTGCTGGATGCTGCCCCTGTCCAGTGCCATTGTTCAGATGTTTGTTTTGGGCCAGCAAAGACACCCTCATGTAGTCCTAACAGTCACGAGTTTACTTCACTTCTGTTGTTTTTCAAGGTCACACATTAACTGAGCTTCTCTTTTAGCCCTTGAACGTGACCAAGTTGGTCTTTAAAAGCATTTGCTGACTTCAGAACTGTAGATACATTTCCAGAACTCAGAAGTCTTTGAGGAACTGTACTGTGTCATTTCTACACCATATTTTATCCTCTTCCTTTTCTGAAGCTATTTCTGAAGGCCATGGTCCCACAGATGTTTCTCTTTTAGCAACTTCTGCCCTGCACAAAGTAGCTGCCCCAGGCCCCCGTCAGTTTGGCTGCTCTGGTTCCCTGATCAGCCACACAAACAGCTGTACCAGCACAGCTGAAATGGCTGGACAGGGGAGCAGGCTCCCAGGCTTGCTGTGGGAGCACAGGGCAGCTGAGTAGCTCCAGGGTACCTGCCTGGTTGGACAGGCTTATCGTAAAGCACCCTCTCCCAGACACCCTTTGTACCCCTGTCAGGATTGGCAGCACTGCTTTCTTTCTTAAGGACAGCACAGAATCCTCGCTGAGCAGCAGCTTAGCACGTGTTTTGGAAAAATTAAAATAAATGCCTTCCACTTGATTTTTAGCAGACTTCTCTTAAAGCATTTGCAAAAACGTCTGTCTGCTACGTAAAGGCCTTATTTATGCATGCACAGATCTGGGCAGCCATTTAATCAGCCTGTGTGTGCCTCTGTGACTTACAGATATTTGCATAACTGTGAGAACAGAATTAGGTTAGCTCAGGTAGGTCAGTAAAATTTTTCAGTTGCAGAATATTGTGTGTCCCTTAAAACACTCTGTCCAGCTTAAAACTGCTGACACGCTGCACCCTTATTTGCAGAGGAAATCCAGTTGTGGCTCTGTAGAAAAGACCAGGTAGTATAGAAAGGACCTTCAGTCATTGCAGCCTGCTCTGGGAGAATTAGGGTTCTGTATTCTCCCTGTCAGCTACTGATACCTGACAATAAAACTACAGCACGTGAGCTGGTGGCACAGCATTCCCTGGGGTTGCAAGCTCTGCTCAAGAGAGGCTGATTATAATAGCAGCAACTGCAACAGGCTGGGCTCAAGGACCAGGACAGATCAGAAGAGCTCTCCCACCTGCTTTATACCTAATTCCCCATAAATTCTTTTGCTGCCACAAGTGCAGGTGAGAAGGTGTGGGGAAAACTCATGGCTCATGTTTTCCTGACCATGCTAAAAAGGTACAGGTGTTAAATCTTCAGCTCTGGCCTGGAGAACTTTCTGTGCTTTGAAGATATTCCTGGGAGTGTTCAAAGCCTGATCCAAACCATCCCAATGGACTCATGCTCCCTCTTTTCGGGCATGCCAAAGACCCCCAACCCCTGCACTGGCATAGAGCTTGCACTCCTGTCTAGTTGACAAGGGATGGGCTGGCTCCAGTATAGCTGGTGCTGGGGGAGAACAGGCAGAACAGGCATCCAAGCTGCCCTGGTCCCAATGGCAGTAAAGACTCCCTCAGAGTTGTTTTCATTCTGGCTGCAGGAAGCGCAGCGTGGAGGATGATGGGCCTTCAACCAGCACAGCTGTGAAGAAAGAGAAGAAGAGCACAGGCTTTGGGGACTTCAGCTCCTGGTAGCAGCGTGGGGAGGCCAGCACTGGGGCAGCACAGCGCAAACAGGAGCCTCCCACGTGGCCCCAGAGAGCCCAAAAGACAGTCTGTCCTGGGGGGGGAAGGCACCAGCCTGCCCTTCTACCAGCAGAGAAAACTGCTGCTTTGTTGAGGCCGGTTAATGTGGCTTTGTTTTCTGGAGAGCACATTCCCGCACTGCATCTTCCTCGAAGGCTGTTTTGTTGTTGTTTTGCAAAGCAGGGAGCAGGCAGCCCAGCTCCCCGGGGATCAGCTGGAGCCTTTCTCTGCGTGGCTGGCAGCAGACCAGGCAGAGCCCAGCCTTGCAGGGCACTCACTACTGCAGAGAACAGCTATGGTGGTGAAAGAGCTCCTTTTACAGGTAATCGTTCCCAGACCAGCCAAGTGTGCCAAGCAAAGGAATTAATCTGCTGGGAAGCTCCTGTGCTGCTGGAGAGCTCTGTGGAGGGGCTCCAGCCTGTCCTGCCCTTACCTTCCAGCTGCCTCCTGCTGGTTCTCAACAAGGACCAATTTTGTCTGGACTGACTGCAGTCATCTGAAGGGCCTTGCTCACTCCAAATGAGCCCTCTCTGTAGCCATTAAAGCCTCCAACAGCCTGGGAAGCTGCAAATCTAAATGGGGAGCCCGGGGCAGCTGCACTCCTCCCAGTGGCTGCCCTTCCCTGAGCCACTGGACAGCCAGAGGTGCCAGGATGCACCAGTTCACACCTGCCCCCAGGTGCCAGAAACTACAGCCTTGAGCAACTGAGCAGGAATAGAAACAACTCTTGTTTATTTTAGCATCGTAAAGCCTGGTCCTTGCAGGGTAACACACCTCATAGTCTGCTCCAATGTCAGGCTTCCCATCATTAGGAAAAACCACATAATGTAGCTGACAGGCATCTCAGATATTTCCATTACATAACCACAAATTATTAGGAATCTTAACAAAGGCCTTATGGGGTAAAGATAGATCAACCTGTGCTTAGACATAGCAGGCTAGATCCCGAATGTCACCTCTCAGTTCATCTTAGGTGTTTTCAGATAAGAGAAATGCCCTCCCTACCTCCTGTGTGGCTGAGGAGAAAGTTTTGTAATCCCCTTTGGAACAATACATTTGTATCGGTGGTTTCATTCTTTAAGAAAATACTCCATTTCTAGGAAATCGCTGTAAAAATTTTTGGAAATATTTTGCATTAAATTCTTTTATTTTCTTTTGAGTGCTTGCCTTTGACTGTTCAACTGTTATTTCCAAGATCACACCATTGCAAATTTGATTGTTTTATGAGGAAATGATTCATTCCTGCTTTTTAAGATGCTCATAAGGAATTCTGGGATCTCTGCGGATATGATTACATCTTTGTTAAATTATAGGAAGTTCAAACTAATTTGAAAGAATAATAGGGGGAGTTTGTTTTGCAAACGTCTAAGTTTGAAATAACAGGTTTGATTACTGGAACAGGGGATTTGATGGTACTTTCCTAAAGCTGAGTTTCTTCTGTCTTATTGGAACCTCTTTTTCCTGTGTTGGCCCTTTCATGATAAATTGTTATTGATCCCCTTTACCTAACTCATACTTCAGCACACTTTTGAGTTGTCAAGTTCACAGCATTGCTAGAGCTGGGATAGGCAATTTTATGAATCCATAAGGAAAAAATGCTGGTTTTGTACTAGATTAAAATAGAGATCATTATGAAAGAAAGGAGATTTTGATTACAGGAAAGGCAGCAGAGGTGTGGCAAGGGCTCCCATTTCAGCAAGTCCTTGCTGCAGATTGATCTGAGGGGCAGCAGGCTGTGGAGATAACTGCCTGCTTTCCCATTCTGTTCCAGCTTTTTGGCAGAGCTCACTGCAGTCCCTGAAGGACCACTGCTGTTCACAGTGCAGAGGGACAGCCTTTGCACTGCCCCTTTGCTCACCATTTCCCACCATAACATCAGACACAAAAGAAAGAACAATTTCCTGGCTTTTAGGAAGGGCTGAGCATGAGCCTTTCAGTTTTGCTCCAAGCAGGGGTGAAGCTTTCCAGCCATGGTTCACCTCTGGAGCTGGATCCAGTTCTCTGGCCTGCTGGTACTCGCAGCTGCAGTCAGTGGCTCCCAGGCTGGGGGACAATGGCTCTGGCCCATCCCCAGGGTGGCCCAAGGGTTTGGCCAGTGCCCAGTGTTGAGTCAGCAGCCAGACATTAATGAGAGCTCTGTGGGGCCAACACTGTTCCACCACAGCCAGACCCTGCAGTGAAGTTTTGTCCTGCAGAGCCCTACCTCTGCTCCCTCCCACATGCCTCATTTTGTGTATTCAAGTAAATTTCTTTTCAATTTCAACTTCCCTTCCAGTCATTGGAATCCACAGGGTCAGTGTGACACAGGCTCTTCTCTGAAAGATGGCAGGGGCACAGACAACAAGGCAGTGGGCTGGATCCCTCATTCTTCCAAAATCTGGCTCTTTGCAGGGTGATTTGTGGTTTCCACTACCTGAGCCAGGAAAGGGGAGGAAGGAGGCTTTTTTTCCCCTTTCATCACTTGGTTCTCCAGCAAAAATAGTGTGTTGAGGGAATACCCAGCCAGCTCCTGCTGTGGGCAGAGGGATCAGCAAGAATTATGCAGCCTCACTATAGGAACTCACTCCTGGGAACCACTGTGCTGTTTGTAAGCACATTTTTACATTCTTTGACACTTTTCCAGTGAATTTGACTCAGTAAATGTGCTTAGAGAGAAAAAGTAGGATTTTAACCAGAGGCTGAAGAAGCTGTTGTCTGGCCTTGACTAGAATAACACCAGCCCTCTCATAGTTTGCACTGCTCCACACCTGAGTTGTTCTGCTGAAAGGCACTGGGTGACCAGTGAATTCATTGTTTCCTGAGGTCTGGCACCATAGCAGAGATCAAAACACCCTTGAGAAGGCCGTGGTGTGTGGTGGGGCTGGCAGCCGGGGCTGATTGTTTCCATACACAAAGAGGGGGCTCACGGGGGACTCAGCTCTTCACCTCTGCTTTTTCAGGCATGAATTCAGCCTGGCCCCTCAAGGAGCTAAGTATTGTCTGTGTGGGAAACAGCACAGATCGAACAGTTTTTCAAGCCAAGTAGCTGCAACTCCGTTACCATATTTACCAAGAGAAAAAGCCAAAAATATTATTGTTTGGTTAAATTTTGCCTGTTCCCTGCTGGTTTGAATGGCTGCAGCCCAGGAGGTCAGACTACCAGTTGCTCTGCTTCAGCATCACATGGTTGATCATGGTGGTTCCCATCTCATGTGGGGCCACAAACTCTGAAAAGTCAAACTGTGTTTGAAGGTCTCCAAGGAAATCCTGCTTTTCCCTCCAGCCCGTTTCAAGACACAGCTGAGCCCAGCACGGGCTGTGAGTCCCCTCAGGTGTTGGTAGAGTCACAGGCATGGCCATGACCGCCCTGCAGGTGGAGGGAGCAGCTGGCGGACAAACCGCGGGGTTTATCAAACACTTCTGGGATCCCCCTGCCACCCATCACCAGCAACGTTTGGAAGGAACAGGATGTCGGAAAGCTGGCACAGGAAGCATCTTTTATAAGCAAGAGGAGGTGATTTGCCAAAACACCCCCCAAGTTTCCACACTGTTTGCTTTGGAGGAGGCAAACAAACTCCCGCAGACGGCACAGGAAGCGGCGGCAGCCCCGGGCCCGGCCGGGTTACAGCACGGCGGCGCGGCCGGGGAGCTCTCACTTCCTCTCTTTCTTTGAGAAGCGGATTTGTTATGACAGCCTTGTGGAGGATTTAACCAGCCCGTGCTGGGACTGCGGGGAAGGGGCCAGAGCCATGGCCCGGGAGGGACACTCCCACAGAAGGGGCACGCAGCTGTTCGGGACAGAGCTGGCGGTGGCGGGACGATGGCGGGAGCGCTAAGGCCCGGGGACCCGCTGCGGTGAAGCCGTGTGGGGCTGGTGCCCTGACGCCATTTTGCTTCAATGTCTGGAGCCCTCGGCCCTGGGGCTCCGACCATGGGGGGCTGCTGCGGAGTGGGGGCCGCGCACGGAGCCTCGGCAGGGCCGGCACTGACTCAGCCTCCAGGGAGCTCAGGCGCTGCAGCCCGGTGACTTCATTCTCTGGAAATAGCAACCGAGGAGGAACCATCTCTGTCACTACCGTACTGTACAGACACAGCCATTAATGGCTCCTTGGCTAATACGTATATTCCAGAAAAGGCACCTGATTCCCTGCGAGGGCTTCAAGGGAAAATGACTCCTGCAGTTCCCCTGGTTGCAAAGTAAAGCAAAGCCATGGCAGCAGCTGGCAGTGGCTGTCTCGGGTAACAGGGGCCCTCATCACCGGTGAGCTGAGTCTTCCTGAGGTTTCTGCTGGGGCAGCACAGAGCAACCCCTCATCATCCAAACTGTGGGCCTGCCACAATGGCCAGGGATGTTGGAGTTCCCATGGAGGCACCCTGGGGGTGTCCAGTCTGGGTTTTTCCAGGGGAGTAGTGCAGGGACAAGACTTGTGGCACTGGGGCCATTGTGAAGGGCGGTGTGGGCACGAGGCAGGTGTCCCACAGGCACCAGCCCCTGCATCCACCTGCCTCGTCAGCCATGGCAGCCCTTTGCTGGCCGCTGCAGGACAGGCTTGCTGGAGCTGCTGCTGCCAGCAGGGTGCCTCAGCTGTGGTGAGAAAAGCCCTCCCCAAGCCTACATTCCCAAGCTGGGGCAAGCCCATGGCACAGGGCCAGCACTTCCCCCTCCAGCATTGTTGTGGAGCTTTCAGAGGTTAAAGTATCTCTCCAGGCAGGTTTGGAGAAGGGCTGTAGGACTTCACTGGATTGTGAGGGGTACAGAGGGCTCCAGGAGCGGCTGGGATTGATAGATCTGACCAAGGGAGGAGGAAGCTAAATGGGGATCAGGGCAGCTTCCTAGGCCCCTCTACCCTTCCTAATGTCACAAAGAGACCAAATTTTCCCTTTTATACAGAAAAAAAGGGTCATCAGCAATCACAGCAGGCTGGGTTTGACAGCTCATAACTTAATGGCTTTTAAAAAATAGCCACAGCCTGTTTTAAACGCTGGTCAAGGTCTCCTCTGCCTTTACCTCTGGAAAGCCTTCCCAGCTCTCACTTTTCTGATATTAGATACTTTCCCTAATCTTTGGCCTTCATTTATTAATGGCTAATTATATTTATTTGCTCTAGTGCCAACATTGTCCTCTAGCTTGAATAGCTTTTTTACCTCCCTCATGTTTGCTTCCCAGCACTATTTATAGGCAGCAATTGTATCCCCCTGCAGCCACTGTTGTGTTTGGCTGCAGGGGCTCTGAGCCTTTGGCCTCTTCAGGCCCTCCTGCCTCCCTCAGTGTCCCCCGTTCACGAATGAAGGGGATCAGACGGGCCCCCAGCCAGTGCCTGGCTCTGGGAGAAGCCAGTTTGGTGTCAGCACTGGCCACAATGCTTCTGGGACAGGAACCTGGGGGCAGAGCTGTGTATCCCTAGGGAGTCCTGTGGGGTTATTTTTTTTGGCAGCCCCACGGGGTTATTTTTTAGGCAAAGGCAGGAATTAGTCCAGGCTCCTGTTTGCCTTCCCTGTCCCTCCTTCCACATTTCAGTGGGGGGAGAGGAGCACCCAGCAGCACGGCCCACCAAGGCAGCGCGAGAAGGCGTGTGATTCCTTGCTGCACTTTCATCCCAGGATGAAAGGGATGATAGAAAACATTTGTTTTTGTGATAAAAGCAATTGACCCGGGAGGAATCCGCTTCCCCAGGGTGGCCTGCAGCAAATCGCGGAGATAAGGCACAGCAGGCAGCAAACACCAAGTGCTTCCAAGCCTGGGAGCAGCTGCAGAGCAAATCCCTCCCCACGTGGAAGGAAACCCACAGCTGCTCCCAAGCCTGGATAACATGGCCCAGGGATGGTTTTAGTGGATTTTGTTGGGAACGGGAAGGTCTGCAGAGGAGGACACTGTTTTGTTTGTTTTTCTTAATGAATGGCCAGATTTTTTTATTGGAGACATCTTCGCCACAGATCTCAGCCGAGCTTTTAATAGATGGGTTCCTCGCCAGCGGCCATTGCAAATTGATTGCAGCAGAAATGGCAAGTGAAGACAAATATAGTGCAGGCTGCCTGCAGGGAGAGTGCGCGGAGGAAACTTCAGATGCTATTTTTGGTGTTTTGTCTCCACTGCTTACAGTGTTTCTAATCTTTGGTTTTCCTTAAAAAACTGTTTGGGGTTAGGACTTTTTCTTTTTTTTTTTTTTTACATTTTGAGAGGTTAAAAAAAGTTCCATTCTCTGGAGAAAGTGTTGGGTGCCATGTCCACGCCCAGCTCTGTGGAGCTGCTGTGTGCCGTGGCCCAGGTTGGTCTGGCAGGAGGGTGAAGTGCTGCTGCTGCTGCTGCTGCTGCTGCTGCCGCCTCCACCCTCTGCTGGGACCAGAACCGGGCCTGTCTCGCTCCCAGGCACTGTGCAGGGCCTGACATGGAGCCAAACCCTGATTTCACGCCAATCCATGGGAACCTTGTGGGGGGCAGGAAAGTACTGGCTCATAAAGAAAGGAAATTCTCCCACGCTGCTGAGCCATGGCTGCACCACAGGGGCTGGCAGCAGCAGCCCCAGCAGTGATCTGCACTGCTCAGCACCAATGCACTGAGTTGCCCTTGGTCCCAGCCAGCTCCAGGAGCTGAGGAGCTGCAGCAGCCAGAGGCTCCTGAAACACAGGGAGACCCCAGAGGCTGCTGCAGGTGAAGCACTTGACCTGGAGGGTGTCAGCTCAGGGCTGCAAAATCATAAATCCAGGTGTGACCAAGAGTGTGTGTGCTGGAGTCCAGGGAGACCGGGAGGAGGGCGCTGGGAGTCACTCAAGTTACTTGGCAGAGCAGGAAAACACTCCAAGTTATTGCTGGGCTTGGGGAGCCACAGCTGGGTGACACTGGAGTGCTATTGAAGGCTAATACCCTGACCTTCTCAGGCCCAGAGGATGGTCAGGACGTGGTGGCAGATTGAGGCACAGTCCCAGGACTAAAAGCAGAAGTGTCTCACTGACACATTGTGTCCATGGGTGTGAGAGATAAGGCTGCAGCTAATTAGAACTGAAGTAGCAGACATGCTCATAAAAGTGACAAACAAGGATGAGGAAAATCTGGGTTTGACTACAGAGCAATGAAATAAAGCAGGGCTGGCTGTGACCGCACAGCCAGTGTCCATCTGGCAGTCTGGGGTGTTTGCAGCAACAGCTCAGGGGACACCATCAGCATCTGGCAGCATTTTGGGCCATGGGATGGGGTTTATTTGCTGCATCCGAGGCTTCCTGGTATGAGAAGCCCCAGATGTTCTTCTGCTATTTGTGCAGACCCTGTTTCACCTTGATTTGATCAAGCTGCAGTCTGTCATTCACTAAAAAATCTCTCAATTTCCCATGCTTGCCTTTAAACAATGTAAAAGCCCCTCTCCACCAGCATGCTGGATGATGCTGGCATTGGAAGAAAAACAGCAAAAATGGGAAAAACAAGTTGTTTATCAGTGGTTCAGTCAGCCCTTTAGCAGAGGGCACCTGTGGCTCTGTCACACCTAGCCAGGCTGATACTGAATGTCCAGCAGAGCCCAAGGCTTGTACCCAGATGCTCAGCATTGTCCACCGTGAGCCAGGGTGGGCTGTGGCTGCTGACCACCCCTGGGAAGAAAAAAAAAATTGGAAAAAAAAATTTAAAAAACCTTTAAAAAATGTTTTTAAGGCAGTCACTATCATCCACCTCTGATAACTCTGTACCAGCCACCCAGCCTGCAGTGCAGGCTCAGGATCCCAATGCCCCACGGTGCTGCCTGTCCTGCCCCACTGGGCACCTCCAGAAGAGGCTGAGTGCCAGAGTAGGCACATAACCTCTGCCTGGGGTTTCCCAGCTGGGAAGGTTTTCAGCTGGCCTTGCTGGGGCTGGAATGTGCAGATGTACCAGGGAGAAGGGCAGCAGTGCTTGGGAGCAGTCCAAGGTAAATGCATTTGGTGCCACACGCGTCTGCCCAGTTCCAGCACTGGCACAGGTGCTGGCACTGGAACTGCACCACTGCAGGGTGAGGCTGCTGACCAGACAAACTCCCTTTTTGGGGCTGCAAAGGTCTCAGGGGCAGCACACGCCAGCTCAGCCCCCCCAGGAGGTTATTTCACAAGAGAAAGCAGCTCGTGGAGGAGGTTTTTGTGGCTGGGGATCAAAGTCCCTGGCAGCCGCCCAGATTCCCAGTGTTTAGCTGTTGCACAGCCCGGGTCTGCAGCTGGGTTTGTGTGCCAGGCCGCGGCAGGAGGCGGCAGGGAGGGGGAGCCCGAGGCTAGCCCGGGGGGAGGAGGCTCGGCTATCCCAGAGCTGGGATGCTGGGGTCAGCCCTCTTGCCTCTCCCCAGGAAACGTGGAAATGGTCAGGCCCCATGGCCACCCCTGGGAAGGGCAGGTGAGAGTTGGGGATGCTTGGGAAAGGGGCTGACCATGAACAGGATTCCCAGTCTCCAACAGTCACAGGAAAGCAGCTTTTCTTTGTCCAGCAATGGAGGCCTTTGTCAGGTCCTACAGCATCCCAGCTAGTGGCAGCATGGCTGGACCTTCCCTGTCCTGATTTGGGCACTGCCAGCCTCACCCCAGGCAATAATCCTGCTTTCTCCATCCTGCTTCAAATCTGTCAGTCCTGGGCTGTGTCCTGGTCCCCAGTGCTCCCAGGGTCTCAGCTGAAAAAGCACAATTTTCACCGTCTTTGTGGCTGCAGACCTTGTGGAGCTCTGGGAGGAGGCAGGCAGGGACACAAGGAAGCCGTCTAACTTTTACAGCTTTGATTAGTTAAGAGCATATATTTACATAGTGAATAACCTGGAGGGGCACATTTTAAGACTCTGATGTATTTCCCCCTCCTAGGCAAACAGCATGCTTATCCCTGCCGGGTCCATGGGGTGGGACGCAGAGCTCGGTTCCCTTGCCAGCCCCACTCCCAATCAGACAAGGAAGCCAGTAACAGCACCCACCCCACCTTGCCAGGGCTAATGCTCCTGGTTTCTCTTCTGCCCACCACAGAGAGGCTTTTCCCAGGTCTGCTCTTGCAGGGGTGTAGTCGGTGCTGCCTCCCTTGTCTGTCTCTGTTGGTTTTCCATTTCATCTGGCCGTATTTCCATAACCAGCTATTTGGAGGGGGAGGGGAGGGGTGTCAGCTGTCACCTCGCAGTGACTGCAAGTGGCAGCAAAGGGCTGGGTGTCACCCACCATTCCCATCACAAGCTAGGGCTGAGGGAGCACGGATCGCCCTCACTGTCACACCCACGTCACTGCCGGACACTGTCAGCAGACACTGGGCTGGCAAGAAACCAGGCTGGCACTTGCCACACAAAAGGGTAGAGAACTGTCAGGTTTGGGGCCAGGAGCTGTTCCTGCTGTATTATTATTGGCAACCTCTGTTATAAGGAAAAACAAAATTAAGAATAGATGTAAAGAGCAACATGTTTTTATTCTTCGTTCAGCTGAGCTGTCAAGAATAAATCACTGGGTATTTTTGCAAACACTTGGCAAGGCTGGTGAAATCTGCTGGGAGCCGGACTGCTCAGGTCAGGGCTGTCCTGCCAAGAGATGATTACAGCCTGTCCTGGGGACAGAGGAGCGGGAAATGGGGCCAAGAGGTGTCTCAAGTCCAGCAGTAAGATTACAGGCTGCGGGGTCAGCAAAACCTTCCCGTGCTCTGGGCAGCACCTGAACCCCTTCCAGAAAGGAAACCACCCAGAGCACCGCTGGGCCTGGCAGAGGGCCTTTGGTGGAGGGCAGGGGGCCTCCAGCAGCCCTGCCAGGAGGTGGCAGATGCTCAGGGGAGAATTAATCAGTCAATACATGGCATTTCTGCCCAGCATTGAGATGAAGGGTCTTGGCTTCTGCCATCACACATGTCTTGGGGGCAGGGTGCTCCCCAGACCCGCACCAGGCTGCATCCCACAACTCTGGGGTTAGAGTGCTTAGAAGTGGACCCCCCTGCTTCTGACCCCCTTCCTGGAGTTCCACAGAGGCAAGGTGAACATCTTGGCAGATTGTGACCTCCCTGTGAAAGCACAGATGAAATTTGTAATGTTCCGTCTTAAAAAAGTAAGTTGCTAGAGCAGGTTAAATATCCAGCTCAGCACAGTGCCTGGAGTCTATTGGAGCAATTAATCTATAACAACACAAGTTACATGTTGCTGGAACTTGGCCTGGTGGGTTTTTTTGGCATCCATGTGTTTTTTCCGAGGGAGGGGGCTCACACACGCCTCACTTGCAGAGCACGGCTGCTCTGTTGAGGAATCGGTGCCTGCCTGAGCTTTGTTCAACCCAGGGCCCAGCCCTGCCACACTTTTCACCTTAAAATCAATCCCACAGAGCAACAAGGCCACAGGGAGCAAGAGCAGAGCCAAACCAGAGCCACTCAGAGCTCGTACCAAAGGGGCACAGTTGGAGGTGGTGGCAGAGTTCTNCTCACACACGCCTCACTTGCAGAGCACGGCTGCTCTGTTGAGGAATCGGTGCCTGCCTGAGCTTTGTTCAACCCAGGGCCCAGCCCTGCCACACTTTTCACCTTAAAATCAATCCCACAGAGCAACAAGGCCACAGGGAGCAAGAGCAGAGCCAAACCAGAGCCACTCAGAGCTCGTACCAAAGGGGCACAGTTGGAGGTGGTGGCAGAGTGCTGAGGGATGGGGAGCAGGGGGACAGTCCTCAGGTCTCCGTCTGTGCCCATCCAGTAAGTCCAGCATCCAGTGCTAATCACAGGGAGACTTCCTTGGGAGAATGGCAACAATCTTCACTTCTCTATCCAGTGTCTGAAGGGATCCAAAGTTTGTGTTCCTCAGCTTCATGTAAACGTGGGAAAAAGAGAGGAAAACGGGAAAAAAATGGGGAGAAGGGGTAACTACCAGCTGCTGATATTGCTGCTGGTGCCCAGGGCAGATCTCACTGACCCATGATGTGAGGGCTGGAGATCCTTGCACAGCCCTCACCTCTTGGACAGAATTCAAGTGTGGGACCTGCTGCCTGGCTCAGAAGAGATGAGCTTGGTTTTCAGAGCTGACATGCAGAAACCAGAGAAGTTTCCATGAAGCCCTTCACACTGACAGTGTTGGGTGAAGCCCTGGCTCTTGTTACAAGCCCTGGGATTTTGGAGTGGCAAAACCATGGTGTGTTAATGCTCACAAACAGGCACCAGAACAGCAGCTTGTGTGGGCAGAGGGATAGGATGTTCCATCTTGAACCAGCTCGGCTCCCTCCTGGGCACCAGCACCAATCCTGCCCTCAGGAAGGAATTATGTCCCAGCCAGTATAGTCAGGCCGTGGTATTGCTGGACATGAGGAGCTCACAAAGCCAGTAACTGCTCCTGGCTGTCAGGCTTTGTCTGATTGTGGCACAGCAGAAGGGAAGAGCCAAGGAGAAGAGAGGNCAAACACTTGGCAAGGCTGGTGAAATCTGCTGGGAGCCGGACTGCTCAGGTCAGGGCTGTCCTGCCAAGAGATGATTACAGCCTGTCCTGGGGACAGAGGAGCGGGAAATGGGGCCAAGAGGTGTCTCAAGTCCAGCAGTAAGATTACAGGCTGCGGGGTCAGCAAAACCTTCCCGTGCTCTGGGCAGCACCTGAACCCCTTCCAGAAAGGAAACCACCCAGAGCACCGCTGGGCCTGGCAGAGGGCCTTTGGTGGAGGGCAGGGGGCCTCCAGCAGCCCTGCCAGGAGGTGGCAGATGCTCAGGGGAGAATTAATCAGTCAATACATG
Source organism: Chloropsis cyanopogon (assembly GCA_013400585.1). Classification (NCBI taxonomy): domain Eukaryota; kingdom Metazoa; phylum Chordata; class Aves; order Passeriformes; family Irenidae; genus Chloropsis; species Chloropsis cyanopogon. Next base: position 132,064 of record WEZZ01029919.1, read on the forward strand.
GCATTTCTGCCCAGCATTGAGATGAAGGGTCTTGGCTTCTGCCATCACACATGTCTTGGGGGCAGGGTGCTCCCCAGACCCGCACCAGGCTGCATCCCACAACTCTGGGGTTAGAGTGCTTAGAAGTGGACCCCCCTGCTTCTGACCCCCTTCCTGGAGTTCCACAGAGGCAAGGTGAACATCTTGGCAGATTGTGACCTCCCTGTGAAAGCACAGATGAAATTTGTAATGTTCCGTCTTAAAAAAGTAAGTTGCTAGAGCAGGTTAAATATCCAGCTCAGCACAGTGCCTGGAGTCTATTGGAGCAATTAATCTATAACAACACAAGTTACATGTTGCTGGAACTTGGCCTGGTGGGTTTTTTTGGCATCCATGTGTTTTTTCCGAGGGAGGGGGCTCACACACGCCTCACTTGCAGAGCACGGCTGCTCTGTTGAGGAATCGGTGCCTGCCTGAGCTTTGTTCAACCCAGGGCCCAGCCCTGCCACACTTTTCACCTTAAAATCAATCCCACAGAGCAACAAGGCCACAGGGAGCAAGAGCAGAGCCAAACCAGAGCCACTCAGAGCTCGTACCAAAGGGGCACAGTTGGAGGTGGTGGCAGAGTGCTGAGGGATGGGGAGCAGGGGGACAGTCCTCAGGTCTCTGTCTGTGCCCATCCAGTAAGTCCAGCATCCAGTGCTAATCACAGGGAGACTTCCTTGGGAGAATGGCAACAATCTTCACTTCTCTATCCAGTGTCTGAAGGGATCCAAAATTTGTGTTCCTCAGCTTCATGTAAACGTGGGAAAAAGAGAGGAAAACGGGAAAAAAATGGGGAGAAGGGGTAACTACCAGCTGCTGATATTGCTGCTGGTGCCCAGGGCAGATCTCACTGACCCATGATGTGAGGGCTGGAGATCCTTGCACAGCCCTCACCTCTTGGACAGAATTCAAGTGTGGGACCTGCTGCCTGGCTCAGAAGAGATGAGCTTGGTTTTCAGAGCTGACATGCAGAAACCAGAGAAGTTTCCATGAAGCCCTTCACACTGACAGTGTTGGGTGAAGCCCTGGCTCTTGTTACAAGCCCTGGGATTTTGGAGTGGCAAAACCATGGTGTGTTAATGCTCACAAACAGGCACCAGAACAGCAGCTTGTGTGGGCAGAGGGATAGGATGTTCCATCTTGAACCAGCTCGGCTCCCTCCTGGGCACCAGCACCAATCCTGCCCTCAGGAAGGAATTATGTCCCAGCCAGTATAGTCAGGCCGTGGTATTGCTGGACATGAGGAGCTCACAAAGCCAGTAACTGCTCCTGGCTGTCAGGCTTTGTCTGATTGTGGCACAGCAGAAGGGAAGAGCCAAGGAGAAGAGAGGGAAGGAGAAAAAAAGGAAAAAAATATAAAAGAGAGAGAAGAAGAGGGAAAAAAGGACAAAGAGAAAAGCCAGAAGATGCAAAGGAAAGCAATGGCAAGGAACAGGACCGCTGCATGATCAGGAAAAGGCTGGAAAAAGTCTGGGGGGGCTCCCATCCCCTGAGAAGGACAGCTGCCATGCTGCCAATGCTGCAGCTGCATCTCAGATTATGTTCATTGCACTGAAATAAGTTTTCCTTTCAACACCAGGAGCCTGAGCATCGAACAGGCCCAGTGCAGTGCTGAGCAGTGCATGCCCCTGGGCTGGGGCTGGTTTCCAGCAGGAGCTCCCCACTCCATGACCTGCTGCTCTGGGTAATGCCCGGCAGCCAGGGAGCTGTGCCCAGGCACTGCTGGTCACAGGCAAGGCAACCCCTGGGCTCCAGCAGCGGGACACAGCTCCAACACCCCACCTGTGCTGTGTCCCACCTATGGATGTTCTTTTGCATCCATAGTGTGAATGGGAAAAGCGAAGATTAAAAACACTCTCCCCACCCTCTGGCATAGCTGCAAACCCTTCGTCACGCAAACCTCTGCGTAATGGTCACTGCTGTGCTGATTTAACTGGCCCTGTGGGCTGGGTGTCTGCTTGCCAGGCCAGCTGCTGGATTTCTAGGAAACCAAGGGATGAGGCAGGTATCTTTAAAGCAGGTTTGTGGCCCAGTGTGAGCAGATGTAGCGCAGTGGACCAGGACCATGAGTGCTTGGCCAACACCCTGTGCCGTGCTGGGCAGGAGCAAAAGCCCTTGAGCAGGAGAAGCTGCTGCCGCCAAGACAAGACGTCTTGTGAGTGAGACATCCACACCCAGAGTCCCAAGTGGCAAAATGAGTCACTGCCCTGTGCCGGCAGCATCCAGCGCCAGGACACGCTGGCTCCACCCCCGTGGGTCTGCTCAGTACAGGATGGGCGTCTTGGGCAAGGTGGGGGCTCTTCTCTTGGCCACACTGCTCAGGATTTCAGCCAGCAGGACCCATGGTGTGGGGTGAATTATGATGCCAGTCCCATGTCTGCCCTGCTCACTTGCATTAGCCTTTGGATTACAAGCCCTGGGGCACAGAAAGCACTGCCCACCAGCCTGAGCTCCCCACTGCCTGCCTTCCCCCGGCATCCTCTTCCAGCTTGGCAGGGATACTGAGCTGCACAGCACGGCCCTACGGACCAGGATCCACCAAGGCAAATCCTCAGGTGGGCCTCAGCTGCAGCATCCCCTCCATGAGCATTCAAGACACTGCTGAGCATCAGGACAGGCCCCCACTGACCCCACGGCATCCACCAGCTGAGCCCCTGTGGGAGCTGGATCTCTCCAGCCAGCCCCTCAGTGTCTAAATGTCACCGTGGGCCGCAGGGAGCCTCTAGAGCTCCCGTGGCAGGAGGAGATTCAGCAGCCCATTGCCTCGGTAACACCCCCTGAGCAGCTCAGCCGTGCCTGAGGATGCTGCAGCACTTCCTGAGCAATGGGTTTGCATTTGTACAGTGCCTTCTGCCAGAGGGATCTCTGTTAATGCTGCAAATGTCACATACTTGTGTGGAGGCTACACACATCAGTCACATCCCCCCACCTCCACAGCACAACAGGTCCTCCGAGACAGAATCACCCGGGAAATGGTGGAGAAGATGCAGATCCAATTACCCCAGCTGGGGTTTCATGAATACGTGGGAAAAACCTCTGCTCTTGTGAAGCTGCCCAGAAAGTTTTGACTGTCACATCTTCAGAACATTCCTTTCTGATCTGAAACCAATCAGACTGGATCAGGTATTGCATTTGTCTCCAGAAAAGCAGAGATTACCCTAAATCTTCAGGAATTACCAAATTTGAGTTGACATTGGGATGTATTTCTATGCAGATGAGCCTTTAATAGGTCGAGCACTCACAGGTAAGGTGCAGCCAGGTCTTGGCATTAACCACTATCACACATCTGTCTCACAAAATACATGGGCAGCTATTCCTGCCCAGACAAACGTGACAATCAGTCCCCTGACCCAGTAAATGCTGTGACCAAGAGGGGTTTCTAATAAAGGCCTGGGGATCACAGCCTGTACAGTATGGACAGCTTTGCTGGATTAGAAACCTGATTAATGGCCTCAGGGGAGATTAGAAATTGCTATTTTGAGAGGGGGTTTTCATAGCAGGCTCCGTGTAATCGCCAGCACCAGCAGGACAGCCTTATCCTGGCTGCTTTCCGGGGGAGCCGACACTTCTGGGAGCCCTGGGAGGCCAGGCCAGGGAGAAGCATTTGTCTCTGCTAATAGCTGTGTTTATGTTTGCTGCAGAGCTCATCGCTGGCTGACCACAGCAATTACACGGGGGAGGCATATTTACATGTTTTAACTCTGAAACAGTGAGCAAACAAGGCAAGATAATAATTAACTTCGGGAGCTGTTAACCTTCAGCGTGAGTTTTGGCCAGTAAAGGAGAGATCTGCCAGAGCAAGGTCTCTATTTTAGTAAACATTGAAAGAATGATGTGAGAAAGCTTTTGTTTTTGTATATTATGAGTAGGTAATTAAGGGGCATTAATTTGTGTCTCCAGCCTCGATGCTGTGAGAAACTTTTCATTGCAAAGGAGAGGGATAAAGAGCCGGGGGGGAAGCATTGTTAAAAAAAAATCCATTGGCTTCATCAGCTTGGGAGCTGGAGTAGCAGGGGCAGTAAAGCACAGCATTGCTGGGAAGCTATGCGTACGCAGCTCATACGTACTCATTTGCTGTTGATTTTCATGCCAAAGAAATTGTATTTAGACCTAAAACTTGCTGCAGGAGCTTAATCAGTAAAGCAGCAAGAGTTTAGGAGCAAAGAGCAGTACCTTGTCCTCTGCCCTTGAGGTTCAGGGGCTGGCCGTGCTGGCTCCCAGCTCAGGGCTGCACACCCAGCCAGGCAGGGTGGGAGCACAGGGGCTCCCTCGGGTTGGTTCGGCACTAGATCAAACACCGTGAAATATCTGTCTCATGCCCGACCACAGATCGCTATTGCTGCCCCTTGGGTAACAAATTCTGTGGGGGAAAGAAGAGGAACAACGAAAAAGCAAATTTCTGCAGACTTTGGACTGTTATGGGTATAATAAAAAAGTGGAGAATTGAGGAAGGAGGAAGATAAAAGAGGAAGAAAGGAAGATAATTTAAGTGGACAAGCAGAAGCAGATTTTCAATCTTATCAGTTATAGTTGGTGAGAAAGTGGAGCATGCCAGCCAGTCAATAGTGCTTGTTTGACCACTAGTGGGAAACAGATGACGAATTCATCTCTAAGGAGATTATGGCCAGAAACAGCCTCTTGCCCCAAGGAGCAGCTGCTGGGAGCTGTGGGCTGCCAGCCCAGGCTGACCTCGGGCAGTGCACAGGAGGCTCCGCTCGCTGCCCAGCACAGGCTGTTCGGGCAGGGGCACATCCTTCTCCTCAGGGCACGCATTTGCCATTTAACACAAGGCATGGAGTGCGATAGTTTTGGGAGAGGCCTGAAGTGTCACAAAATGTCACGTTTTCCCACGGATTTGCACTTGTGCTTGGGCTGCAGGGCAGGCTGTCAGAGCCGTACCGATCCAGCTCTATCCTGGGCAGAGCCACCCTCGCAGCCCTCGGCGCTCGGTCCTCACCCTCCTGTCCCAGTGCCCCACATACCTTTCACACACGGCTTTATGGCACTCAGCACGTGCCCCTCTAAGTGGTTTCACAGTGTTCAGCAGTTCCAGCTTAACAGAATAAAGGTTTACTGTGATAACATCAGCAGGTTTCCCCTGTGCATGGCAGAGAATCTATTAATATTTGTTTAGGAAATGTATTTGTTTAGGAAAGCCTCCCCCCCCAGTCCTCAAAAGCACGTGCTTTACAGCTTCAACCCAGCCCCCAGATGTAGCAATTTCCCCAGGGCCCAATTGCAAAACAAGCTGCTCTGGCCCTTGGCAGCCCTGCTCCCTGTCACAAGATTCCGGACTTCTAGTGGGCTTTTAAAGAAAGTTTTGGAAAAGGGTTTGTTTGCACAGGCAATGCACAGAGCTCCTGCAGTTGGGGTTTGGATTTTTTTTCTTTTAGTGTTACACCTCTGTGGGAGTGGTTTAAATGATCCCATACTGAAACATTTTGAATAATCTTTTCTGCAGAATTAAGCTTGATTCCACCTTTAAATGGACAAATACCTCAACTCACAATTCAAACACAGCTATTAGTGCCACTCAACCAACAGCTAAAAGAAATCCCAAAACTTTTACAGTAATCAGGAAGTTTAATCCATGCAAATGTTATGGAGTTTTAACTCTACAACATTTGAAACATAAGGAAAACATTTCAGGTGCCCAATATAGCATTGCTGCTCTGTCATCAGCTCCAGGTCCCAAACTGGAAGGTTTTGCTCATGTTGTAAAATTAATTTAACTTCTATCAGGTGTAAAAGAAAGCAGATGATCATAGCTAATCATGTCAAAAAGATGTTCTGAAAATTAAATAACATTCACAACCCTTCCTGCAGGTACAGAGCGAGCCATGATATTCCATGCCAGAATAGACTTTGCATACATGTACATGTTTTAATGTCAGAACGCAAACTCCATTTTGAATAAAGGGCTAGTTTGGCCCTGCCATTGTTTTTGTTTAAACTAGAAATCATGAAAGTCTATTTGGGCAAGAAAGAAAGTTAAGCTATGCTTACTACTAAAATACAGAAATCAGACCATGAAAAATCTACTCATTAATTCATTAAACACTGAAAAACCTGTATTGTCTGCTTTCTAGAGTGATCTTTACTGAGTAAAAATTTCAGGCAATCAGGTAAACATAGATTAAATTGCTACCAGGATCACAGAGCACCTCAGCTCCGATCTTGTTCAGCAGTACTATAGAAATGAATGAGCCAAACCTTGAGAACAGCTCAGCCTTGGCTAGAGGAGAAACAGTTAATGCTCATCAGTGCCATGGCTCAGCAGAGCTGCTTCACAGCCAGGAACTACAGCCTCAGTTAATCCACAGCTGCTGTGCCTGCTGGAGGTGAGTGCCAGCAGCAGCACAGGTGCTCGCTCCCTGCTCGGACCCATCTGGGGCAGAGCCAAGGGCAGGGAGCAGAGGAAGAGACAAAAGTGAAAAGAATCTCACATGGGCAATGGCCCAACTGGAGCCCTGTGCAGAGGATAAGCTCAGCTCTAGTTGTGGCTGTTTTCCAGTTCAGGCTACCTGGACTCTGGCAGTACAGACCCACTGACCCCCAGTCACAGCTGCAGCACTTGGGGCATGGGGGAGAACCCCAAACTACACCACTGCCCAGTTACTGAAATTTAACAGGGGCAAAAAGAGATCTCATGGAGGGTTCTCAAGCTTTAGATAAGGCACCTGCCCATCCTTGTCTGTCTAAGGGCAGATATCCTGGTGTTTTCCAGCTGGTAAGACAGAACACTGGAGCTCACATAGCCACAATTTTTCTGGTAACCCAGTTGCCAACAGTGTTTTTATAGTCCCTCTGATACACCAAAATATGATGGGATGTTACTATGAACATCTCAAATCCAAAAGATACGTGTTATTTGGATCTTTATTACTTCAATTATATCCTGTCAAAAGGTAGGTTTTTATACAATGAAGACCATACATCTCACATAAAAGGCCACTTTATCCCTAGTGTTTGGGTTTTTTTCAGATCTGGAGAGATCCTTATTTCATATCCCTAAGACAGCACTTGAATAAGAGAAAGGGTAGCTGGCTATCTTCCATTTTCTCAAGATGGAAATACTATGTTTGATCTTGCATGAGGACCATCCCTATCTCTTTCTGAGATGAAATCATGGGTTATTGAAGACACTGCATAAGTGTGCACTGAATGACTTCATTCTGAGCCTCAGCCAGTCCAGAGGGATCGTATCACTGACAAGACCAATAATCTCATCAGAGAAGCTACAGGAGTTCCTCCCAGCCAAAGCAGAATGAACAGAGGGAGTGCTGTGCTCAGAGTGCTCCTCAGGTCTACAGCTGATCGAACTGACACAACAAAAAGCACACCCACGCTTCAGCTCCTCTCAGGATTCATTTTGGGGGTTGTCCAGACTGACTCTCACTATGCAGAGGTCCCACAACTGGCTCAAAATAGGCAAAAGCCCCAATAGTAGCAGCACAAATTTCTGTATTTTGGAAAGATTTGTGAAAGGAAAAAATCCCAAATGTTTTGTGTCAGTCCTAAAACCGCATAAAAATCAGATTCAGCCCATTTACGAGTTTTTAACAGCAACTTTTAAGAGCACTGTCCTCTCTCTCTGGCCCTAGCAGAGGATAAAGCCTGAAAACTCAATTAGCAAGAAAAGATAACACAAAACCAACAGGTAACCCAACAAAACAATTGAAAGCTTTTATTGTGATACCTTGAATAGATACAATATAGTGAAACAACAAATGATGTACAGTATTGCAAGGACAAAACAGCAACACAGCCATGTCACCTGTAAAAGAAAGCATTTTAAAGAGTTTAAGAAACAATGAGGCACAACTCAACTGCCATTTATGACTCATGCTTTAGACCTTAAACCACTTGTAACAGTCCTTTTAAAAGAAACCTCTGAAGCATCTGTTCCTTTTCCAGAAAGTGTTTATACTGCTGGTTGGCTTAACATGAGTCTCAGTGAAGTCCAATAAAATGTCCAAGAAGTTTAACAGTAATTTGACAGCTTCTTCCTCTCATGGCCAATATCCAAGGCTGGAGATGACTGAAGTTTGGTCTGTGAGTCTGGAGGTCGCTGCTGCTGCACTCTGGCTGCTGAGATGAGCGGGCAGAGGAGCCCTAGGAGCGGCACTTGGAGGGACATGCATGGCCACCAGCCCTGGCACCCAGCCTTGGGGAACTCTTGCACTGATCCACCAGCAGGAAACACAGATGACCTTTGGTCATGGGTGCAGTGGGGACCCGGTCAGGACGTCTGAGGCCAGTTTTTAACTCAGAGAAATGTCATAACCCATATTTCCCCTCCTCTCCCAAGGCCTGCAAGCACAAAGGCACACCACCCACACTGGTCATTATGCTGGGCCTTGCTACCAGGACATTACAATTGAGCCATAACAATCTTCCTTCACACAGTTTGCCACTGCACAGCTTACAACCAACAAGGGAAATTCAGATCCTGGCCCTTTTAACTGGCAGATGACATTATGATTACCAGGCCGCTAAAAGCATACAGCAGGAGTGGTCAGGCTGAGCGGTCAGCAATCCCTCACCAAATTCTGCAGCTGATTTCACAGCAAGTTTGCAACGTGACAGGATTTTTGTACATGGCAGCACTGCCTTTTAGTAATCAAAAAGGTACTTAAAGTAACCAGCCAAAGAAGAACTCCAGGGTTTGGAGGCAGACTCAGTCCTGGAAAACCATTGTTACAACCATTATTTTGGACCTAGACAGAGAATGTGTGTCAGATTACTAAAGTCACACCAAATTATGATTAATTACTTTAGGACAGGCATGGCGCTTTAGAGGTTCAGTGGAAAAAAACTTTCAATACATGTACATTTTTGCTAGCAAATTCCTATGCATCCCAATGAACATTTCTTCTAAGCCAGCTCATAGTCAGTTCATTTGGTCCAAGAAAGAGCCAGCAAGAAACAAAGGTTCACAAAAGCTTTTTGTTACAATTTATAAAAAACAAAATACAAAATAAATGTTAAGACCAAAAAATAACCAGTACAAGTAACAAAAGTGCTCAAGTTGGAGGGGAAGTAAACTTGCCCAGAGCAAACACATACAAACTTTAAATATAATCTTTAATATATTACAAAAATTGGTTAGAGGGAAAACGCTTTAGTAAAATTTTTTTTTCAAGTAAGTTTATTTTTCTTTCAAATGACTGCTGGAGGGTTCAGTGACCAGACTGACCTCTTCACATCAGCCAGCAGTCATTGCTATCTGGATTCAACTTTCACCAAAACCAGTAACAAGAATTCTCTACATCTTTATGAGGGGAGAAAATAATCATTGATGCTGCCAAACAACATGGGAAGAAAATTCACATATTCCCCCACAAGAATGAGCCTCAAGAATTGTTACATGGCAGCATAAAATAGTGATTCTGTACTAGTTCTACTCTTTACTCCTTCTAAGCATCCACTCTTAATAAAAGACCAAAAAGAATATTGCTTTGTTTGGTTCTCTTAAAAGCCATAAACATCGCATATAGATCATTAACTCTTTATGCCAGTAGTCTGAAGCTCTATGTGCTAAGCACTTGAAGTCCCAACCTTTGGCATCAAAGTTAATTAAGGTTTTGGTGAAAATGTCCAGTTTGAAATATAAATAATGCACTGAAGAAAGAGGTTGAATTTCTAAGAATAAGACTGTGTTACAGACAGCATTAGATTACTAACAAGAGCTAGCCAAACCCCCAATTTTAGAGAGAAAAATCTTTAATGTTTTCCTTTTTTTTAAAAAAGTTTCAACTCTCTCTGATAAAGCAGCCATTACTTTTGCCTTCAGTCCAGTGCACTGCCTCAGCAAGTCTGTAGCCAGGAAATAAGAAAAGCCTAACGATACACAAACTTCACACAAGCTGTTCACAAGTATCAACATTGCAACAGGACTTAGAAGCCAAAACAAACTTTTTGCTGATACAAGTCTTAGTGCCTGCCTTGTTGGCAACATCCATTGCAATGGTGGAAAACAAAATCCCAAGAATTTCAGGTCAAAAAGAGCACGAGACAGGCAACACCCAAGCCCATCTTGCATCAATGACATTGTTAAAAATGAGACCTGATGTGAACACAATGTGTAAGCCACAAAATCCAGGTTGAACATAACTGTACCACGTCAGGCCTCTGGACTGAAACGCAACAGCTTGAACTACTTCTCTAATTCTTACATTTTTAATTCATGGGTGTCAATCATGACAAGATCTGGCAGGCAGTTTAGCCAGCCTGCATCACAGAGAATGTGTACACCTGGAAGAATGCTCTTCTCACTCCTCCTCCCCACAAAAACACTGGAAAGCTGGTTTTAAAGATTCCTATTGCCCCTACCCATTGGCATAATTTTTCATGTCTGACAATTTCTAAAGTGCAGCAGAGTTCAGAAAGCCTATGAGAGATTCCCAAAAACAGAACAGCAGCAGCAGCAGCTGTGATTAATTTCACAGGTGCCATATTAGAATTGTTATTGAGAGAAAGGGATTTCATATTGCAAGGCTTCTGTATTGTTCAGTTATAGGACTTATGTAGTGTTAAAGGGTTTTTTTTAACAGTTTTTCCTCAAGCATTAAAAGGATTAAGATACAAAAAGTCTGTAGAGACTGTTTAATTTGAAAATTAAGTTAGCAAATTTATGTAGAGCGTCTTTCACAGTTGCTCAGTTTGCATACACAGATACCAACAGTTCATATTGTGCATATACTTTCCAGAAGTTTCTCTCATTAACTGATTCCATTAAAGAAACAGCATGAGAACAAAAGAGAAGGTGAGTTTCATAAAAATTTTTATTATAAAAAGATACTTGGGGATGATTTAGCCAGCAAACCAGGAAATCCTTTCCCCACCCCCAAATTTTAAAAACTATCTTACTATTTTATTTTATGAAAAAACAAGTCAAACTTCCCTTCCCTCTTATTACTCCTCCTTTTCCTACAGGTACTATATTAATTTTCATGTCATAGGCTCTGACCATTTCTCACAAAAATAAGTATTTTTGTTCAAATGTAGCAGAAGCAGAAGACTTCAACGAGTTTCCTTGACATCAACCTCTTTGTCCAGTGCATTAGGACTATACAGTTACATGGAACCAGCCATAAAACTTTACTGATGCACAAGTCCCTGTTACTGACAAAGGTACAGTACCAAAACTTTGTTTTTTTCCTAATATACCAACTAATTTTTTTTTCAAAATAGAAGATGCATATATTTTTCTGTCTTTTTAATCTTGCAAGCTATAGTTTTATAAATTTTTTATCCAGCAAACTCCTTAGGGAATATGTTGGTCTTAAAGGAACATATTCTATAGCATTATTGATTTAAAATCTTTCTATGTTATTTCATTAAGATACCAAACCTCTGGCATAACCTTTCCTGACAACTTGAGACCTGCTAACTTCAGTCAGTGCAATTGAAATATTTTTTGAAGTGAGCACTGTACCTTTAACCAATTCACCTACAAGATGTACATAGGTTGTGGTACACTCAAATTGAAAAAAGAAATTATAACTACAATACTGCATCCTCTTCACTGCCAAACACATCAGAAATTGCTACATATAAAAAAGCACCCCATCCTATACATTCTTTCGGACTGCTCAGGTACAGAACTTCTACAGGACTGGAGTGTAGGTGTTTAGGCAAGAAGCATGCACAGCAAAAGTAGCATTAAAGGCATAGGTCAGAGAGAGATGCTAACCAGTAAAATCCGTTTTCAATTAGTGAACTGTTTCTCTAGTCTGAGAGAGTTTAGAAAAAGGTCATCCAAAATGTTCCAAAACAACTGTTCACACAATAATACACGTACAAAAAGAGGGAACTTACACAAGGAGAAAAGGCAAACATGGCCTGAAATAGCCACTTACACTACACTACTCATTTGTGAGGTTTCAGAGTTCAGTGATATTCTCAGGGCCACTCTAGCCAAGCTCTTCCTTTACTTTGCATTAGTCTTTGTAAAGCCTGTTCCACAGAATATAGTCCAAACAGAAGGAAAAAGGTTGTGGTTCACTCCCAGCCATTGTCTTTTATCATGTGGGCAAGTTCAATGATAAATTTTCCTTCTTTGTATTTCTGACTGCTCTCAAAAGCATGTTCCTGGAAAGGAAAAAAATAAAAAAATTTAAAAAATCAAGACAACACTAAATTAAGTTCAGGAAATTAAGTATTTTAAACATCAAACTTACAATAAATACACAAACCAGGAGCCATTACAGTTAACAACCCATATTACAACTTGGTGTATTGGTTATACTGAGTAAGGGGAGGGAGGGAAAAAAAGAGTCTGAAAAGCACTGAGAAGGAAACAGAAGCAAACATCTCCTAAGTGGAATCAGCAGATCTACTGTACAGATCTTGCTGTAGAACTGTCCACGTTCTCTCTCTTCTTAGGAAATTTTAGTGCTTTTTGAAGCGAAGGTTAGGAAATGGCATGTTATACGTGTTATTTGTTTATTCCCAGAAGTAATGAAAAGAGGGAATGCAAACCTCTTCAAAAGCTCTCCTCTGTATTCATTATCACAGGGAATGCATTAGGAAAACTTCTAAGATCTGAAGCTACACTGAATCAGTGAAAATCCTACCCAGAATCTAAGATTTTCAAAACCTCAAACTTGCAACACAGCTGCAAGTGCACAGGTGAATTTTAAAACAACAGAATCAAGTCCACATTATTTGTAAACAGTGTAATATGCTCAGTACTGTAATTAATATTTTTGCTGTATAACCAACTTTTGCAATCCATGACAGTACAGACTCACTTTGACAACTTCTCCCACCTGGTTTAGTGTATGTGTGCTTGGAAGTCTTGCAAAAAGATTACCAAATACAGAAATATTAGATAGCTGTAATAGCCCCTATAGCTCCATGCTTGATTTGCAGTCCAGAATAGTTATCTGCTACAGCATTTCTGCAGATGCAAGGAAGCAAGACTACATTAGAGCCTGATGTACATAAAAACACGAGAACTAACTCACATAAACTCTCAGCAAAGGTGCTACTCAACGGCTACTCAAACATCTGTGCTTCAACATGCAATCATTTATTGAGGATTTAAGTATATTACTTACATATTTCCATCCAAGCGTGGTTTTACAGTTTTCACAATAGATATCTGCTACAGCATGTAAACCTGTCAGAAGAACTCTCTCCTCTGCTGGACCACAGCCCACGTTTACCCTGAAAAAAAGGGAGAAATTATGTTAACAGATGGGTGTGTTTCTTTGCTTACTGTTCCCCACCTTTTCTCCTGCAGACAAAAAAATAGTTTAAAAATGCCTAATTTATTCAGTGCTGCAGAAGTAACTTCCTCTGTTACACTGAGCAGAAGGACAGGGAGAAAGGGAGCTCTTTTTTGTTTTAAGTGGCTGTGGTGTCACTGTTGGTGACACCCACTTACNTTAGAACCAGCTCCGAAATAGCAGCAAGAAAAAAGCCTCATAAATATTTCTTTGCTACAGATCAGCAGACTAAGCTCTGATGAACAAATAGCAATTTCGAAACAAAACATCCCATGAAGTACTGCATCAAGCCAGTTTTTCCACAAATGACTCTATGCAGAAAACATGAGGCAAGACTAAACCAAGTTTTTAGACAGTTTTAAACGCAAGCAAAATTTTGCCATTTTTGCTTTTGTAGTACCAGATTCTTCCTATTCAAATTATAGTAGAAATCCCAAGTCACCACTGAAG